>LR750214.1:691090-762655 GCA_902729485.2 Mus minutoides | reverse complement strand
TTAGTGAAGGATACAGACTAAGGAGAAAACAAATGCAGAGGCAATGTGCAGGGTTGCCCAGCGACTCAAAGCTGCTCAGCCCGTGTGCAGGTACTTAACACTAAGTACTAAACTGCTTCCAGAGATTCCAATACATGTGGAAATGAATACCCCTCCAACAAAGTTCACACACACACACACACACACACACACACACACACACACACACAAGATGTGTCATGACAATATTACCAACGGTACAGGAGTCAGTTTCTGAGATGTTGCTTAACTGAATTATGAAACCCAGCTGGACACACATCTCACAGGCTGAATTTCCATTTTGTTTCTATAAACAAACAGATGCAAAAGTCCTGTTTCCCTTGGCACCAGAGGCAGAGCTGCCATCCGTCCTGATTCCCACTCTCCCTCACCTCTCTATCTAAGCCACACATCTTGGGGGAAAACAGTAAGAGGCATCATTGAAAATGGCTCATCACAGAGATACCCTCTTTGTTTCTTTTCAAAGATGAACTTTCAGGCCAAAGAAAAGCCAGCTTATGTCACCCGTCAAAATAAAGTTTTCATTCCTCATTTTCCCTGCTTTATGGGAGTTTTGCTGATAGGAGACAGGAAATTGGCGGGCGGGGGTGGGGGGGCTTCTCTGTACAATTTCTCCAAAGGAAAGAGAAAGACAATTTGTCATCTACAAGTCTAAGAACATAAAAGTTGAAAATGAAACTGTCACCATAAGATCCATCATTTTTTTTGCTTCTATAATTAAGTGAAATAAAAACATTTATGAAATCTTGCCTGAGATCAGATAAAGTAGCAAGCACATTATAAATATTTCATAGAAAATAAAACAGAAATGAAGTCTGTCTCAGCTTTAAAAGGTAGGTTGGAAAAAGTACTTGTTATTGGCCTTTCGACTAAGAGACGAGCAAAGGATTTGAGCAGAGACCTCTTGAGGGACTCTTTCTAAAACTCCTTATAGGTCACCCCAACTTTCTCCCTCCTTAAGAGTAATTTCAGAGGCTGGAGAGAGCGGTTAAGAGCACTTGTCATTCCTCCAAAGGACCCGAGTCCCATTCCTAGTACCCATATCAGGCAGCTCATAACGATCTGTAACTCCAGCACCAGGGAACCTGATGCCCTCTTCTGACCTTAGTGAGCACCAGTACATGACAGTGGCAGCTTTACATGCAGGGAGGAAGGGAAAGGAAAGGGAGGGGGAGAGGAAAAAAGACACACACACACACACACACACACAGATAGAGGGAGGAGAGGTTAGAGTCTTTAAAACAAAATGGCAATTTTAAAGTACAGTGAGTCTTATGGAAACCACAATTTAGACGACATGACCATTATCTCCTCCCTCGATCACAGCGTAGTCTCAACCGCAAAGCAAACGACAAGTAAGGCTGCTGCAGGTTAGCTCTGAAATGACCCCCTCACAGCTGAACGCACTGTTTTGGAAGGAGCTAGAACCTTTGGCGCAGCCCTCCAGTTTGGGTCTAGCTTTCTCTGATTCCTGGGCGGGCCACATGTGACACTGTCACTTTCACGTCTCCTTTGTCACACACCCATCCTAGCTGCCCAGACTCCCCAGCTACGCTGGACTGGACTCTAGTTCCTGAACCTTGAGCCAAAATAAACCCCCTTGAAGTTGTTTCTGTGGGATATCCTGTTACAGTGACGAGAGAAGCTAGCTAACTCCTAGGCTCACTCTCAAAGCCACGGAGGTAGAATGCGTAAAATCAGAGAGAGACGTTTCAGAAATAACAAAATGGGGGCCAATTTCTGAGGAACAAAGAACGCTGCATCTCAGCAGGGATTCCCAATTGAAAGCTACACTCTGTACCATCTTATAAAGACTTGGAAAAAGATGTGACAGATTTAGGGAAGGTTTCTGTTTGGAAAAAATGGCCATAATCAATGTTGTACCTTAAGGGTCAGGCAAGCCCTCTGCAAAGAGGAAGTGTGTTCTAACAGTAGAGCAGTCTGCTCAGTGCATGTGAGCAGCCACAGCGTCCCTCCATCCACCCCCTTTGCATTTTGTGCTTGGTTGGCTAGTTATAATGGGAAGACTTGATACATCAGTGAAATTCAGATCAGATGGAGAAAAAAAAAAAAAAAACCTCTCACATTGTCCTGGACATGTTTTAAGTAAAGGTTCTTTGATTGGTTGGTTGGTTGGTTTTTATTTCTGTTTTACAATATAGGTCCTTGCTAAAAATATTATAAACTTTAAACATGACTTGAAAACATACAGATAAGTTCACTTTAAAAGCTATGGTTCACTGCTGAAGCTTATGAGTCCTGTGTGACAAGGTGGCTTTATGAACCACTGTTCTCCAAGTCCAAATTCCAACAGGTGTCTACCCTCCATGCCTGATCCTGTGTGCTGATAGAAATGAAGACTTTATGGGTAGAGCCTTCACAAGGTCATTAACCACTCCACCCCAACCCCACCCCCATCTCCTAGAAGGCATATAAATGCCGAGTCTGAGATACGAGGCACAGTCACCAGACAGTATGTGAAGTGAGGATAAATCAGACTCAGGCTTTCTATACCACAGAGCCCCATCATGGAAATAATACCAATTAGTGGATCACGGCCACTGTGTATTTGAAGTTGGAGGTAGAAGAGAACATTACAGAACAGAACAGAGTATATTTCATATACTGTGGAAGTGCTGTTTTGTGAAGCCATTGTTTTGATTAAAAGTATTATTTATATCTCTGTATACACATTCATCATGGAATGTGTTCCTTTCAGGGCATTGACAACCATATAATACACTGAAAGCCTGTGTCGCCTCCCCCCCCCCTTTCCCCTATCCCTCCCACCCAGCCCTGCCCATCCCAAAAGTCAGGAGAGAGTACTGCCTGGAGAAATGGCTCAGTGGTATCAACATAAAAACAGTTCTCATCTTTTTTTTTTTTTTTTTGGTTTTTCAAGACAGGGTTTCTCTGTATAGCCCTGGCTGTCCTGGAACTCACTTTGTAGACCAGGCTGGCCTCGAACTCAGAAATTCGCCTGCCTCTGCCTCCCGAGTGCTGGGATTAAAGGCGTGCGCCACCACGCCCGGCCCAGTTCTCATCTTAAAAGGAACAAAAAAATGATTTATTCCAGCACCATTTTGAGTGACTGTGACCCAGGAACACAGATTTATGTGACCCCAAATTCCATATTCCAAGTGGAAGCTATTTCACAGGGGTGTTGTTGTTGCTGTTGTTGTTGTTGTTGTTTTTTTGGTGGATTTTTTGCTTGTTTGTTTTTGTTTTACAGGACAAAGAATCATAACAACTTTAAAATGCATAGGTGGGTACTCCAGAGAGGTAGATGGTCTGGGATGGGGGAAGATTTCTAACCTAACATGCTATCCAATGACATTCTTAGCTCTTGGATTGATGGAAGCTAATGTTCCACTTAGTCGCTTTTCAGAGGTTTTTATTTATAATCACAAGGTGTTCAGATACAGAGTAGGGCAAGGAATCAAGGTTAAGTATAATATAAAATGGTCGGCCCCCGAACCCATAAAATTCCAATCTCTCAGTGGTACTGACATTCCAATCAGCTCATCAATCTCTGCAGACACAAAAACTCTTTCGGGGAGGTTTTTGTTCACAGCCAGGCACATCTTCTTTTCCCAAGTTCTTGTCAACAGTGGTTAAGAGTATCTATTGCTCTTCCAGAGGCCTCAAGTTCAATTCCCATCATCCACATCAGGGCAGCTCGCAATGGCCTGTGGGCATCTGATGGCTCTCATCTCTATGAACACCACATCCCACGTGCAGATGCTCACAACAGACATACACATATATGCATAATTAAAAGTAAAACTAAATCTCACAAAAGCAACTCTCAGAAGACTCTCTCCTTCTCTTCCTGCCACAGAATAATATAATGTAAGGTCGGTTCTCCATAACCTCAACCCAGAAAGCAACCATGCCAGCATTCCGACTCTAGACTTTCAGCATTCAGAACCATCAGAAAGAAATTCTGGTGGGTATAAGCCACCTACCTAGTTGATGGCCCTTTGTAACAACAGACTGAACTAAGACAGGTGGTTTGGTTTGGTTTGGTTTTTTTTTTGGTTAATTTTTCTGTTCATGGCAGGGAAGTCATAGTGGCTGGACGGGTCTGTGGCATCAGGAGCTTGTAGTGGTTAACCACCATGAAGGCTCTCCCTGTAAGGTTTTAATGCCAGTTACCAAGTAACTGACAAGGCCAAGCGGCAAGAGTAAATGTGAGCATAGGGTCAGGTCTATTTGTTTCTTAACTGAGGCGCTACTCCGGGTCTCCTACGCGGCAGAAAGGTAGAGAGCCTTCTGTAGCCTGGGTTGCCTTTGCATTTGTGATCCTGAAGCCTTAGCAACCAAAATAGCTGGAACTACAGGTCTGCAGCAGCAGGCCCAGCAGGTCAGGAGGACTTATCAGCTCTCTAGGAGTCTGGAGTCCTGTGTCTTATTCCAACCTGAAAAACCACCTAGACAGATGAATGCTTTAGCATCTAATGCCTTCCTCAGCTGCCGTTTGCTTCTGCGGATGTAGGTGGTGTTGACCTTTTCCTCTTTGATTAAATGTTATATTTGCAGATGGAAGCATACGGGCAAGCCTTCTAAAGTCATTTTATATAGTGTGGAATCCTCTGTGAGTCTGAGCCACATAACGTCCGTTGGTGTGCACAGGGAGTGGTTAACAACTGGCTGTATCCTTGAAGACTGGGAGTTTTTTAGAGAATAGCCCTCCTCCCACCCCCAGATTGCATCTCTGTCTTCTCTTCTCCAAGCCACAAGACTGTACAGCCTTTGCAGCCCTTCCTCCGTTATAATGTTAATTTAACTAACTCACACATAACGTTCAAAGTTCTGATTTTTAAAAGCGGTTTATAATAAAAAGCCTTCCCTTCCTCCCTGCTTCCAGAGAGCCAGTTGGTCATCCCAGGAGTATCCTTCTAGAGATATGATGTGTGGACAACCTTCCTCGGGGGTAATTACTGCAGGGGCCATTACAGAAAGGCTGATCACACAATTATTCCACCAAGCAGTAGAAAGTTGGAAACGGGCCACGCACAGTGCATTCCCTCCCTTGGGTGGGATTTCACAAAAGGTTTTTTTTTTTGTTGTTGTTGTTGCTTTTGTTTGTTTGTTTGGTTGGTTTTTGGTTTTGTTTTCTTTTTGCAGATGAAAGCAATGCTACTCATCAACCCTTTTACATATGCTGGCCCCTGCGCTATTAAGGACATCCTAGTAGAAAAAAGCCCATACTATATAATCTACCTACCCTTCTGGTGCTGAGAGCTTCCTGTGGGCACTGAGTTCAGTAACCACAGCACCGAACCCTTCCCAGACATCAGTTGGGAAAATGGTGACGGCCTCCTTTCCAAAGCGGCTTTAGAACGATCCCAACACATGGTCAGTCAATGTAAGGCATACTCCAGACCTGGCCGCTCAGGCTGTAGGGAGAGGGTCAGACACCACCAAGTGCCCAGAAAGACTGAACACCAATTAGTACAGAAGGGACTGGTTGTCCTGAGACTGGAGTGACAGTCAGCATGGGGACTCCACGGGGGACTCCGCAGAGCCCTTCAACGGAGCCAGCAACCAGTCTATTGTAAACTAGAAGCCAATTTTGGCATTTTTGGCAACAGCAAAAAAACAAAAACAAAAACAAAAAAAGTAGCTGCTTTTAACCCATGCCCTGATTACTTGAGTGAGTTTGTATTCTGATATAATGGACTGCGTTATTTAGTGGAGGAAATTTCAAGACAGCATAATATTTAGGCAGTGGTAGGATTAGTATTCACTACTCTTACTGAGGCTTATAATGAGAACTCAAAACACAAAGACTGGTAAGAAAAAGAGTGAATGGAGCTAAAGCTGTGGACCATATAGACCAGCTGTGGACTTATAGAATGGAGTTAAAGTTGTGGAGACTATAGACCAGTGGCTCTCAGCCTTCCTAATACACTCCCTCGGGCTGTGGTGAACCCCCAACCACAAAATTACTTTTGTTGCTGTAATTTTGCTATGTATCATAATATAAACATTTGTGTTTTCTAATGGTCTTAGGTGACCCTTGTGAAAGGGTCCTTTGACCTCCCAAAGGGGATTGCACGACCCACAGGTTGAGAACCGCTGGTCTATAGACAAAGCATCTATGCTCACTCAAGAAGAACCTTTCATACTTTGTATTGGCAAGAAAGAAATTGCCTCGAAGGCAAGATCCTCTCCCTTGGAGGGCTCCAGCTTCAGAAACAAAACAAAAAACAGAACAAAAAAAAGCAAACTCGATTGAGATTGAACTTCATTAAATGTCACCAAGGGGTGTTGACTGCTGGAAAATAATCACCTTGGGAAGTGCTTTTTCAGGATCAATGTGCAATGAAGCCCATAGAGCTATGATAACGGCCACGCTACATCTCCATCTGCCAGCAAAACTTGGTAGCACTGTCCCTACAGTGCTCGATCTACAGACATGAAATATCAAGAGGATGGGGGTCACAGAGGTCTGCTCCAAACTTCAAGCAGACCACTAAGGCCGAGTCAAGTATGGCATGTTGGATTCCTTGTGAGGGGACCCTGAGAGGCCAGGAAGTGATGCTCTGAAAGTAAAGCCCGTGTTGCCATGGAGACCCCAGACCGTTGGATGTGTCGGGACCATAATGTTCACCAGGGAAAGCTTAAGTGGGAGATTATGTGTGTTGCAGGCAGCAGAGTGTGGAGCTGCTGGAGACAGTTGGAACACTGAGACTATCATGAGCTCCACATGCTGGACGTGGAGTGAGAGGATTTGGCGTTTGCCCTGCTTGTTCTGAGTTTTGCTTCAGTCTGGTCATTCCCACTGTATCCCCATTTCCCTGTTTGGTGCCATTGTATTTTGAAAGTATGTAACATGTTATGTTATAAGGGCACACAGTTGAGAGATTGCCTTGAGTTGCAGATAAGACTTCGGACTTTTGAACAGTGTTGAAACGTAAGACTCTGAGGAGTTCTGAGTTGGAGTGGACACATTTTGTAGTAGGAGAAGGTCGGGAGCCTATGGAGCCAGAGATGGAATGTCATGATTTGAAGTGGTATGTGCCAGTGACTAGGGTCACTTGTGACAGCCAGTCTTCACTTTTAATTACCCTGGTTTAGAATCGTCTTAAGGAAATACACTTCATGGTATTTCTAAAAAGAGAAGACCCTGAGTGTGGGTAATGTCAACTGATAGGTCTGGGTCCCAGACTGAATAAAAAGGGGGCGGGGAAGCAGGCTGAGCCGCAGCACCCATCACTCTCTGAGTCTTGGCTGTATATGACCACTACCTCACCATCCCATTATGATGGGCTCCACCTTCAAACTGGAACCCAGTGCATCTTCCCTCCCTTAAGTTGCTTTTTAAGTTGGAAATATTTTGTCTCAGCAAAAAGAGAAAAATAATGAACACCCCCTCCCACCATGTGTACACATATGCACAAACACATGCATGTACATATATGTAGATGTACGAACACGCACACGCGTGCGCACACACACACACACACACACACACACACATAACGCACAGCTCTCATAGCGCTGATGAAGCTTCCTGTTCACTATTTCAACTGGTTTCTATTATGTACAAGGACAGAAAGCATAACTTCAAAAAACATTCTCTTCTTAAAAATCTACCCCTGCAATTATGCAAATCAACCTGGATCTTCTTGCCAGGGTGGCTAGAGCAAACCACAGCCACAGATCACAGACAGCACTTTTTGGAAGATGAGTGTTTTCTCTCAGTCTATGTCCAAACACATATTGACTACACTAGCCACATATGATGCTGAAGGGCTCTGGACCAAGGTATGGCCAGCTCAAGCTGGTGACAGCATTGTCACACTTCAGGAAAGGAACGAGCACACATCAGGGCACACCAAAACTTGGTGTTTAGAAAAGGTTGGGTGAGTCCCCAGGATTTACAATAGAGTTTTTAACCTGCATCCCTTAGAGAAATTGATTATAATTATGAAGGTGGACCTGTCTATACTCATAAAACCATAAACCATTAGAATAGAATGCTGTTTGGATTATGTAGGAAAGAAAATCCTCAGATTAAGCAATAGCGTCAAAAGTCATCAAGGTAGAGAGCCCTGGCAGCCAAAACTTGTCCATTTCTAAGAGGGATTATCTGGCTACAGGAGACAAAGATCCAGCCAGAATAATACTGCCGTGCCTGTTTCAACCATATCTATCTTGATGGCTACAGCATGGATAATGGTTATCGGACAGCCAGAGTAGATGCAGAAGTCACCAGCTAGGAGGTGAATTGCAGAAACAGCAGCACAAAGGCGGGGAGCGTATTCAGGGTATGACAGCGATAGAAGTTGGTAGTAGATTAGATGCCGTGGATGGAGTCAAAGAAGGCCCTCTGCTTTTGCTATTTGGTGGCCAGTGAGTTGACAGCTTGGAAGTCCATGAGAATATCAGATAGAGAGAGGAGGAATAATGACTTCTTGCACACATGGAATTAGAGGTGCCTTTGGGATTTTTGAGTGCAATGCCAATCATGTAGTTTAGAATTCTGAGGTAGAAGGGGAGGAAGGGGGTGGGGAGAAGGAGGGAGAGTGGGACAAAGAGAGAGAGCAGAGCAGGACACAGAGAGAGCAAGAGCCAGAGAAAGTGCACACCAGGTTAAAGGCATAAATATAGAATTAGTTATTATCTCTTTTAAAAACTCTTATTTCAAGCTCCATTCTGAGGTGCTATGACAATAACCTCAGCTGTCGCGCCTCTGTGCTCACGGACACACGTGCTAATGGAACTGCTTCCCCTTTCCTCCCTTGTGCTGGCTGAGCTTACATCAACTGGACAAGATGCTAGTCTCCTTTTAGAAGAGATAACCTCCGTTGAAAAGATGTCCCTGCCAGATTGTCCTGTGAGCAAGCCCATTATCAGCACTCCTCCACAGCTTGGGATCAACTCCTCCTGCCTCCGGGTTCCTGCCCGTTTGACTTCCTGTCCTGACTTCTCTTGGCAGCGGAGTCTGACCTGAGAGTCATAAGCTGAAATCAAACCTCCTCAAGGTGCTTACTCGCAGCAATAGAAACCCTAACTTAGACACTTAGACACGTGGAGAAAATGAAAAGAAACGGAGCTTGAGAAGTGCTTGACTTAGTGGTCTTTCAACAGTCAGGCTCCTTGAAAGCTGGTATCATGTTTATGTACGTTGGAATATCTCATGGAACCTGGCATTGTCTTAGCTATGAGGTTCATCAATATCTGTAATGCAGAACTGACTTGAAATATTCTAAAAATTGTCATACACACACACACACACACACACACACACACACACAACCCCACTGCTTCAAGCCAGGCATGGTAATACATGCCTATAAGTTCAAGGCCAGTCTGAACTACATAGTGAGAGTCTGTCCCCCAACCCTCACATGAATATGAATATATATGCATGTGTATGTATATATATATACATATACATACATATATGTGTGTATATATGCATATGTATATATATATATATATATATATATATATATATATATATATATATATATACATATATGTGTACACATATGTATATATGGCATGTAGGTACATATGAAAGAGAACAGTGTTTGGGAAAGAAAGGAGTAGGAGAAAAATGAAAATCAGTATTTCCCTTCCTAGATACAATGTCTGTTTTTTCACTATCTTTCTTATACCTGGCATCTATTGAAGTATATATCCCAAAATATGTCATGAATGGGACCAGGGTCATGCATGGTCATCACCATGAGCAATCTCATAAGCAGTACCCATCACTTGGAAAAGTCAGTGACCATCAATAACACACACACACACACACACACACACACACACACACACACACACACACACACGAAGTTCTACATACCCAATCCAGTCACAAGAATGTATTCGCTTGTCATGTCCAGAGTCCTAAAGCCAAGACTGGCGGAGAAAAGAAATTTCAGTTCTCTCCTGGTATTTCTGATGAGCAGACAGATGGCATCCTCTCCACACACAGGGATTCACTTTGGAGCACAGAACCCTCTGGGAGGTTGACACTTTAGGAAAACAATTTAACACTTACAGCCAATACTGAATGTGTGTCGGGACTACCTGGAAGCCCTGTTGGCATCCCTGGAACCCCTGCAGAGTGTTGGCATCCTCCTACTTTCAGATTCCTGGGGTAGAGTGAAAGATCTGCATGTTTAACAGGTGCCCCAAGGACCACACTGTGATAATCACTATCCTCATTTCCAATACATCTAAGGTTTATAGGAAAACTAGCCGAGGCTGGGAAAATAGACGCGAAGTGCCAAAGCCTTCCATGGTGGTCTGAATGAGAATGTCCCTCACAGGCTCAGAGATCTGAGTACTCAGTCACCAGTTGGTGGCACTGTGCAAGAAGATGGTGCTGCCCTGTTGGAGGTGGTATGGCGCTGGGAGCAGGCTGTCAGAGTTCAGAGCCTTGTCCCTCTTCCAGCTGCTCTCTGCTGGGCTGGCTGGTATGATGTGATTGCTCAGCTTCCTCTTCCTGTATTTGTTTCTGCCGCTTGCTGCCTTACCTCCCCACCATGATGGGCTCTTCACCTACTAGTGCTGTAAGCCCAAATAACCCTTTCCTTCCTTAGGTTGTCTTTGGTGAGGCTGTTTTATCAGGAGCAACAGAAAACTAACCAGTACCCTTTGCATATTATCACAAAGTCTCTTCCTTCAGAGGTGGCCCTGTTTGCCAGTTAGGTAGTTTTACAGCCCGTCTTAACCATTTTGAATGGTTTGGGCTTGTGCTTAGTGACTTCGACTCACTGTTTTTGTCTCATCGTCTGTTGTTTTATGTCTGTGTTATCAGTTGCTTTTTGTTGCTGTTGCTGTTGCTGTTGCTGTGATGAAATAAATGCCTGACCAAAACAACTTACGGAGGGAAAGGTTTATTTTGGCGCAGAGTCTGATCAGTGAAGCGTGGTCAGTGTGGGGAGAGCAGGAAGCAAGGCAAAGCTATGCTGGCTCTCAGCTCATTCTCCTTTCTCCCTTTTTCTTCAGTTGAGGACCTCAGCCCATGGGATGGTGTTGGTGTGGGTGAATTATCGCTATCCCAGTGCAGTTGGCATTGATAACGTTTAAGCCTTACAACTAATGATGTAATGCCCGTGGTACCCATTCACCTTCACAGAAGAGATAAGGACTTACTGGTTTAAGCATTTACTGAGCACCTTCTGTGAGACAGTCACTAGATTAGCAGTGCTAAAGAGCCATGATGTATATCTCCAAGGAATGTATAATCTTATGTCAAGTGATATGTAACAGAGAAACAAGTATGTAAATAACACATTGTAATATACAAGACAAGTCTTTTATGTTGGATCATCAGAGGATTAACTTAGAGAAGCTTCAAGCTCACCCTCCTCTCAGAGCCATGACCCAAACTCACTATTATGCCATCTAGTGCTTTTTAAAAAAAAGCTTATCAAGTATTCCATAATATACATACAAACATACACATATATCAGACACCAAGATTCCATATATATATATATATATGCACACATATACACACAAACATACAAACACATAATATATCAGATAGTTTAAAATAAAAATTAATTGTATCTGTTCATGTGTGTTCGTGCATATATGTGCATGCACTTGGCAACTAGAGGTCAACTCTGGGTGCTGTTCTCAGTAGTGAGCTGCCTTATTTTTGACATATTTTCTTTCATTAAAACCTAGGAGTTACCCATATGCTGGCTGGCTTGCCTGTGAGCTCAGAGATCTGCCTGTCTCTGCTTCTCCAGCACTGGTATTGCAAGTACACATACACACACACACACAAACATAAACACACACTCACAACCATGCTCGGCTTTTTATGTGACAGACTTGAACTCATGTCCATCTCCCCAGCACTAACGAATAAAATTCTTATTTAGATTAATCTTCTTGCTAAAGAAGAGCAGTAACTAAATAGTATTCTTAAACATACTTGTTTTTCTAAATACTTCAGAAAGTAAAACTACATTAAAAAGTTGGCATCTATTGAATAAAGCCACATGGCCACAGTAAAGTGCTGGATCTACATTCCATCCATTTGCCTGGTATTCTTAAAGTAGCTTAGGAAAGAATAGAACCATGGAAATAATTAAGAAACATCCAAACGATCTTAAACGTTAATTTGAAGGTGGTTGACACAGTTTAGAGTTGCTCACCATTTGTTAGCCTTAAGTTCCAAGAATATACACATAAACAAACCAGGATGCCTACCTAGCCTTTTTCATGAAAAATATTTGCCTAACACCTGTGCTATACTTCCTACTCACTCAAATAGGTCACAAGATGGTGAGCACAGTTTTAACAACGAAAAAGTATGAATTAAGCATTAGAAACCCATCACATGGGCTGGAGAGAAGGCTCAGCTGTTAGGAGCACTGGCTGTTCTTCCAAAGGACACAGGGTTCAATTCTCAGCACCCCAGATGGCAGCTCACAACTGTCTGTAATTCCAGTTCCAGGGGATCCAATACAACCACACAAACATACATACAGGCAAAATGACAATGCCATAAGCTTAAAATAAGATAAATTGCCAGGTGGTGGTGGCACATATGTTTAATCCCAGTACTTGGGAGGCAGAGGCAGGGAGATCTTTGAGTTCAAGGCCAGCCCGGTCTATAGAGTGAATTCTAGGACAGCCAAGGCTACATAGAGAAACCTTGTCTCAAGAGAAAAAATAGGAAAGAAAGAAAAACCCATCACGCAGCATGTTCAACCATTGAATTTCTTGTGCCAGTCTATGTGAGAAGCAAGACACCTTTTTATGACTAGCTCTATCTCTATCCTGGTCTGCAAACTCATCAGCCAACATTACTGGATGCAGCTTAAAAACCCCCTATTTTTCTTACAAAACGGTGAACTTTCTACAGGCCTGTCTCCAAACTTTAGTTTCACCCCAAGGTAATTATATCCTCCAGGCTCCCAGCATGTGCAATTAGAATTGTCTCCTGGAGCTCCAGGGAAAGACTGCATACCCATTTCTAGGGTGGGAACAATGTTAAGCATGCCAAACATGCCGTGCGTTCAGTTTCATTGCAATTTTACAGTTAAGAGGCAGGAATTCTCAAGGACTTACAGGTGGCCCATTGTATAAACACTCCCCCAAGCACGCTGCTTGTCCTCTCAGTACCACAAACTGTAAGGAAACAAGGGTTAGGGAGAATACACACTTCACGTGGCTGGCTGGCTTCCTCCGAGTGGCTGGGTTCCAAGTCATCCCAAAGTAACCTGGTTTGCAGAGAATGCATGCATTTTCCTGAGAGACCATCATCTTTGTACGTTCTGATGAAGCCGTGCACAAGATGATAATAAACTGTGGTTGAGAATAAACTGTACAAAACCAAGGCCAGCCTATTAGTTTATTTTCAGTAGGGTATGGATAAAAAACAAAACAAAACAAAACAAAACAAAACAAAACAAAACCCCTTATCAATGGCAGCCAGCTATTTTTAAAAATAAGCTTGAGGTTGATTTGTAAAGAAACAAGTCAAACATTGAAAAATTAGTAAGACAAAAAGATGCTAGGCCTCTCCCTGCTCCTTTCTCTGGCTTTTCGCAGAAACACCTCCAGTATCAAAGATAAGCCTTGAAGTGAAGGCTGTGCAGAGCAGCATAATGTGCTGGGCAGCTTCTAAAGAATTAAGGGGACTCCTCCAAGTCCAATCAGTGCATTCAAACAAAAGAAAATGGTTATTTGTTTAAAAAAAAACAAAATAAGTAACACATTTAGGACTTGGTATTTTTCAGAGGACAATAAGAAAGGCTGTAGACACACACACATTTTTCTGCTTTAAATTACAATTTAACAGGACTACAAGCAAATGCAAATTAAACATATGCATATTTATGCTTTTACTGTCTGGGTGATGGGACCACTGTTAGGGGCTGCCTTTATTTACCAGAACAAGATGATCCTGCATTTGTTTCTATTCAAACAAGTCCTTTTCTTCAAGGCCTGGAACAAAGTATTAATTATGAATCTGCTGATGCATCTTCGTCAAGAGAATGCTAGCACATGGACAAGAATGGGCATTCATTTTCTCCATAACCACATCTAGTTAGGCAATATTTGAAAACATAAATAGGAAAATAAAAATATACCTGCTCCAAAAATTACTGGCAAACAAGTTTTCGGTAAACCTCTACAGTTCCTAAAAGTCAAAACTGCACCCTCACTGTAAATCCTGGGACAACTTTGGAAACAAACGTCCTTAACAATGGTACATTAGCTCTGGCCTTGGACCAGCAACCACGTGACCATGAGCCAGTCTGTTTACCTCCTAACTCTTCAGCTTTCTTACCTGTAAATGGTGCAGCTCTAGACAAGTTAGTATTGGCACTGGGATTCTTTATCAGAAGGAAATGTATCCCAAACCCAAGTAAACAGCAAGATCCATTAGCAGTATGTAAGAACCACTATATTTGTTGTCTCATTCTCCTACACATCAAACAAACCAAACCAAAACAGGTTTCTGTGTATAGGAAGGAGTGGAAAGAGAAGAGAAATCTTAAAGGGAACAGAAAGTAGGTTGGTTTCACTAATTAGGTTCCTCCTCCAAAACCACGAGGCAGTGTTAAGTGTACCTCAGCACCCTTTGAGTAAAACGGAATGGTTGGCTTCTCTCTCTCTAGACACGCTCTTTCATAAAATGACACAAGCCGGTTTCTAGGGATGTATCCTTTAGCCAGCTGTATGTTCCTGATGAGAGGTGGAAGGGCACAAGAAAGAGACAGCTGTTTCACATCATCAACTCCGGAAACAACATGGGGGAGCAACAGTGGGCTCCACTCCCTGCGCTTCAGAAGGCGCAACTCACCTCTCACAGGGAAATCATCTCCTGTGCTGGGAACTTACATGCAAGGTGCTGTCTGTTTTATAATAGCATGCTGTCCTTATGAATGAGTTCATTCACCTCCATTAACTTAACAGCCTCGGGGAGAGGGTTATTTACTGTATGCAAACACATAGCTTTTTTTTTTAAAGTGCATATACAATACCAATTCGTACCTGAGAGAACTTTAACCTGAATACTTCAAAGTCAAATAGAAGCACTAAACAGCATAGGTACTCGAAGCTACTCGAGCACACTTGCCATTTTCTTTCCCTCCCTCAAGTGGTACACTGTCGAAACTGCCCAAGTCAGAAAAAAATAAACTGAAGCTGGACTCAATGATTAGCTAACTCCCTTGGCTGATACAGGGAAGATGGGTTTTGCCTAAAGGAAGTAATACCACATTACTAGACACCGCACGATGCTAAAGCTGGCCAAAGAGACATAATTCCGTGGGCACTTTTTTGTTTCCCACGAGAAATACTTAGGCTCAGAGTATGATCTGGCACAAAGGCTGTGTGTGCCAGAGTTACAGCCCAGTTCACCAACCAGCTCGTTGAACAGAATGACCTCATCTAATCAGAAGTGGGACAATGACAGAAAACACAAAGCTACAAACTGTCAGGCGATTAGATGAACTCTCCTCTTGGACCATCCACTCAGGGGATGTAAGTGATGTAAAACTCTCAGGATGGCCTGACCCTGAGTTTCCCCACATCTGCAAAACGTGAGCAGCAAATTATAAGGAGGCCGAACTGACCACTGTGAGGAGAAGACAAGTCTGGCCGTTAAAGAAAAGAAGACTTCATAGGTACACAGCTGGCTCTGAATGACGAACAGCAAGCCTGGCTTTGACTGGAAGGGCGGGCGGATTGTCACTGTGGTAAACCCCAGAATCCGAGTCCCCCATGCCTCCTCTAAACATATGAGAAGCATCTTCACCACGCCTCCCTCAGAAGTGGTTGAAATAAGACGAGCATACTGAAAAGCATTTAAAAATTGCAAGACACTGATGCAAATATTAGGTGGGTTGATTTTTTTTCAGTCCCTCCAGTTTTCTTAGTTTGGATAAAAATGTCATGTGGCTTTATCTGTAAGCACTGTACAACTTTCCTGCCCAAGGATGGCTGCACTTCCCATGGGTCCCCGGGGGTCTCCACGTTTGTACACAGAACCCAGCACTTTCTTCAGCTCAGAGATCGCACAGGACACTTAAGGCTCAACCTTGAACTTGGTTGGGTAAGTTTTTTTTTTCCTGGAGATTCTTTTCAGTGGGTAGCTCTCTGACAAAAGCTTCCATGAATCCCATTTATTCCATCACACTGGAGCCTAAGGAAAACCAGTCCTTGGACTTTGATCTACTCCAACGACTGCAAAAACACTACAACCTCTGCACAGAACAAGAGGGAAGTCTCCCGGAAGAGAGGCGAAAGGGGCCCTCTACAGCTAAGTTCAAGAGAACAGCCCCGGACTACTTCTTAGATCAGATTAACCAGGTCTCAGTCCTTAAGGGCCATTCATTTTACAGGGGACCTCTACCAGGCTGAGAATGCCATCAAGGGGCAGAGCCAGGGCAGAGGGGGCGGGGGTGGCTCCTTGCGAGTCAGCCCGAGCTTCCTTTACATAGCATCATAGTAAATAGCAGATCCTGTTCAAAGTCCTGATTTCAGTAGACACGAATTCACTGACCTACCCAAACAACTTCTCTGGAACAGGTTTCTACCCAAGCATGCTGTGCACGGCAGACAGCAGGCTTGAGAGGGTGGGGGTAAGAAATGAGAACATGCTCATCTGCATAGATGAGAGATAAGCAGACATTTGTTGTCTTCGGTTCTGACGACTCCTGGCACCAGAGCGGCAAATCCAACTCCAGCGCTCTCCCCATCCCCCCCACCCCCGCCCCCCGCCCCAGATGTTGAAGCGTCACATTGACAGGGCCATTGAAGACGGGACTGTAAAAGTCGGCGGCTGTTTTCAGGCTGGAACTGTAGTTCACCTGTTCCACCCGGCGCCAGAGCCAGAAATCACCAGAACACCGACTCGCGGAAGCCCCTCTGGACATCCCAGAGGCGCCTAACAAGTTCGCTACTGTTTAGAAGCAGGGGAGAATGACGGAGACACCTCTCCTGCTGCAACCAAACTCAGCAGGTTCCCCAGAAACGAGGGAGGGGTCTCTGCCTTAAGTGAGCCGGAGGGATCACCGGGTGTCACTGCGGCCCTAGGGATCAGGGTGGCGAGGCGGTCGTTGCCCACGGGGACTGCGCAGCTGTGGCCCCCGAGGAGCGAAGGTCCTGGTTTGACGACCACGGGCGCCCCCTCCATGTCACCCCCAGCACAACTCAGACAGGCAAAGTGGAAAGGTGGAGAGCAGGTCAGGTCCCAGCAGAGACACACAGAGCCTCAGGCGCGGCGGCAAGGGAGGGTGTAGGCAGGGTTGCCGGGGACGCGCAGGAAACTTACCTCCTTCGGCCGGCGTGCTGGAGCCTTGGCGGCCGAGACCAGTTGCGCCACCGCGGGCAAGTTATCGGGATGTCGTGGGTTCTCCGGTGGCTGCGGCGGGCGGCTGGCGGGGCGGAGCCGGGGCAGAGCCGTGGGGCGGGCAGGTGCCGGGCCCTGCCGCGGGGCCACACTGGGCTCGGACGCGCGGCGGCGGGGACGCGCGGCTGCGAGTGTGCAATGCGCGCGCGCCGCGGCCGGTGTGCGTGTCCCCGCGTTCCCCTTCCTTCCCGCCGCTCCTCTGGCCGGCAGAATGGCAAGCGGACCACTAGGACCAGGCAGCGCCGGGCGGCGTGGCGAGGCGAGATCTGGGGATGGAGGCCGAGGAGTGGCGGCGCCCCGCAGCCTCGGGCCCCCGCAAAGCGCGCCGGAGTCCGAGCGGGGCGGGCAGCGAGCAGGCTGCGCGGCGGCCGCGACTCCTGGAGGCTGCAGGCCCCGCCTGCCGGCCGCCCAGGCTCTTCCCCTTTTTTCTCCACCCCCCTGCTCTGTCCCGCACGCCCTGCAAGGAAGCCAGACCGGTTTGCAGCAGCAGTGCAGCCCGCAGTCGGACCTAACGCTCCAGTCGGTGCGTGGGAGATTGTGCGTCCGGGCCACTGTGCAGCCAGGACTCAGAGCAGGGGTGAAGCGGCTCCCTGAGATTAGCGGGATCCTCCAAAGCTCCAGAGAAGCCTCACTGCGGCGGACTGTATTGGGGTAGGGCGTGCCGCTGCCAGTGTCCCTGGCCACCAGTCTTGCTATGCCAGACTTGACTGCTCTTCCTTGAGGAGCCAGCACTTAAGCAAGCAGAGTCCTCCCCTACACCCTCTTTTCCAGGAAGGGACACGCAAAGGTTCTGAGAGCACACTTGTCTCCCTTCTAAGGATAGCAGGTGCTTTCAAGAAGGACGATCTATCCAACAGGTTAGGGATGGGCTAGTGAGGGGTCCCGCGCAAATGAGTTGCAATGGGGCGCCACGCCTGCTGGAGCCACTTGAAATCTCACTAGGTTAGTTTAGCTTCGAAGAGGGTAGGGGCTAGATCTAAGGATCCGTTTGGGGTTGTGCTGTTCTGAACGCTAAAATTAAATTTATCTAACAGACCCAGGAAGAGAGCAAGTGGTATAGTTCAGCTTTATCACTTCCTTCCACTTTCCCCTTCTCAAACAAAACAAAACACTTTGTGGGAAAGACAGCTTGCGTTCTGTCAGAGGAAGTCCAGCATTTGATGGCCCTTGCTTGAGGACACTCCCTCGAGGCTCTGCAAAGAGCACCTGCAGGCGGTTTTGAAATCTTTTAACAACCCCACCCCCACCCCAACTCGAGTGAATTTGTGGTGGTTTGGTTTCATCCTGCGATGAAGCATAAAAATTCCTTTATAACAAAAAAATGCATTGTTCTTGAAGTTTTATTGAAGTAAAGCTGACAAATCGAATAGATGTGTATTGTTAGGGACTGTATCTCCAGTGTTCTTCCAGGTGTCTGTGGCAGCTACCAGCGATTTACGGCATCACTAACTTGGGACTTGGGTCCTAGCATCCTGAACTGATTAAAGCACAGAGTAAGAGCATGTGTGTGGTCCAGCTTGCACGCTTTTCAGATGAGAAAATCGTAGCCCCAAGACATCCAGTAACTCACAGGCGAGAACACAGTTTTCCTTACTCTTAGTCCTTGTTACAAAGAGTAACAAAAAGATGGGGCCAGTGGCGGGGGCAGCAGAGAAAGAGCAGCCGATCAAAGATCAAAGAACCTTGCAACCATCTGCCATGAATCACTGTATAGGGGGCAGCATCACACCGCTCTGAGCCGCGGACTGGCTGGCATCTGGGGCTGGGGAAATCAGTCTCAGATTTCCACTATGAAATTCAAGGAGTGGGAAGTGGATTTGCTTCCCAGAGAGGCGATGCCATAGGGGATATGAAAACAGGCAAAGCCAAATCTGAATGACCTCTCAGTGGATCAATAGCTGCCAGAGGCCTTACACTCCCACATCCCAATCCTGAGTCTCCTCCACACAGCGGCTTTCCCCATTAGAACCTAATCTCTCCAGGCAAACAGCCTTGGGCTTCTGTAGAGAAGTCCCAAAGCCAACTGCCTACAGGACATTTGGAGAGATAACACAGTGAAACTGGACTCTAAGAATTTCCACAAGAGTCTTAATATCCCACTGTTAGTTCCATGTATAAAAAAAAACAAAAATAACAAAACAAAACAAAACCAAAAAAACCTTCCGATCTACTTATATCAGTGGGATCTCAGGAAAGACATCTTCTATTGGAAATAAAAGATCATCAATGTAACTGGCGATAGTCACTTGGCAAGAAAAATCTTAAAACCTATTTAAAAACTAGAAAATAATCATTTAAACAAAGTCTGTTTTGTAATTTTAAGATTTCTTTAGTAGTATACCTAAGTACACTGTAGCTGTCTTCAGATGCACCAGAAGAGGGCATCAGATCTCATTACAGATGGTTGTGAGCCACCATGTGGTTGCTGGGATTTGAACTCAGGACCTTTGGAAGAGCAGCCAGTGCTCTTAACCACTGAGCCATCTCTCCAGACCTAAACAAAGTCTTAAAATTACTATTTAATTCCTTACAGAGGAGACATGTATGTGTTTCTTATAACAGATATAACAACAACAACAAAACAAAAACAAAAACAAAAACAATAATGGCTCCCAAGTAATAGCTTCCCCCTGTCCAAGGCCTTGCCTCCTGGGATCTACCACATGATCTACTTTGGCCAATGGAGTAAGTACACTCATGATATAATGGTAGCCTTGAAAACTGTGCATTTCTGTATCAGCTCTTGGCATTCTGCCATTCCCAGGAGAACAAGTCTACTGCTGGACAAAGACCATTGCTGGAGGAAGTATATCACTGGGGCGGTGGGCTTTGAGGGTTTATAGCCTCACCTTACTTCCTGCTCTCTCTCTCTCTCTCTCTCTCTCTCTCTTGTTTTTTTTTTTTTTTTTTTGAGACAGGGTTTCTCTGTGTAGCAAGAGCTGAGTCACCGCAGTGGGGTCACCTTGGCTAGCCAGCCCTCCTTTGTTTTCAGAGGAACAAGCAAGTCCCGGTGAGCTTAGTCAGGCTTGGTCCAGATCAACAGACTGTATACCCAAACCATAGGTTCATAACAAATAATAAGTAGCTACTGCTGGAGACAACCACTTCAGTTTATTACTGCTTCGTGACAAACTGCTTCGCTTCATGAGAAACACAGTATCCCCCAAACATGGCTACTTTACTGGAGACTCACTTGGCTTCATTCATCAGGCAGCTAGACAGAGCTGCAGGGTGCTAGAAGGTTTTGCTCACATAGCAGGTAACTTGGTCCTCAGTGATAGAACTAACTCCTTACTTCCCAGATAGCTGACTTGGGCTTCTCTGCAGCAAGGCACGCCTACTTCTTCTCTGCATCTAATTTCTAAAAGGGAGAGACTAGAAACTGCCAGGTATTGTGAAGCTTGAACTTGGAAGTTCTATATTATTGTCTACTCTGGGTAGTTTATCTACTGCAGTAGGGGAAACAAAAAACGTAACCATGGGAAAAGGGGTTGTAGCCATTGACATGGGACAGTAGAGCCTTTGCCTTCCACAATGCTAGAATTGCCTTCTTCTCATGGAAATGTAATTTCTAAACAGACAAAGGGGCTTACATGTTTGGTATAGCTTAATTTTTCTAATTGCAGAGTTCTGATTTACCCCAAGGACCCTGTGCTCTCTAATTTCAAGTTCACTCTTAAGATTGACCATGTCTTGAAATCTCATGTCTACTTTCCTTTTTTATTTGTTTAATCCTTCTTTACTCTTTTCCATTTCTTCTGATCACTCTCTCTTCCTCCCTCAGCCCCCACCTTCTCCTTTCTCCTTTCTGCCCTTTCTTCCTCCTTTCCTCTTGCCTTTTCCCTTTCTTTTTTTTAAATAAAGTTTCTATCTTGATTCTTATAACTGGAAAGAAGATTTTATATAATATATTCTGATGATGCTTTTCCCCTTCCTACCAGATCCTCCCCTACCTCCACAACCACCCAACACACACACACACACACACACACCAGAAACTAAAATAGACAAGCAAGAGACCAATAAGACAAAAAGTGCCCAAACAAAGCAAGCAAGCAAACAAACAACAAAGTCTACAAAAAAATACCATTGAGTTGGTTTTGTGTTGGCCAACTAATACCGGGCATGGAGTCTAATCTAAAGTGTGGTTAATATACTCAGTGAGAATTCACTGGATAAAACTATTTTTCTCCCATAACAAGTTATCAAGTTGGTCTCAATTACAAATAACCTCTTGGGGTAGAAAAAAACAGGTGGAAATAACCAAGGTGGAAGCCTGGGTCCTTTCAGTGCTGGGATCCCATCTGACTTGAACCTGTGAAGACCCTGTGCCTTTTCCTGTTCTTCATCTTATCCATCCATCTCTTTGTGCCCCCTTCTCTTTCTTATCATGTTTCAAACAAACATTGAACTAGGGATCCTAAGGCTGTGTTGTCAGTAGTTTGATTGAAAAATGTCTCCCACAGGCTTACGTACTTAAACATGTGGTTCTCCCATTGTTGCTGCTATTTGGGGAGGTTATGTAACTTTCTGGAGGTGAACCATTGCTGGAGGAAGTATGTCACTGGGGGTGGGCTTTGAGGGTTTATAGCCTCACCTTACTTCCTGCTCTTTTTGCTTACTGGATAGAAATGTGGTTACCCAACTTCCTGTTTCTGTTACCATGCCTTTCCCACCATGAGGACTCTAGCCCTCTGGAAACCCCAGCTAATATAAAGCCTTTTCCTTATGTTGCTTTTGGTCATGGTATTTTATCACAGCAACAGAAAAGTAAACAGTACAATTTGCTCTCTCATTATGTCTCAGACCCTAAAGTGATGAAATTTCTGAGTTAGGGTTTTATACTGTTGTGAAGAGGCACCATGACCAAGACAACTCTTAGAAGAACAACATTTAGTTGGGGCTGGATTACAGGTTTAGAGTTTCAGTCCATCATCATCAAGGCAGGAGCATGGGAGCAGACAGACAAGGTGCAAGAGGATCTGAGAGTTCTACATCTTCATCTGCTAGGAGAAGACTGGTTTCCAGGTAGCTAAGATGAGGGTCTTAATTCATGCCCACAGTGACACACCTACTCCAACAAGGCCACACCTCCTGATAGTGCCACTCCCTGGGCCAAGCATGTACAAACCATCACACGAAGTCTGCATTTTCTTTTGTTTTTAGACTCCTAGTCTACCTCATCAGGCTAGCCAAGACATGCTCTGAAATGTTTCTCATATTTTCACATTTTAGGATCCTTAAATGTCTTCTGCTGTATATATACAGCAGCAAGGTTTGAAAGGATTTGAATAGTAAGGACTCTCTAAAAGCCTGTATGATTCCCAATACCTTAAAACATCTTCATATATTTCCTTTATAATTAGAAAGCATGGAGCTTTTTCAGATATAAGCCCTGCCCAGTTTAATTCGTTGTTGTTTGCCCAAGGTTAGCATTATCCCAGCTCTCTTTAAAACATGCTGATGTTTACATTCTTCAGTCAAAAACACTATGAAAACTAGAGGCCCGGTGTTAATAGGCATACAATTCTAACCCTAAAACACGCTCCCTCCAAAACTTAGGAGATGTGAGAAGATTTATACCAGAATTAAAGCATATGCACTAAGATTATAAATGCACAAAAATTGTACATTAAAAAAAAATCCTTGAAAGAAAATCACTAATAGATAGGCAGTGGTGGTGCACACCTTTAATCCCAGAATTTGGAGGCAGAGGCAGGTGGACACTGAGTTCAAGGCCAGCCTGGTCTACAGAGTTCCAGGTCAGCCAGGGCTTCAAACACAAATCCTGTCTTGAAAAACTAATATCCATTCCTTCCCATTTCCCCAAAGAACAAAATAAAAATTGAACTATCCATATTGGGTGGGGTATATAGGCTGTTTTTTAAAAATTGATATTGTGTTAATTTTTACATTTAAAAATGTATATACTGTAAGCACCCCAAGTTTTCAATCTATTTCCTGTCAGATTCACTTATTTCTCTTTTCTTCAGTCTCATTTTCTTGTTAGGAACAGGCTTACATAAACATCCTTTCTAGGTGAATTTTCACTTTACCCACAAGTTGCAAAAACAACATAAACCAAATGAAGATTTGTTTGAAGAGGGGAAAGGAGTAGAAGATCTCAGAACGGAGGAGAGAAAGAAGGAAAAAAGAATTCCCAGGATGGTCAAGAGAACCACTCTGACTCTGGCAAGCATTCTAAAGACACAGAACATTTTTTTTGTTTGCTTGTTTTTGTTATCCAGTTTGAATTGGAGTTTTGTTTGTTTTTAATAATTTATTTGTTGAAATGTAAGCAAATAGGATGATTAATAAAAAAAGAAAGTACGTATGCCACCACTCTCCCTTATAAATATCTGCCTGCTGATACAGGTGTGTGGGTGTAGATATGACCTGCTGATACAGGTGTGTGGGTGCAGATATAACCTGGGAATACAGGTGTGTGGGTGTAGACATAAGAGAGTCTGAAAAGAAGAGAAACTACAATTAATAAATTTAATGCATTTAAAATATATTTTGCTATTAACTGGAAAGACACCATGAAGCTGTAATTCCCCCCTTTTTATTACAGTTATCTAGCCTGCTATATCATGTAGTAGTTCAGGACTCAGAAGAGCATGAATTTATTTTTTTAAGTATGTCAAAAGCTTAAATATAATTATTGTATCAATGTTAACAGCAACAAAGTTTTTGTGCATAATAGTATGTTGAAGTGAAATGCTACTTTATTTTAATGACACATGGGCCAGAGGTAATTAAAACTTTGAAAACCAAAAAAAAATTAATTTAATTTAATTTTATGTGTGTTAGTCATTTTGCCTTCGTCCATGACTGTGTGAGGGCATCAGATTTCCATAGAACTGGAATTACAGAGAGTTGTGAGCTGTCATGTGGGTGCTAGGAATTGAACACTGGTCCTCTGGAAGAGCACCCAATGGTGTTAACCACTGAGCTATCTCTCCAGCCTTGCTGAATTGGAGTATTACAAAACCTGCAAGTTGGGCTCTTGTTTGCTTATTTGTTTAAGACAGGGTCTTTCTACGTAGATAGCACTGGCAATCCTGGAACTCATTACATAAACCAGGCTGCCCTTGAACTCACAGAGACTCACTTGCCTCTGTCACCCTGTACTAGAATGAAAGGCACATGCCACCATGCCCAGCACATGTCAGGATATTGGTAAGGAGTAAACAACCCCTCTTTTGGTTGGACACATTGATTTAAAGACTTGAAGTGGGGGTGGGGAAAATAAAAAATAAAAACTTGAGGTAGAAGAAGGAGTCAGAATTGAGTCTTCAGACACTTCTCTGAAGGTCACAAAAATTATCTGGGGGATTGGGAGTCAAATCAAATTAGGAGGACATTTTGTTCCCAGAGCAGGAAGAGCTCTTCAGAATGTGTCCAAAGTTGTCTCGATAGAGCGTGGGTAGTCCATGCCACAATGTTTTGATTGAAGTGTGAATTGGTTTACTATGTCACTAAAATCAACTGGTTAAATACATAAGGGTGACAGGTCTAGAAAAATAACAGCAATTTGTCACTCTATATCTGTAGGGTTGATTCTGGGGTCTCTTACAGATGTTGAAGTCCCTTATGTAAAATGGCAGAGTATTTACAGATGATCTATACAGTACTCACATATACATTTTTTGTGATGCTGAGAATAAACAGGCCCCACATATTTAATCTTTAGATTGCTTGTAGTAGTTAACAATATGTAAATGCTCTCTAAACAATTACAGGACACTGTTTAGGAAATAATAACAAGATAAATGTCTGCATGTGTTTAGAATAGATCCAGCTCTTGTTTCCTCAAGACTTTCGATCCACTATTGAATAGAATCCACAGAAACACAACCGTAATATGTAGACTATCATGGAATCTTCATGAGGCAGGAACATAAGGAATGATACTGATGCTGATAGAACCGTTCAAGCCTCCTAGGTAGAGGGATCTCTGTCCCAGCAGGCTACAGCTGCTGCTTCCCTCTAGCCATTTCCACAAGTGCCAGGTGGTTAGTGAGTGTCTTAGAGTTTCTATTACTGTGAAGAGATGTCATGTCCATGGAAACTCTTCTTAAGGAAACCTTTTGTTGGAGCTGATTTATAGTTCAGAGTCTCATTGCATGAAGCACGGCAGCATGCAGGCAGACGTGGTGCTGGAGAGGTAGTTGAGCGTTCTATATCTGGATCCCAAGCAACAGGAAGAGAGTGAGACACTGACCCTGACTTAAGCATCCTACACCTCAAAACCCACCTCCAGTGACAGGATTTCTTCAACAAAGCCACTTGTACTCCAACAAGGTCACACCTCCTAATAGTGCTATTTCATATGAGCCTATGGGGGGCCACTTTCATTCAAACCACCACAGTGAGCAAGTCTGAGTCTTCCTCTAGACCGAATGGCAGCTTCCAGGACCACTGCTCGGGTTTCCTGGGCTTCATTTTCTGAAGGGAGGTGGTACAATCGATGCTGATAACATCATTGGAAGTGATTGCTGGTTTCAGTCTGCCCGTGAAGCCCTAAGATCTGGCAAGCCCCAGTGAACACACCAGTAAGACAACGTGGATTTTGCCTTTCTAGTTTACAAACAATAGTGATGCTCCTGCCCATCTGAGGAGGGTCCCCTGCTCTTCTCTCAGCCACCTTTGAAGCTGGATGCTCTGCTGGCAAAACGGAGTATCCTCATGGGACTCTCAGAGCCAATGTTTATAGTCTGCCACAGCAGTCTAAAAGAAAAGGAGCTCACCAGAGTCTGCAAACGGATACCACAGAGCAAATGCTTGTGTCTCCACACAATGAGATTTGGTGTGGGGTTGGTTTTATGCAGTCACTGAGGAGCCCAATTCCTTCCATCTTCAATAAATGCCCCCCCACCAAAGATCTCTGAAGTAGAAGAACGAAAGATGTAGCTGGCTACTCAGTCCTAGGACCTGAACCAACTATAGGAAGTCCAGAAAGGATGCACCTTGCCTAGAAGTGGGGGTGCAGAGATTTTTAAGTGCTCTGCTCCCTGTCCCCCATGCTGAGCCAAAGACCTAGCCATTCATATTGGACTTTTCTTACATAGCTTTGGCTGGGGTCTCATGATGGAGATTTCAGTAACAACTATTCTCCATATGCACGTGTTTTGCTATTTCAGATTAAGTTCAGTTCTCTGTCTTACTCCATCTCTGTCTCTGCCTCTGCCTCTCTCTCTCTCTCTCTTTGTGTGTGTGTGTGTGTGTGTGTGTGTGTGTGTGTGTGTGTGTGTGGTATATGTGTGTGGGCTGGGTCTGGGTGTTTTTGTATTTGTATATATGGTGTGTGGGGGTGGTATGTGAATATGTATGTGTGAGTATGGGCATTTGTGTGTGTGGGGGTGGATGCATGTGAGGTGGGTGTGGGAGTTTGTGTATGAGTTTCTGTGGTTTGAATCACACTGCTATTTGTACACATACACAAGACCATAAAGACCCAATTGCCTATATATCAGTTCAGAAAATTAAACTCTCAACCAAGCTTTAAAAAGTGTCTTCTGAGGACTCCTTATAGGTCAGTGGCAGAGGGTTTGGTTTAGTTGATATGAAACCCTGGGTGCTACAGAAAGAGTAAAAGAAAACAGAAATGTCTTATGGGATTCTTGTCTCCAGGACTCCATTGTTAACTTTATCAAGATAAAAGGGAATCTGTGCAACCAACTTTGGAGGAAGTTCCTTCAACTAAAAACTACAGCTTATGCAAGGGGGTCCCAAGTCATGGCTAGAGAGCAGCAAACTGCAGCTAAGGACCAGGCTATGTCCTCTGGAATGACCAGACACTGAGTGGTGGCAGTGTGTGTGTGTGTATGTGTGTGTGTGTGTGTGTGTGTGTTTCCAGTTTAATTTTAGTGTAATTAGCATGAGGAATAAGACCTAGAACACAATTTCTAGTGGCACTTCATCTAGAGACATTCAGAAGAGATAAGACATTGTACTTGATATATAAAACTTTGTTTATTGCCCTAAGAATAAAAGATGCATTTTGAATTTGTACATGTACTATAATCTCAAAAAATACACAAAGTCTAGGTAATTCCTGGAGAGAAAAATGCCAAAAATGTTAGATACTATTGTCTTTGTGTTAATATTGGACTGTTTAAAATTGTTTTCTTCTAATATTCTAATTCAGAGGGGAAAATTAAAAATAGAGAGAACATGACCAAAAATGTGAATTCTTAAAAACTTAGAAATGTTTGGAAAAGAAAAAACAATAAAAGCTTATTTCCCCCCCAGAAATAACCATATCTAACCTCAGCTATATATACTTTCTATGCTTGTATAAAACATTTAGTGCTACTTTTAGGGTTAAAAAACATATACAATTAAAGATTGGCATAGACATTTCTCCAAAAACACCATACAAATGGTCAATAACCACATGAGAGGGTTCTAAAGGTGATTTGCCACCAAGGAACACGAGTCAGAGCCATGGTGAGCTCCACATTCTGCCTCCTACCATAGCCAGAATACAGCACAGAACAGCTAACAACAGTTGCTCGTGTGCAGGCGGGGAAATCGGGATTCTCATCCATTGCTGGTGAGAATACAAAAAGGTGAAACTACTTTGGAAAATGATCTGACTCCTCCTCCTAAAATTAGATTCCTAAAATTTGTCCTCTGACCTCACTGCATGCTGAGGCAAGCATGTGTCACACATACATATACACACAATAAATAAATAAATAGGAATGAAAGTTTTAAAGTTAAATATAAACCAAGCAATTCCACCCCTAGGTATATACCCAAGAGAGATGGCGGCAAAGCCATGTGAAACTATGTACTCAAGTGTTTGTTACACCTTCAAGTGCAAACAAAGGACCCTGTTATGGCCACAAGGTAGGATGTTAATTGTCAGTGACAGAAATAAAGCACTGTTACATGCTACAACATGGAAGAATCCTGAAAACATTATGCTGACTGACACAAGCTAGGCAGAGCATTTATTTGGTTCTATTTTTAATAGAATATTGAGAATGAATAAATCTAGAGAGGCAGAGATCAGCTGCAGAGAAAAATGGAGGGAAGGCCAGCTTGGGACACTGGGGGTGGCTGCTAACAGGTAGAGTTGCAGAAGGGCAGACACTGTCCTATAGCCCATAGCAACAATGTATGCATAGCACTGGATTTTCTGGAAACATTGTGTTTTTAATGGATGAATTGGATGGTATGTAACATCTCAGTAAAGACTTTTTAAAAATAAAGACATTTTTTAAAGTGAAAAAACATCAAAAGTGATATAGAAGAGTCTACAAATAAAAGTAAAGTTTTTAATTTTAGTTTTAATTTAGTTTTAACAGTTCTGGGTTTTATTTTGTTTTGTCTTTTTGTTGTTTCTAATTTTAACATTAAATTATATACTCTTCAATTTCTAAATGGAGCTATTGTTTCAAAAAGTATCTTTGACGTTGTATTCTGAAAGAGGAGAAAGAAAACTAGCAACTGACTCTTTGCCATCTTTATTTATTTGTTTTTTTAAGGTAAGCTTTTCACTTTTATCATTTTAAATGATATTTTCAAGTCCTCATTTTTTATTTTGTCAATTTTTTTGGACACCATCCATGAGCAAAAAGAAAGTAGACTTTATGCATTTCTCAGCGAGAAACAAGGGAGAGAGAAACCCACTCGAGTCCTCCCTGCAGAAGACTGCTACATGCCCTGCTAATTACAATGCTAAGAACCTAATTAAATGTTTCTCAAAGATGCTTCAAAAATTGGCTCGGTGATATTATAATTATCTGAGGATTGATTGTAGTGGCAGAGAGTGCTGACTGCAGTACCTGGGTGCCAAGAATAAACAGAACAAAGTCTCCCCTCTGCCTATACCTCCATGGTATTTGCTCAATAGGTGTTATTTAGTACATTCTAGAGAGAGCAATTCTGCGGATGAGTAAAGTGTCATATGATGGCAAAGTTGAACAAGCAGCCACTGGGACTTCCTTTCCACCTGGAAAGTTGGCAACTTGTAAACTCTGAGTATGTAGGAAGGATGTATCTGCTATATTGTGCTAATATTATTGTTCCTTGAATCCAGTTGCCAGGGTGATGATGGTATTGGATCAGGTGGTGAACAGAGGTTGGTAGAGTCCAGTTTGGGACTCCTATGGGACACAGGAAATGGAGGAGACTAGGAAAGGGGCAGTGACATCAAAACATGCCCCAGTGGGGACGCCTCTGAGGTGAAGAGCACTGGCTGCTTCCAGAGAACCCAGGCTCAATTCCCAGTACCTTCAACTACCTGCAACCACAGTCTGGGGAGATCCTCTGCCCTCTTCTGGCCTCCAAGGGCACTACACTCACATACAGCCCAGACATGCATGCATGCATATCTATAAATACAGAATTTTTAAAAGGGGAAAATAAAAGCATTCCTGGATAGACTATTGCCATGATAAACATTATCTGAAACAGGTGCTTACTCATACCAGCAATAAAGGAAAAACGAAAAGTGAAGGAACTCAGTGGCACCTCTGCCTTCTTCTTAAGGATGAGGGAGAGTAGTTTGCCTGAGTGAGTTCATTCAATCCCCAACTTGGAAGGTAACCATGTTATCTATCCACCTTCACAGTGAAGTCACTGAGGCAGAGAGTTGATGTTCCCAAAGCTAATGGATCTGGGATTCTCATTGACTCCAAGTGCTTTAAATTAACAAAAGCAAAATAATAATTCAAAATTAAATATTAGGGCTGGCAATGTGATTCGGCTTGGTATAGTGCTTGCCTAGAGCATGTAGCCCTGGGTTAAATCCCCAGCACCTCATATACCCGACATGGTGGTGCATGTCTGTAATACTAGCACTTGGGAAATGGAGGCCTGAGGACCAAGAATTCAAGGTCATTCTCAGTTACATAGAGAGTATGAGTCTAGCCATGTAATATATGAGCCCCATATCAACACACAAATTCAATATTCTCTGGATAATTAGATGCATTAGATAAATATTTATCCTAGAGAATGACTGGGGAGTGTGGAATTATCTGAACCCGTATTCTACTCACCCCATCTCGGACTATGTGCTCTAAAACTAAAAATACTTATCAAAATAAATAAATAAATATTAAAAAATACTTAAAAAATTAAAAATGGCACAACTGTTCATTATATATGTTTAATGCCTAAGAGAGATCTGTTCACCACTCAACAACTGAGGACTGATTATGCTATAAACTTGAACTGGAATGGAGTCTTTTGGATGATTTTCATGTGCAGGAAAAATACATAAAATATCATTTATACAAAAGTGGGCCAGAGCGGATCCTGTGTAAAACAGTGAACAATTCACAATGCATTGCAGTGTTGGCCAATTACCCATAGTGCACTGCAGAACTGGCATGTTATATATTTGTGTTATTCACGAGTCTTCTGTTATTATTACCTGGTATGCACAATAACGTATTGAATTCAAGTCCCGGAAAGGAATCCTGCAACCTCTGTCCTGGCTGGTATCTATCCGAGGGCTTAAAGAGAAGTGTGAAGGTAGAACACACTGTGAAAACCCCAAAAGTCTCTCCAATGAGCTTTCCCTGAAGAGAGAACATGAGTCATGATATCCAACGACCCCCTGAGATGAAGGCCTGGTGGCTGATCTCTTTGATTTGCTCCTGAGTTGAACTCCTTGGGGCACATGCATAAAGACTCTTCCAGATTTTCATGGAGAGCCTGTGATGACACGGAGGACTGAGTCATCTCTTTTTTCTAACCCTCAGGCGCAAGCCCTTCGTATTCCTGCCCATCTCTCCAGCATCTGCCTCGTGGCTCCCCCTCTAAGCTCCTCCCACCCGAATGCTTCTGCTAGTCACACACCCTCAACATCTTCCGAGACGTCCACCCACGCTCACACCTTAACTTCTCCTCCATTCAGTGAGGCTCCATGGGGTGACAATAGTGCCACCTCTTGGATTTCTAATGGGGTTCAGAGGCCATTTGCCTGTTCTGCTGACCGTTCACAGGCTCATGTCTTCCTCTCCGTGCGGCAAGCTCTTAGTTTCCTGTATATAGTCTGTACCTCATCAGTGCGTCACTAAATGCATTGGAACACAGCACAAAGTGTCATTGACACCCATGCCTTCCAAGAGATAGTGTTAATCTCTTTTACCCAGGGTTCCCTTAATTACAGTATTAGGCTTCTGAGCACAGTCCAGCAGACAAGACAGATTTGGAGTCAATGTGCCCTCGCTCATCTTGGAATGTTAGGCAAATTTAATTTCTCAATTTCTGAGTCCTTTTCCTCACTCACTAACTAGAGCTAAGTCATACCTTCGCCGGAGAACATAAGGACTGAAGGCACCTATCCTTCAGCTCTCAGCTATGATTTTGTCAGGACCCCTTTCCTGGTAGCCATCTTTATCTCTACATCTTAATGCTCCGAGTCTCTACTCTGTGTTTCCAAACACTCTCAATGGAAAACTTCTGTGAAGATGCGGCTCTACCTTGGATACTAGGCTAGCGCAGACAGCACCTACAATGTGGCTAACATGACCGAGGAAATGCATTTTTAACATTATTTAATACTAATGTAAATAGCAACTAGTGACCATCTAAATTGACCCCATTGTTAATACACGCTCCTCATGTGTCTTCTACTAGATGGAGCTCCAAGACAAAACTTAACAGTGATGAACGTTATGACGGCCCCAGCACCTGGCACACAGCCACGTTTACAGAGAGCACTCGGCATGAAGGCTTTCAGCCCCTTCAACAGCATCTTGTTCAATCTTGTATCCTGTAGTTTAGCCCAGCATGCACTATAGGTGCTCCGGAGTTTATTGCTAATTGCGCTAATTGATTTTGGCGGGGGTGGAGGGTGGGAGGGGAAGGGGGATTAGAAATCAACCAATCATCTGCTTCAAGATAGTATCAGTTGCCTAAGAGTATTTCTAGCTTCCAGAACAAAGTCTGATACTTAGAAGCTATTGTTAAAAAGATGAACTAGGTAGCCAAAAACATAGGCTACAAGGAAAACCACAGCCCAGGAGCTAGCCACTGATGGCTAAGCAGTGGGGTTCTTTGTGCTTTGCTGATGTGTTCTCTAGCTTTCTATATAATATGACTTTGTACATAAATACTTTTGTTTACAAGGATAATGTAGGTTTCTTTCTTTTAATTTCAGAGGAACATAACTTTGCCAAAAACTGCATACTGGTGTGAAACCTCGGTCAGCCAGTTTCTGAAGGCAGGCATATGCAGGGTGCTGTCTCAGGATCCCTGAGCACAATGCCCTTCCAGCAGAAACTCTCCGACATTCCTCAGGGGAACTCTCAGCAGACCTAACTGGTGAAAGTCCCACCTCCAGGGGGAGGGACACTGGGACTGTGGGGGAGGTCTGACCCTTCTCATTCCATTCCATCCAAGGTGTGGTCATGTGCCCTGGGCCCAGCTAAGGCCTCTTATCCTTATCCCCAGCTCCCTCAGTCAGGAGTTCTGTTCTGCTGTGGCCCTAGACGCTATGGAGGTCAGGCAAGGTCAGGACTATAGCAACAATGACTCACTCAGTGCGGAGCTCTCTCTGGGCAGACTGGAGGCAGACTGAGGACCACTGGGATTTTCCAGCCTCAACTCCCGTGACCTGCATGCAGCTCACTCCTGAAATATTGGGTCGGAAAAGAAACCCAAAATAGCCACCAAAGGGTGTTTAGTGTTTAGGGAAAAAAAGAAAAGAAACTTCTGCTACTTGGGCGGTCTCTGGGGTTCTGGTTCCGTGCTCATTGTGAGATCTAAGAGACCTCTTAAGGCTTAGGCAAAGGGGAAACAATCATTGTGATAAAAGTTACTATGAAATATTACAGGCATACAAGGCTTAACAATAATACAATAAATAACTACCACACTGGGCAGGCTTGATAAGATTTTTTTTTAAAAATACCTCATTTACTTTGGGAATTCTTAACTGAAAGAACCAAAATAAGAAAATACAGACATGGTGTGGCTCTATCTGCCTGCTCCTTTCCTCCCCAGTGGCAATTAGTAAAAGGCCAGAGTTTACTTTTCTACATGTTATTTTCCTTTATGAATTAAAAAAAATATAAAAGGCAAAAGGGTTTCACCATGACACTTTAATATTGGTATTTAATTCAATCACATTCACTCTTGTTATCCTTTCTTAACCCTCTCCTTCCTTCCCTCCCCTCACATCCCTTATAGTCTTCTTATGTTCATGTCTTCCCCCAACAAACTACACATGAAAGAAAACCTTTATAACTTAACTTTGTGGGCCTGGCTTGTTTTACTTAACACGATGACTTCTAGTGCCGTGCATTTTTCTATAAGGAAGCAAACAAACAAAGAAACAAACAGAATGTAATTTCACTCTTATTTTTTCATGCATACTAGGCAGGTGCATAGCAAATCAATTTAATCTTTATCTGTCTAGATTAATTAAGGGTGTGGCCCACACAATCCAGTTTCTCCAATAAAAAGGAGGGGACCTCAGCATTCCCCTGAATCAACCTTTACTCTGTCATGCTCAACTTTGACACATGACTTTGTAGGGAAGGCTCTGAAAAATTACTATAGGCTAGATTCTACACCAGTGACTTTCAACCCTCTTAATGCTGTGACCATTTAATACAGTTTTGCATGATGTGGTGACTCCCAGCCATAAAGTTACATTACTACTTCTTCATAACTGTGATTTTGCTACTGTTATGAGTCATAATGTAAATATCTGATATGCAGGATGTCTGATATGTGACCCCAACTGCGTTTTGACCCACAGGTTCAGAAGCGCTGCTCTGTGCAAGAATACTGAAAGAATTGTAGTTAAACAGGCTTTACTTTTAGTAAACAGGATGGAGTGGAGAATTCAGTGGATTTGATTTCTTGTTTACGTCCAAGACTCAAATGCTAGCCCTCAGCCTAATGCCTCACAAATATCATCCAGCCAAGAAAGAAAAAGTGGCTCAAGAAAGAAGGAGTTGCCCCCTAGTCCTGGCTCATCTGAGAGAAAGGCAGGGAGGGGAAGAAGCCGAGCTTGCAAGCTGAGGAAAGTGGAGAGCAACTGAGTAAAACCATCCGACCTAGCAGAGGATGGCTATCTGACAAAGGAGCCCAGATTAAGCCCAAATAGAGTGTTTTGGAGGGTGGATAAGAAATAAGACTAAAGAGAAAAGCTTGTTTTGGTGCTCTAGAAGCAACAAATTATCAGTACTAGTTAAACATAACAGATGCTTTAATACTTCATTCTTAGTCTCCATGCTAACCTCCCAGAGAGAGGTACCAATTTCCTAGAGAAGCATCCTTGATCCTTCATTAGACATGCAAACAGCAGAGGCTCCCAGAATACTAGTGTGGCCTCCTCTATTGCCCTTCAAATGCCAGCTGCCTTCAGTTAGATCTGCATGCCTCCCAGTTTGTGCCAGATAGCCAGATAGTACCTGCTAAGCTTCCCACTAGAAACAGCACTATTTGTCGGTAAGTGTGAGGAAGCCGTTTGTCTACATTCTCCTAAGACCCATTGATTCTTTCAAAGTCTTGCTTACAGGACTGTTAGCACCACTCCAGTCCATCAGTGCTGTGTTTGAATGGAATTTCTTATGTCTGGGGAGAGTCAGCCCTCCTTACAGAAGCCTTCCTCACTCATAAGTGAGATGCAAAAGCTGTCCTTCAGGTGCATCACCTCTTCCCCTTCAACCTGGTGACCGCAGGAGCAAAGTGAATGGTAGGTGTTGTCAGATTTATAACAGCTTATCCCCAATTGGGGAAGAGACAAGAAAGGATCTTGCCTCTTCTGATGGCAAGGATGTGTCATGCCTGTGCTGCAGAAGCACGTAAGTGGATGGCCACAGCTTATCATACAGGTCCTGGCCCAGGTGGATAAACTCAAGTAATATTTTAAGTTATAAAAAGCATTTTTATAACCAGGTATCTTAGAAAGGGTTTCTATTCCTGCACAACACATTATGACCAAGAAGCAAGTTGAGGAGGAAAGTGTTTATTCAGCTTATACTTCCACATCGCTGTTCATCACCAAAGGAAGTCAGGACTGGAACTCAAGCAGGTTAGGAAGCAGGAACTGATGCAGAGACTGTGGAGGGATGTTACTTACTAGCTTGCTTCCCCTGGCTTGCTCAGCTTGCTTTCTTATAGAACCCAGTACTACCAGCTCAAGGATGGCCCCACTCACAATGGGCCCTCCCCCCTTGATCACTAATTGAGAAAATGCCTTACAGCTGGATCTCATGGAGGCACTTCCCCAACTGAAGCTCCTTTCTCTGTGATAACTCCAGCCGGTGTCAAGTTGGCACACAAAAATAGCCAGTACACCAGGTATGTAATCTTTTTGAAGTTCAATTTTTAAAGATTAGTCTTCACCCTTGTGCCTTTTTGAAGAACAAATGTAAAGACAAGGCCCTAAGATTTTTCAGGGTTGTGAATTTTTTCCTTTTATCTTAGCCAGCCCACCCATGTGCTTCCATTAGGAGGTGAACCACTGACTCTGGTGTTAGTGTAATACATAGTAATAACGCTCTATGTGGTCACCATTGTCAGGTATGATGGTCCATGGACCAGACACCTCGGTGTCATTAGAGACTTCATTAGAAATGCAGATTCTCAGACCACACTGCAAGCCAATCAAGTCAAAATCTGCATCTTCACAGGTCATCAGGTGATATGTGTGCAAATGAAATTAAAGAGGCACTGAAGTAGAAATTAACTGTAGGAAGTTCCAGAAATACACATGACACTTAAAGAATCTAATTTGGGCCTCAAGAATGAACCTAGGTTTATAGAAAGGACTAGGAGAAAAAAAAATCCTACAATGAAAATAAAGTCCACATAGAGGAGCGGGTCACACACATCCACTGGCAACCTGCCAGATGATTGAATGGGGAGAGGGCATTTCTTGCCATTGTGTGGGTCCACTAAAGAACTATCAATTTATTTCTGGCAACAGATTGATTCTCTCCTCCTGACAAGTATTTTCTGAGTGGTGGGATGAGAGGTGTGCACCACCATGCCTGGACATTACAAGCATCTTCAATACATCCAAGGGCTTCCGTGGGGTTCTAAAACTCCGAGGGGAGATTTAGTTTTAAAGATAAACTGCTCCTGTAAATGGGACCCACAAAGAAATGGCTTAGGAAGAAAATGGCACCCGAGATTCAGTTTCTACAAAAGCATAGGTTGGGATATCCATTCAGAGATTTACTTTCTATTTGAACCACAGTCTCCTCCGCCATCTGCCTTCCCAACTTCTCTGGGAAATCATACATGTGTTACAAACAGCCTGAAAGCATGCCCGTCCATCCCTAGAAACTGTCAGCATGCTAAATTCTGGAAATGACATCATCATCCACCAGGTTACTGGGGGAATCCTGGGACTCACTTTCCATTACCTGTTTCTCCCGTGTCTACTGTCTCTCCAATCGACTTCAAAAAAGAGTCACGTCGGCTACAGCTAGGAAGACTCTCTAGGCTCTAATCTTCTCTGTGCTCCACTGTCACCTCCTAATCCACCTCTTCTGTTCTTGTTTTAGCTTCCAGTTGCCTTTAAAAGCAAGACAGTAAGCTTCATCACCTCTCTCCCATGTAAGTCTTATCCACTGAACCCACATCCTGCCAAATGCTTTCTCTCACTTTCTCATACCACCAGTTCCTCCTCTCCTCCTATTTATGTCACTGTTTGAAATCACCTCCTAAGGGAGACTCCGCCTTCCTCATCCTAACTAAAACAGCCCCCCCTGATTCCCCTTGCCACCTGTGCTCATTGCCACATGTTTGTTACCAATTTTAAAGCTATTTGTGTATTTTAGCATGTATGGGTGCCTGTGCGTCTAAAGCAGGTTCCAGGGGTCATCGGGCTTGTCGTCAAGCACCTTTACCAGCTGTGCCATCTCTCCAACTCCCAAACCCACTTCGGTTTATCCTTTTCCGTTGTTTCCGAGTTATCCTCGCAAAGACGTGCGCTTCATTGACGTGATGGGGTCATTTCCCCTAAATGCTGCTGCTTGGCCAGCAGCTTGGTGGTGCTGACTAAGGTTCAATACGTAATGAGCATATGAACGTCAAAATTACACACACTGGTTTACCGTGCATGTTCTAACATTGAGTTGGGATTTTTCTAAAGCCTTTAAATGATGGAGAGAGACATTTCTGTGAACGTATTCTTGATTCTGTTTCCTACTCAGCCTTCACTAGTGTGATCTAGTTGTGAGATTTTTATAGGATCATGATTTCCTTGTGAGCTAATATTATCCATTGTTTGTTTGTTTGTTTTTAATGTACAGTGGACTAGATGATGGTTCAGATAAATCACATCAGGAAATTTCTTCTAAATCCATCATCTAGGCAAAAGGCCAACCAAAGAATAGCATGGCTCTTTCTCCATCACTTAAGTAATTGCCCGGTTGGAGATTTAGTCTGTGTGAGCATTTATTTCCTGATTTAACAAGCAATTGGTATTTGTTAGAAAGCTGCATTACCCACATCTGCTTCTTGAAATGGAAAACTCAAGTATTAAGCTATAAAATCATAGATTTGTTTGCCTCTGGTATTCAAACCATTCATGCAAATTAGCCTGAAAGATATGAGCTGGACTCCACAGAGCAGGCCACAGACAAATCAGCATTTCCATAAAATTGGGAGCCACCGCTCTGGTGAAGAGCACGATTCGGTGGCTGTTGTCCATGCCATCGCTAAGCAACAAGTGGCCTTGCATCTCCTTTCATTTGATGTGCTGTGATTTTCTTCTTATACCTTTACTTTGTTTTTCCCAGCGTCCTTCCTTGGGCGCCACCCTCTCTCTCTTGCTACTCTGCTCTCAGCCACCTCCCCAGTCTGCACTGGCCTGACACATACTTCTGTCCTTACTCGGATGCAGATGGAATTCAATTCTTCACTCTCTGCTTAAGAATATCACTCCAGGGGTGAAGATCTGTGCTCCCCAAAGCCTCTCAGGGTGTTCTGAGCAACTATGACTCAACCTTTACTAACAACCCTTGACCTTCAAACAAAACACCCAGCCCCCTCTTTCTCCTAAGGGAGCTGTCCTCACACAGTTGTTCAAGCCCAGAACCTGGGTATCCTCCTTTACTTACTATATTTTTTTATCCCAACATGCTGCCATACCCAAATGCTTTCAATATTTCCTAACTTTTCTTTACCATTTCTGTCCTCTTGTGGGGTTAGGCCCTAACAGAATAAAAACAAAGGCACTTTTATGTTCTTTTGAACACCATTCTGAACACTTGGTGTAAAAGTTCATTTTACTCTGCCCAGCTAATCTCATTGGTTATTATAAATCTCTTTTTCGAAGGGAGCGCTTGTCCAAGCAAGTGACCAATCTACCTGGACAATCCAGGAATACAAGAGCCCATTCACAAACACCAGGATCTACAGCTGGAGTACTGTAACAGTCTCCTCCACTGTCCTTCCTGCCATCTCTTTCTTTCCCTCAAACTTTCCCTGTACCTATACCAAGGCTTCTCCCATAGTGTTGATTGGATTATACTTGTTCAGAACCATTAAAGATGACTCATTTCCTATTAGGCATAATCTGAATTTATTGGCATGATCTGAATTAGCTTCAGGGTTTTGCCCAAGGCTCACATTTGGGCCTTTGCCATATTCCAAATGCAGAGGCTGATCTTTATGTCTGTAATGTACTCCCTAGCCCCACCCCTGATCCCCTCAGCCCAGCCCCTTTATTATGCTGGTAGATACCAATCCATTCTCCTATATCAAGTATCATTTCTTTATTTCCTTTTTCTTGAGAGAGGTGTTCTTTCCTGTGGCTCCTCATATGTCCTGAATTACATTAATAGAATTTGGCTTGTTGTAATATAATTTCTTACCAGCCATGTTTAACCTGGGATGTCATTCTGAAGAGCAGGGAGAATGAATACTGCAAACAATTTTATATCTTAGACACCTATAGTGGGAAACATTTAAAAAACCCCATCCCACGCTAACACTGACTACTCTCTGGCCCTGGTGGTCTTGCCGCCTCCAAGGCTAGCCCCAGGTAGCGACCGCCCGTCTCGAGGTTCTCTTGCTGTAGGTCCTGTTCACATGTCCAGTCATCTGCCTCCTGTAGTTAGTGGTCACAAATCCCTGTAACCTGGTAAAATCAAAACTCTATAGAGACTTTTAACTTATTAGTCAGATTTATACTAGAAAATTCTCAACCCACAAAATGCCCGCACAGTGAACTCAAAACTCAATTAATAGAAACACAATCTTCCCACCTAGATAGGGCAGACACCCCCTACTTATTATTTAATTGTCTAAGAAATCCCCAATACTTATGGCTCCCAGGGCTGTGTGGTTCTGGCTCATCTTCCTCTCCTGTAGGTTCCATCTTGTCTCCTCCTCTTCGTCTCCTCCTCTGTCCCTCTGTCCTTCTGTCCCTCTGTCCCTCTGTACTCATTTCTAAAATTCTCAGCCTGCCTTCCTTTTCCACTGCCCAACCACAGGCTCTCGCCTTATCTTGTGCCTGTCTTTACCTGTGCACAGACAGCAATCTACATTTCCCCCCTTTTGTCCAACTAAAAGGCTCCTTTCAGATATAAATTGAGCACAACTATTACCATTCTTTAATTTACAAAGTACAAGATACGCCTAACACCCAGTCCATCATGTTGTCAATTAAATAAAGCGCTTTGCCATCTATCCTAACTTTAAAAGGTTTATTATTTCATATCTGTTATGTCCTGGCTTAGCTTGTATACTATCTGAAAACTATCTTCTTAAATATATTCTCTCAATGCTAAATAAGCCTGGGTTGGCTATGAGACTATAACTAGTCTTTCAACCCTGTCAGAAATCTGAGAGAGACCAATATTATCTAAAAATATAGGAAGCCTAACACAGCTTCTAGACTGGAGACAAATTGTAGAGACAGCTGCCTACCTATACAGCCCTGTATGTCAGGAAGTTGGAACATCAGTCTTCAGCCTTCTGGCTCAGGATCATCTGACAGACCTTTGTAACTTCAAATTTGGAGCACAGACAGATATCCGACCTAGGTGTTGGTAAAAGTATCTCTTGTTTAAAAGATAAGAAACTTGAACCTCAGAGTGTGGGAAGTGCTACCCTTAGCAGAGTGGAATTTGCCCATCAAATTTTTTATATGTGTAATTTCTAGAAATAGCCAGTCATCAAGTCTAATCATCTAATATATGATGCTTTTCTATAAAATTCGCTGGTAGACATTTCTTGAACGCCTATTGAGAATCAGTCCCCATGCCAAGAAATAGGCAACACAGAAGAGTGAGGCACAGGGTCTACTTCTGATGAGAGAAGACTCCCTCAGCCTCAGCCCGGGGCACTCAGATCAGACCCCATGCAGATGGCAGAAAGATCTGCCATCTTCCTGCCTGTCTTCCCACGCTGGGATTACAAGTGCATGCCACCTGCTGGGTGGTAGTGGCACACGCCTTTAATCCCAGCATTTGGGAGGCAGAGGCAGGCAGATTTCTGAGTTCAAGGTCAGCCTGGTCTACAAAGTGAGTTCCAGGACAGCCAGGGCTATACAGAGAAACCCTGTCTCAAAAAACCAAACCAAACCAAACCAAACCAAACCAAACACCAAGTGCATGCCACCATATCCCTGTGAATTGGGATAGCACAGAAAAGAGGTCCTAACCAAGCGGGGTGGGATCAGAGAAGGCACTGATCTTCATCATCTAGTGAAAGAGCTGGTGGTTGCAGAACGCCAAAGGGGAGTGGACCATTTGAGTTTGAAAAATCAGGGACAGGAAATGAAGGGCTTTGTACGCCACAGTAAGAACCGTAGGTTTTATATTGAAACTTGTGAGGCACTTGGAAGTGTTTTATACTGGAGAATAACCTAACTGACCTGTCTTTTAATAATTGCTCTGGCAATAAGAGACAGGAAGGTGACAATAATCTTCCTTAATTGAAGCAACAGGTTCCAGGATTAGGGAGCAGACACAGCTCCATGGGTAAAACACTTGCTCTACAACCTTGATAATCTGGGGTTTGTTTGGTTGTTTGGTTGGTTGGCTGGTTTTTTGAGACAGGGCTTCTCTGTGTAGCCCTAACTGTCTTAGAACTTGCTCTGTAGACCAGGCTAGCCTTAAACTCACTCTGAGAAGGTTTAATCCCCAGCATCCTTGTAAAAAACAAGGATGTGTGTTGGCCCGTGCTTGTAATCCCAGTGTGGGAAGACAGGTAGGTCCTTAGGGCTCCCTGGCTGTTGGGCCTAGCATACTTGGCTGAGCTTCAGGTCCTAATGAGAGACCCTGTCAGGTGCTGTGTGAACCTTTCATAGAGGTAAAGCTGGAGGACACTGGGGGAAGGGCAGGGGGCTTGGGAAGGAAGTTGGCTTGGGTATACCTGAGTTTGCAGTGTTAGAGCACTAGAGGAAAGTACTCTAGAGAAGTGACTCAAAGCCCAGGGAGGAGAACTAAATCACGAGCAGCCGTTGATCTTGAAGGCCAAGTGAAGGAAGAAGAGGGCTAGTTCAAGCAGGACCCTGATGAGTATTCATGGAAAGCAGGAGAGGAACAGCTGGTGTCGTGTCCTCCTTCAGAGAAAGGGAAGTTAAGAGGTCATAACATCCACACACGGTTACCGGCACACCAGAGGTATACTGAGCTAATGGGAGAGCACTCCTCGGAAGCCATATGCTCACTCCAGACCAACGGTTTTTCCACAGCCAGAAGCCTGCTATAGTTTTAACATCTGAAGAACAGGATTTTAGTTTTAAATTTTGGATATAAAGTCAAAGTGGTATAAACACAGATATGAATAGCAATCATTACCCCTCCTGGCAAACGGCTCTTGAATACTTGCCCCAATAGGCTAGTATTTATATATATTCGATTTAATCTAACCTCAGGCATGTGTCTTTTCAAATTTTCATTTTCTTAAAGGAACACTGCCATACACAGTAGAACTCATCAATAGTACACAGATCCAAGCATTTCAATTGTATTGAGGTTTTATTATGTTTCCAGAGGGAAGGGGAAGGGAAGCAAGACAAAGATTGGGAGGGACGCGTGAAGCCTTGGAGAACTGAAGCATTTTCTAAAGGCTTAGTCTGCATCCTTCTGCAGCAATTCCTTGGTCCTTGTGGATAGGTATGTTTATCTGTGCATTCATGTAATATTCAGTCCCTCCGTATTCAAGCACCTGGGAAATCCAATTAGCTTGGTCTTGATTGACTGCATGCAGGCCTACATTCTGCTGTTTGTCTCCTGCAGTGTGTGTCGATATGAAAATGAAGACACAGCCAGAGTTTCCATGAGCAGCTGCCAAATGGGTTCCTTGTGCTCTGTTGTTCATACAGAGTAATAGCCCATAAGCCAGGAGGTCTCTCCACCAGTGAGGGGCTGTTGGATGCAGCAGTCGGCTGTGTTTAAGAGAAAACCACTGCAGGAGGCTTTACCAGTCTAGCCCAGTTACACCATTATAGGCAGGGTGTTTTTCAGCCCTTGTTGAAATGAACTGTGATGTATCGTAAGGAACTAGAGTAAAAACACCAGGAAAGTGAAATTCAAGACTTGCTATGTTTTGTCTTAACAAAACATTTCCACCACCTTTGCCAATGACCTTGTTTGTCCTGTAGACGTGGTCCAAACTGTTCTTTGCAGGTGCCGAGAGAGAACTCTAGCACGAGACATCCATCGGTGATCCTAAGTAGATGGAGTAACCATGAAGCTAACAGAACTTAAGCTTTCTGGCCTTGCACTGGCCATAGGCCACAGCCCTTCAAAAGCCCTGGAGTCGTGATTCCCTTGTTCTTACTTTGCATTCTTTATCTTAAGGAGGGCCCCAGGCATTGAAGCAACTTTTACATCCTACCAAAAGTGGATCATTCCTCAGCCTCTAGCGAAATGCCGCTTGTACCATATCCCACTGGCTGACACAGATATTACATAACACAGGAACAGCTCCTTTGGCTCTAGAGAGAGAAGACACCTCTTAATTGTATTAGGTAGTGGTAGCCTCTGGCTGTTACTGGAGAGAGACATTTTTTATGCATGCTTGTTTACTTTGGGGATCATTTTGTTATAGCAGCTCAGCCTATACTCTTCTCCTTTGTTAGGTCCAGTGGGTCAGGATAACTTCAGAAGTGTGAAATGGAGTGAGGTAGCAGAGTGAGCCATAGTCCAAGCCTGTACAAGATCCTTTGCATTAGAGATCTCATGGGAAACAGAGCCAATAGGTTGAGCCCACTCCCCTCTCTCACTCTCTCTGTGTCTCCCTGTGTGTGTATCTAGAATTGATTAAGTCAGCTTATATTAAAATAGTATCCATTGACTCACTCTCAAGAAGAGGCTGGGAACCTGGTAGTTACTTGGTCCTCAAGGCTGGGTGCCTTAGCAGTCCCAAGCTGGTACTGAGACCCTCGAGGATTCCTGAAGAGTTTCTGGACCTTGGAAGTCAGGAAATGCTGTTTTGATATCAGGGAAGGAATAAACAGTTGTAACATCAGGGTAAGTCAGTGGTGGTGGGGGGGGAAGCCAAGAGAGCAAAAGGTGAATGTTTTTCCTCTGCTGTACCCCCCTTTGTCTATCTGAGCTGCCACCAGAAGGTGCTGCCCACCCTCAGGGTATGCCTTCCTATAGCAGTTAAGGCAAGGGGACAATTCTTCATTGGTCCTCTTCTTGATGATTCTAACTTGAGGCCAGTTGCAGTGTAAGACAACCATTGCAATACTGAAGAGTCAGAAGCCAGAGAGAGCTGCAAATCTCAATGTTCTAAATGGAATCATGATAAAGAAATCAGTTAAGACAGAGACAGGCACAGGTTGAGAATGGGTGCGAGACAACAAGGCTCTAGAGCATTGTCTTTCGATACCTGGGTTAGCACTGGGGCTTGGGCATTTAGTTGCATCCTGGAGACAAATCCATAAGGAGTCTGTGAGCTGTACATATCATTATGCACTGTTCTCCACCTGAACTGTCCCATTTCACCTTTGCTGATGGACTCCAGGATGAGTAGTTGAGATGTCATTTGTAGGTCATATACAGGATGTGGGTTTTTCCTATAGGATGTTCTATTCTTAATGAGACTTACTCTCCTGATCACGTTCTTTCTCATTTAAAGTTAGAATGAGAGGCCAAAGTGAGGTCCAGCGGTTGGCAGTAAGAGGTGTGTATCCATCACTTTTTTTCATCGCTGTAACTAAATATCTAGCACAACCACTCAAAAGAAGAAAGATGAATTTAGCTCACAGGTTCAAGGATTTCAATCCACAGGCCTTGGCTCTGTTGGGCCCATGTCGGGCAGAACATCAAGGTGGTAGAATTGAATAGAAGAGGAAGCTGTTCCCTTATGGTGTCCAGAAAGCATGGAAAGGGTAGGGGATAGGGTCAGGTATAACCTGCAAAAACACCCCCACCCCCCCACACACACGAGACCCTTTTTTGCAGTTAGGCTATACATCCTAGTTATTCTATAACCCCCTCCAAACGTTCTCCCAAGCTGGAGACCAACCATTAAGCCTCCGAGCTTGTGGGGAACATTCCCTATTCAAATCCTAAGAAGAAGTAGATGCCAGGGGTTGCTAAGTAAGGAGACACAGAGTGTGAGCCAAGCCAATCGGCAGGAGAGGTCAACCGAGCTGGGAAGCAGCTAGGGGCAGAAATTAAACCAGCAGCATTTAGTCCAGCGCAAGCATGAGCCTCAAGCGTGGGCAGCTTTGAGACTTCTGCGACGATGGCTCCCTCTTGCTTCCGTGTATAACCCAGTAATTCCCTTCCCCAAAGTGAACAGCCATGTAAAGCCACATAGCTGCCTTAGCCAGGAAAACCTGCACTGCTCCTAAGCCTCCTGTGTCCCTCTTTATCTGCATTCAGGATCTAAGTTTCTAAACGAAGGAGGGAAAAGTGAAGCTTGGGTGTTTGTTTTAATCTTAGAGAAGTGAGGTTGCAGTTAGAGAGGTCAGCATAATGAAGCCTACCCCCACCCCCAACCCCACCCCCTTCACCCCCACTTTGCAGATAATTTGTTCTATGAACCTTGGAACAGGATGGAACTGTGTCACTGTTCATGCTCACAGCAGATACGAATTTAAAATAGTTTGTGTGTATTTAGTCTCCCTGCTGGAGGAGCTGTTAGAACATAACATGCTATTCTGGGTCCCTCCTGTGAGTGCCAGCTATGTTGCTGGGGTAGGAAGTGGTTTTACATTGTGTTCTGAAGACATCCACTTCAAGGAGCTATTTTTCTTTTTTTTCCTGAAAGGGAAAGATGATAGCCTGAAAATACCCGACAGGCAACAATGAACCTCACCATCATTTTTAACCTTTGCTTATTTGTCCCCATAAGTCCTAGGGGGAGCCAAACGAGGGGGAAAAAGCAAGTCAGAAAATGAGGCTCCATCAATCCTGCTTTGTTCACTTTTCATGGAGTACCATCTGAATTCTCAGATAGCATCCTGTTTGCGCTTCAGGGCTACATGTCTTTGCTACTTCATCTCTGAGCTTCAGCACCCACTCATCTGTTGGTTGGGAGTATAAAGGCTGAGGTCTCTTTGAGTTGGTGGCTTTGAGCTTTTTCAATGGTTTCTCAGTTGTACTAGGGTGCACCATGTCTATGGAGACAACCTGCTCCCATCCAGGGGTTAAGAATCTAGAGCAGAGAGAGGTGACCTCCAGCCTGTGGGCCAACTCTATCTTGCTAACTATTTTTGTAAGTGAATAAAAAACGTATTTGGTTCCGTTAATTATTAGAATAAACCACATCTATCTTTTTTTTTACATCTATGGCTGTTCTCATGCATCTAAGGTTTTATACAACCTAAACGATGAACTTTCTGCTTTTTAAAGTGAGTTTGCTGAACCTGACTGACCTAGAGGAACGTGATCATGCTCTAAAATAGCTTCCGATGTAATGAAGACACTCGGAAAAGTCTTACTGAAGGAGATGAACTGACTTTCCCCAAGTACTTATTCCACATGAAGGTATAGATATGAAGAAAGACAGGGCTGGGGAGATGGTTCAGTTGACAAGCACCTGCCACACAGCTGTGAGAATCTGAATTTGGATCCCCAGCGCCCACGTAAACGGTCAGGTGTGGCAGCATGCATCCTTAACCCCAGCACTAGCAGGGGCAAGGGAGAATGGCAGGGACAGGTAGATCTTTGGAAGCTCATTAGCCAGCTAGCCCTCTGAATGAAGGAGACTCGTGTTCACAGAGAGAGTATTTTACATAAAGTAAGGTGGCACTGATCAAGGTTAAAAACTTAGTGCTGTCCTTGGGCTTTCACACATGCAACACACACACACACACACACACAGAGCAGGGGAGGAGATGATGATGATGGTGGTGGTGATGATGAAGAAGAGGAAGAGGAAAAGGACGAAGAGGGGGAAGAGGTGGAGGAGGAAGAGATCAAAATCTGAGTATACTCTGGATAGGCTGTTTAGGATTAAGATACAGATAGACAAGAGATGGATAAAAAGAGATGTTTTAGTCAACTATTTATTACTAAGTAGTACATTACTTCCTGACGCTAAAATTCCCTCCCGAGGTGAGATATGAACATTGTCTACCCTCTTCTATTAAGATCCCAGCCCTAAGTTAAAGTACCATCCCATCACAGTTCATCCTGGGAAGCCTCTGGTTTTATTGAGCTTGCTTACAGAGCGTGGGGGAGGAATGGGATGACCTCCAAGCAGACACTTTGGAAAGTCTTCTTCTAACACATGGCTTTCCACTCTCTACACAGATGGAGCAGCCTTTCCTCTAGTCTTCTCAAGCATATACACTCAAGCTCCTCCCCAAGATCCTGAGGCAGAACTGCATATAACCAAGAGGAGTGAGGGTCCTCAATACAGGTGGGGGTCCAATGACCTCTCCCACCCTTTCTTTCTCTGAGGGAATGTCCACGGTCAGCAAGCTCAGTTGTGATTGCTGATGGTTTTGTTTGCAAACAGACACAGCTGGTCTTATAAAGATGGATGTTCTATTCGGGCGATGGTGCAATGGCTTGAAGCAGCCATTTCATGCCACTTACGATTGTGTGGGTGGGGTGCTACAATGGGGCTTGTCTAGGCAACCCTTTGGTTCTGTGTAGTGTTAAGGAATATCATTTGGTGGCAGTCAGCTGGCAACTGTGGTGCTCTTAAAGGTCCAGTTTCTGTGTAGTGGGAGTGGCCGTAGGCAGGACTCTTGCTGCAGCTGCCCAGTTTCAAGATAATCTGACTTCCAGAGGCAGCTCGTGGGCTCCCGGAGCAAACATTTCCGCAACCAGACGAGAACTTCCTCGTCTTTGATGACCAATTCACAGAAGTCATATGGATCCTGTTCTTCTTTCATTGGTTGAAGCATCCAAGAGCCTACCCAGATTCCAGGGGAAGAGAGAGGACAGTGCCTGCCTTTCTACGGGAAAGCACCAAAGAATTTGTGACAGTGGCTTTAGAGCAGCCCAGGAGGTAAACAGTTGAGGGCAGGTAAATAGTATTTACTGTCTAAAGGTTTCCATGGGCCTTTCACCATAATCGTAATATAAGGCATTATTATTATCCCCATTTTATAGCTTAGAACATTATATTGAAGATTAAGTGGCTTCTAATGAAATTATTCTCGATGACTAAGCTAGTGAGTTATGGAGCTGCCACAGCAACGGAGGCTCATTCGATCCTACCTGTGAGCCGTGATGCTGATCACAGAGAGAGAAAGTCACCTGTAGCAAATGGGGACCTCATGGGCGTTAAGAGGCTGAAGGCAAAGCCTGGGAGCTTCGTTTTCTCTCTTGCTCTTGGGAGTGAAGCTGTTGGTGGCAGCAAGCCCCTGAGAAAACAGAATGTCCTGGCATAGCCATACCTAGAAACCAAGTCCTCAAGGTGCCACACCTATACCTGGTCAGTCACGCCTGCCAGTATGTGCTCAGGATCACCACGCTTTCAACAGTCAAGAGAGTGATGCCCGAGAACAGCTCACCTGTCTTCTCCAGCCACCTTAACCCTTCCTCCAGGGAGCCCAGACTGACATGGAGGTAAACTGTGGTCCCAAGCTTTCTCAGAAGCTCCCCACCTCCTTACCCTCCAATGCTCTCCCCACCCCTCCTCCTCCTCCTCCATCTCAGCTCAGCAGGACAGGACATCACATTGTCAAAGCCACAGTGCCATCACCCTTTGCCTCTTACCTCCCTCCCCTGGGGAGAGAGTGTAGCACAGCCCTGTAGCCTTAGGGCACCAGATCTTGCTGCGTCTGCTGAAGTCCTCATCTATGTTTTCTTAGTTACTTAACTTCAAGTTATTTCATCTCATTGAACTTTATTGTCTTTCTTTTTCTTTTTCTTTTTCAATCATGAGATGGCAACATCTTCAGAGGCATTTTTAGAAGATTAAATCAATATTTGAAAGGATTATAACAACATTTGGCACGTGTAAGGTGTTCAATAAATCTTAATATCATTGTGCCAGACTGGTCTCTAAGGTTTACATGTGCTGAGTATATTTTTGCCAATAAATCAGTAGCTTAGCCTAGATCCTTATTATTTTTATCCCGTACAATTGTAATGACCTCAGAACAGAGGAGATCTATATTCTTGTTTCCTCTAGACAAATGAATGCTCTGTGAAAATTATCACATTGTATTGATCTTGGATGTACTGGGTACTGCACCAAGCATTTCAACCGTTATCTAGAACCGTTGCAATAGCTTACTAAGTTAAGATGATGACTATCATTTTTCCAGTGACAGAGGAGGATACAGAGAAGGAACTAGCTAGTAAGGAGCAGTTAGTGTTGAGATGAAAAACCCAATGATCTTCTTTCCCTATACCATATTTCACTCTTTCACAACATACAATTCAATGTCCTCATCCTGCTTAGAAACTCAAGTAAATAAACAAATGGATTCTCAGACTCTAACCCAGTCATCAGCCCTGGAGGGAAGAGCTATCATGGGCTGAAGTATCTCACTGACCCTTGTTTTGTTGTTGAGACCAAGACCTCATGCAGCCCAGGCTGACCTCAGACATGCTATGCAACAAAACCACCTTTGGACTCTGGCTCTCCCTGCCGCCATCTTCAAAGGCTATGGTTACAGGAGTATGTCACAATAACCAGCTTGGTACCTTTAGAAAATAAGAATTTATTGTGGTAATTTAGTCCCAAATTAATTTTATAGCTATAGTGTTGGTACTTGCCAGCTCAAACCCTCTGTTGTAGTTAAACTTAACCACTCAACATACTGTACAGACCACATCCAACTCCCATCTACATGTGTTTGTTTATAGCATCCACTCAGCTGGAATAGCCCTTCCTACTGCTTTATAACTACGTCACTACATTATGCCTACAACATAGTACAAACCCCACTGCTTAGCAGCCAAGCCCAATGAACTACAAGAAGCCCAAGATTTGATTCTCAAGTTAACTACTTACCTGTTTTCATGGGTTTGTGTTCTGGTATAAATCCAAAAAAAAAAAAAAATCCCATTACATATAATAGATGCATTCTTACCTAGTCCAGTCGTGGTAGAGATGGCAGCTGCATTTCTGTGCCAGTGTCTCTAGTCCTTATACCTACAGGGCAGTGTGAAAAAGGACAGGTGAGCCATCATACCTGCTGCCTCTGTCACCCACTGCTATGCTTTTACTCCACTGCCACTTTGGAACCATAAGCTAAATTCTTCCTAAGTTGCCTTGGTCATTTATCACAGTGGTTAAAAAAAAATTAACTAAGACACCATGCATGCTTATTTTTAAGACATATGGGACAATGAATACCCTGTTGATAGCAGGTAACTTGGTCTATGTTAATGTGTAACTTATGGTTAAGTGTTTTGTCTGTTCTAGAGTTTAATTAGAAGCCAGAAAACATTTATCAAAAGGAAAACAGATGTCTACAGAAAGTGTAGGGAGTTGGTCTGGTGCTGCTATGTATTCAAATGCTAAATACTAACCCCCAACATCTGGTTGCCCCACCATATATACACCAAATGATGCTCTGTAAACCTTGATCCCAAGTTATCCCTGATGGGTTAATAACGATGCCTACAGCCTGAGCTGGACAGAAGAGAAGGGTCAGAATAAAGGCTCTTGGGCTTGGGGTCTAAGGCAGGCACCATAAAGAGAGAGAGAGAGCGAGAGTGAGTGAGAGAGAGAGAGAGAGAGAGGAGGAAGGAAGAAGTTGCCATAGGGTTATTGAACTATGATCGCATATGGCCATGAGGGCCAGCCTGTTGGAGTAGGTGTGGCCCAGGCAGAACATGGCAAGTGATATCTCAGGGTTACTGACAGGAAAATAGAAAAAATAACATAGAGGGTTGATATCCTCCCAGCCCGGAAGGTTTTTATGTCTTTTATTTGGGAACTATATTGTCTAAATGGGATAGAAACATCTATTAGATAGATAAAGGCAACAAGAGGGTATAGCAAACCCCAAAATAATAATAATCACATCAGATGGTATAGTTATATTCCAAAATCTTAAAGACATTCACTATGGCTCATGCAAAGGAGACTTTCCCAGGCTCCATGCAGCATCTATAACTGCCACAGATACTATAGTATCAATAGACGTGCTGAGTCACATGACCATGTAGCAGAGCACATTGACTGACACTTAGTGTTAGCCTTTGAGCTATCTGGGGTAGAATAGCACTCCCCGATACGGTATGTGTAGCTTTCAGAACTCAAGGTGCTACTAGTCATTTGACCTATTTCTTAATGCTATGGAGAGTCCAGATGCTGAAATCCTGGAAAAAAAGAAAAGAAAAAAAAAAAAAAAAGAAAGACAAACATTGACAAGAACTGTACAGCTAGACTCCTGGGAGTTTTGCCTAGGTGGCAGTCCTGACTTTTTGTCCAATTTATTTTCCTTCTTCCAGAACACACATCAACCCTGATCATTATCACCATCAGGGAAAGCTCAGTATTGTTCATTCTATGAGTTAAAAAATGTCTGTAATGCATGTGCCCACCATTATAGAATTCTGCAGAATAAGTCCACTCCCCTAAAATCCTTTCCAATATATCATACCCCCCATCCCCACCCCATTGGATTTTACTTTATGAACCATCCCTTGGCAATCATGCATCATGAACTTTCTGGCTTCCTTTTTTCACTTAACAAGATAAGTTTACAATATCTCCATGCCATCTCATGGCTCAATGGCTCACTTCTTCCTGGTAGTGAATAACATTCCACGAGGCAAATTTAGTCCGTGTGCTTGATCAAGGCCTCTTAGTGCTTCCAAATTTTGGCAGTTTTGAATAGAGTTGTTTATGCAAGTTTTTGTGTCAGTATAAGTTCACAGCTTTTTTGAGCAAATACAAAGGCATCCAGGTGTGATATCATCTGTCTAATTTTTTTTCGGGGGGGGGGGAGAGACAGAGACACAGACAGAGACAGACAGACAGACACACACACACACACACAGAGAGAGAGAGAGAGAGAGAGAGAGAGAGAGAGAGAGAGAGAGAGAATAGTCTTTCAATGTTGATTTGGATGTGCACAGGCAATGAATGAGAATTGCATTTTTTTCCTCAATGCTGTATCTTCCCCAGCATTTGGTACTATCGATGCAGTGTTTGGGTTTTGGCCAGCCTATGAGTAGAGTGGTTCTGTTTTTTAGGGACCAGTATTGACTATAACAATGATGCCCCTATAAAAACACCGATTTTATATTGGCCATTCTTCCATTAAATTTTTTTGGCCTATTATTTTCCTTTATGAAGTTGCATGAAGAGAACGTGGGAGTGAGAAAGCAAGCATGATAAATCGGGGGCAATCTGAAAGCTTCCCTTTTAGCAAACAAGAGTACACCAGTGTTGAGAGAAGACATCATTGTTTACTCACATTTGTGTAAGACTGGGTGGACCCACCCTATATCAGGCAGAACTCACTAGTGAACTCATTTGGACCTGGCCATAGTTCTCCTCCTCCTCCTCTTTCTCCATCCCTCTTCCTCTTCATTCTCCTTATTTTTTTGGAGCAGAGGAAGGACAAAGGGGTAGATTTTTAATGAAAGTTCAGCTTCTTTAGTCATGGTAGGTGCAGATAGTTTGTTTCATCTTGGCTCACTTAAGTAAAACTATATTTTTCTGTGAAACTAAGTGTATGTGTATTAGTATAAAATCTCACATTATTCTTTTATTAGTTTAATAACTGCCTTGTCTTAGTTTATTGCCTGCTTTATTTTATATTTATTGTGTTCTACATATCTCCTTTTTAATTTTTAAAATTTTGCCCCAAATGTATCCATTTTTATAAAATGTAAAATATTTGGTCGGTTTCATTCCTTTTATTGCATTTAATGAAAACCCAAACTGACCCGTGAGCAGATTGTCCCAAGTAATTCTGACTTCTCTCCTGGCTATCTCTACCCACCTGTGTAAAAATGAATTTGGGATCTGAGGCTGAAGGTCAGCCACTGAGCCCCAAGCGGTGACTGAAGTGCTGTAAATCCCCGAGGATTCTAAGCATAGGCAACTGGGTCTTTTCCACCCCTCAGACCACACAACATAGAAATGGGGGGCCTGGTGTGTGTCTGCTTTTCCCTACCGTGTTCTGTGTTCTACAAGGAAGGATGAACAGCAAGAGGCACTCTGCCTGCGTGGTTCATCCTTCATCCATATTCTTATTTTCTCTTATTTTGTTTTCACACCTGTGACTTTATCTCTCATAAGCTCAGAGTGAGGGAGATCAGAGAAGCCATTTTCCTTCTTTCTTCTCTCTCTCTCTCTCTGTCTCTGGCTCTGTTGGACTCCAACATTTTTCTTTTTAATTCCTTTAATTTGTGCTCATACATTATGTCTTCCGCCTGTTTTTTCTTTAGGTTGCTCCCTGCTCCTTTCAGCTGCATTAACTTGCCATGCTGTTCCTTTGGGGTTTTAAATGTTATTGATTTTTATTTAATTTGAAACAATTATACTTTGCATTATAATTTATTTTGCTACCATAAATCACTTATAGGTCTACTTTTTAAGATTAAAAATAATGTATTCTTCCGAAGAATCAATGGGGTGATCTTAGCTGTGACTCACAGCATTGGGGATAGCCAATATAGCCATAGCCAGGCAAGAACCCCAATGGAGTGATAGAGACACCAACCTGACCACAAAACTTTTAACCCAAAATTTATCCTATTTTCAAGAAATGTAGGCACAGGAGATGGAGCAGAGATGGAGGGAATGGCTAACCAATAACTGGTCCAACCGGGGCAAGCACCAATCCCTAACACTATTAGTGATACTCTGTTCTGCTTGTGTACAGGAGCCTAGCTTGACTGTCCTTTGAGAGGCTCCACCCAGCACTTGACTCAGATACAGACATCCTCAGCCAAACAGTGGATGGAGTTTGTGGACTCATATGGAAGAATAGGAGGAAGGATTTGGCCCTTGAAGAGGATATGAACTCCATAGGAACCAACAGAGTCAACTAACCTGGACCCTTGGGACTCTCAGAGCCTGAACCACCAACCAAAGAACATACAAAGGCTGGACCTGTCTGTTTCCAATTTGTGTGAAGCCTCTTTGATGATAATTGGGCTAGGCCCCAACTATGAGTATAGCAGAATAAGATTAGGAATCATTCTCTATCCTAGGTCTCTGGGCTATCCACCTTCTGGTTCCTGGCTATCCAGGCAGTGTCAGGGTGGGCTCCCTCTCATGGTATGAATCTCAAGATGGACCAGTCATTGTCCTGCCACTCCCACAATTTCTGCACTTTTACCCAGAACATCTGGAAGGATATATTTTAGGTTGAGAGTTTTGTAGTTGGCTTGGTGTGCCAACCCCTCCTTTGGAAGTCTTGCCTGGTTATAGGAGATAGCTGGTTCAGAATCCTTAGCCCCCATTGCTAGGAGTCTTATCTAGGGTCACCCTTGTAGATTTCTGAGTTTCCATTGCATTAGGTTTCTAGCTCATCCCTAAGATGTACCCAATGCTGGTTGTCTCTCTCAGTACACACTCCTATTCTCTCCCAACCTGATCTCTCCTGCTTCCGTCCTTACCCATCCCCAGTCCACCCAGGATATCTATTCTATTTCCCCTTCCCAGGGAGATCCGTGCTTTCCCTTTTGGGTCCCCCTTGTTCCTTAGCCTATCAGGGTCTGTGGATTGTAGTATGATTATTCTTTACAGCCAGTATCTACTTATGAGTCTGTACATACCATGTTTGTTTTTCTGGGTCTGGGTTATTTTACTCGGGATGATTTTTTTTCTAATTATATCCATTTGCCTGCAAATTTCTTGATGTTATAAGAGCTGAGTAATACCTCATTCTGTAAATGTATCATATTTTCTTTATCCATTCTTCAGTTGAAGTACATCTAGGTTGGTTCCAGTTTCTGCCTGTTACAAACAAAGCTGTTATGAACATAGTTGAGCAAGTGTCTGTGTGGTAGGATGGAGGGACCTTTGTATATATACTTAAGAGTGGTATAACTGGGTCTTGAGATAGGTCGATTCCAGTTTTCTAGGAAACTGCCATATTGATTTCCAAAGTGGCTGTACAAGTTTGCACTCTCACCAGCAATGAAGGAATGTTCCCTTTGTTCTACATCCTTGACAACTTGAGTTGTTGTTTGTGTTCCTGATCTCAGCCATTCTGACAGATGGAAGATGGAATCTTGGGGTCATTTTGATTTGCATTTCTATGATGGCTAAGAATGTTGAACATTTCTTTAAGTGCTTCTCTCAGCCCTTTCAGATTCCTCTGTTGAGAATTCTGTTTAGATCTGCATTCTATTTTTAAATTGGATTATTTGGTTTGTTGATGTTTAGTTTCTTGATTTCTTTATATATTTTGGAAATTAACCCTCTGTCAGAGGTGGAGTTGGTGAAAGTCCTCCTCTTCCTCCTCTGTCACCTCCTCCTCCTTCTCCTCTTCTTTGTTTCTTGTATGTTTGTTTTACGTTTTAAGACAGGGTTTCTTTATATAGCTCTGGCTGTCCTATAGACCATGCTGACCTCAAACTCACAGAGATCCTCCTGCCTTCACCTCTGGCTCCCTAGTGCTGGGATTAAAGGCAAGCACTACCGCTGCCCAGCTCTTTCCCCATTCTGCAGGCAGCCATTTTGTCCTATTGATGGTGTCTTTTGCCTTACAAAAGCTTTTCAGTTTCACATAGTCCCATTTATGAATTATCAAGCTTAGTGCCTGCATGATTGGTGGTCTGTTCAGGAAATTTTCTTCTGTGCCAATGCATTCAAGGCTATACCTTCTTTCTCTTCTGTTAGGTTCAGTGTATATAATTTTTGAGTCATTGATTTACTTGGACTTGAGCTTTGTGCAAGGTGATAGATATGAATTTATTTGCATTCCTATACATGCTTAGATATCTAGTTAGACCAGCACCATTTGTTGAAGATGCTATCTTTTGTCCATGGTATATTTCTGACCTCTTTGTCAAAAATCAGGTGTCCATAGGTGTGTGGATTTATGTCTGGGTTTTCAGTTTGGTTCCATTGATCAACCTATCTATTTTTATGATAATGCCATGTGGTTTTTATTACCATAGTGATGTAGTAGAGCTTGAAATCAAGGATGGTGATACCCCTGGAAGTTCTTTTACTGTACAGAATTTTCTAGCTATCCTGGGTTTTTTGTTTTTCCATATTAAGTTGAAGATCATTCTTTTAAGGTCTGTAAAGAATTGTGTTGAAATTTGAATGGAAATTGCATTAAATCTGTAGATTGCTTTTGGTAAAATGGCCATTTTTACCATATGAATGGTACCATTTCATGAGCATGGGAGAGCTTTCTATCTTCTGATAACTTCAACTTCTTTCTTCAAAGACTTAAAGTTCCTGTTATACAGATCTTTCAGTTGCTTAGTCAGAGTTATTCCAAGATATTTTATATTATTTGTGGCTATTGTGAAGGCTATATGTTGTTTCCCTGATTTCTTTCTCAGACAGTTTATCATTTGTATATAGGAAGGGTATCAATTGTTTTTGAGTTAATCTTGTAACCAGCTTCTTTGCTGAAGGTGTTTATTGCTGTAGGATTTCCCTGGTAAAATTTCTGGAGTCATTTATTTATCATCATATCATATGTAAATAGTGATTCTTTGAGTTCTTCCTTTCCAATTTGTATACCCTTGATCACCTATAAGTCTTAGTGTTCTAGCTAGAAACTTGAATACTATATTGAATAGATATGACAGAGAGAGTGGACAGTCTTGTCTTCTTCCTGGTTTCAGTGGAACTGCTTTTAGTTTCTGTCCATTTAATTTGATTTTGGCTTTTGGCTTGCTGTAAATTGCTTTTATTATGTTTCGGGACGTCCCTTGTGTCTCTGATCTCTTCAAGATTTGAAGGAGTATTGGATTTTCTCAAAGGCTTTTTCAGCATCTAATGAGATGATCTTGTGGGGTTTTTTTCTTTCAGTTTGTTTATATTGTAGATTACATTTTCAGACTTTCATATGTTAAACCATCCCTGAATCTTTGGAATGAAGCCTATTTGATCATGGCAGATGATTTTTTGATGTGTTCTTGGATTCTATTTGAGAGTAATTTATTGAATATTTTTGCATCAATGTTCATGAGAGAAAATGGTCTGTAATTATCTTTCTTTATTGAGTCTTTGTGTGGTTTGGCTATCAGAGTGATTATGGCCTCCTATAATGAATTTGGCAATGTTTCTTCTGTTTCTATTTTGTGGAATAATTTCTAGAATATTGATATTAGCTTTTCTTTGAATATCTGGTAGAATTCTGTACTAAAACCATCTGACCCTGGGCCTTTTTTGGTTGGGAGACTTTTAATGACTACTTCTATTTTCTTGGGGGGGGGGTTTATAGGTTTATTTAATGTGTTTATCTGATCTTTATTTAACTATGATAAGTAGTATCTATCATGGAAATTGTCCATTTCTTTTAAATTTTTCAATTTTGTGGACTATAGTTTATTGAAGTATGGCCTAATGATTCTTGGGATTTTATTGGTACCTTTTGTTACATCTACCTTTTATTTCTGATTTTGCTAATTTGTATATCCTCTCTGTGTCTTTTAGTTAGTTTCATTGATTTTTCCCATTTCATTGATTCTTTGTATTGTTCTCTCTTTTAAAATATATTTTATTGATTTCAGCTCTCAGTTTATTTCCTGTTGTTTATTCCTCTTGGTTGTATTTGCTTCTTTTTCTTCTAGAGCTTTTTGGTGTGTTAAGTTGCTAGTAAGAGGTCTCTCTAATTTCTTTATGATGGCACTTAGTGCTATGAACTTTCCTCTTGCTATCATTTCCGTTATGTCCCATAAGTTTGGGTGTGTTTTGCCTTCATTATCATTGAGTTCTAGAAAGTCTTTATTTCTTTATTTTTGCCTTAACCCAGTGGTCATTCAATAAAGAGTTGTTTAATTTCCATCAGTTTGTAGGCTTTCTGTTGTTTCTGTTGTTATTGAAAACTCAGCTTTAATCTGTGGTGGTCTGATAGGATGCAGAGGATTATTTAAATTTTCTTTTATTTGTTGAGACTTGCTTTGTGACTGATTAGTCAATTTTGGAAAAAGCTCTGTGACATGCTGAGAAGAAGGTACATTCTTTTGTGTTTGGGTGAAATTTCCTGTAGATTTCTATTAGGTCCATTTGATTCATAACATCTGTTAGTTTCATTATTTCTTTGTTTAATTTTTTTCCATTAGTGAAAGTGGGGTATTGAAGTCTCCCACTATTAATGTAATATTAATCATGTTTCTTTGAAAAATATGCTGTCCTTGCATTTGGGGCATAGATATTCAAAATTGAGACATCATCTTGGTGGATTTTTTCCTTTGGTGAATATGAAGTATGCTTCTCCATATCTTCTGCTTAATTTTGGTTGGAAGTCTATTTAGTTAGATATTAGAATAGTTGCAGCAGCTTGCTTCTTGGGTTCATTTGCTTGGAAAATCTTTTTCTAGCACTTTAGTTTGAGGTAATGTCTATCCTTGATGTTGTTGTGTGTTTCTTGTATGCAGCAGAAGGATGATGGGTCTTGTTTTCACATTCATTCTGTTAGCCTGTGTCTTTTTATTGGGAAATTGAGTCAATTGATTTTGAGGGATGTTAATGATCAATGATAGTTAATGCCTGTTTTTGTGTTGTTGTTGTTGTTGTTGGTGGTGGTGGTGTGTGTGTGTGTGTGTGTGTGTGAGAGAGAGAGAGAGAGAGAGAGAGAGAGAAAGAGAGAGAGAGACAAAGAGAGAGAGAGTCAGAGAGATAGACAGAGACAGAGACAGAAACAAAAACAGACAGACAAAGCTTATTTTGGTTTTGTTGGTTTAAGATTATTAATTTCCTATGTTTCATGGGTGTAGTTAGCTTCCTTGGAATGGAGTTTTCCTTTTAGTACTTTCTTTAGGGCTAGATTTGTAGACAGATATTATATAAATTTGAATTTGTCATGGAATATCTTAGTTTTTCCATCTATGGTGGTTGAAAGTTTTGCTGGGTATAGCAGTCTGAGCTGGCATCTGTAGTCTCTTAGCATTTACAAGGCCTTTCCAGGTCTTTTTGGTATTTAGAGTTTCTGTCAAGTAATTGGGTGTAATCCTGATAGGAATGCTTTTACATGCTACTTGGCCTTTTCCTCTTGCTGCTTTTAATATTCTTTGTTCTTTGCCTTTATTGTTTTGATTATTATGTGGTGGAGGTACTATCTTTTCTGGTCCAATATTTTTGATGTTCTGTAATCTTCTTGTACCATTTGTCTGAAAACAAAAATTCCATTTTCTACAGCAGTGATTCACTTAGCTCCTCCCCTATTTGATGGGGAGGGTATAAAGTTGCATGTCAAGTGGCCCCTGTCTCCTAAAGTGCCATTTTGTTGAAATGCATTTTGACAGCTTCAAGAGATCTGTTCTCAATAAAGGTTTCTTATAACAACATTTCCAAGCAGCGCAGATACCAGCTCTTCACTGTTGGTGTAGAACACAAGCTCCTTCTGAACTCTGGCTGGCTGTTCAACTCAGCTGTTTTGGCTAATAACTCTTCTTCACACTGACTGATTCAAACTAGCTTCTTTCAGCTTCTGACTGAATTGGTCTACTTAGCTTCATACTAATGTTGGCAATCTGTTCTAATCTTCTGGCTCTTTCTCATTCTCTGGCTCATTCTGTCTTCACCTGAGTAGCTTATTCTCTCTCAGCAACCTGTCTCTGAACAACTGTCTCAGTAAAACTGCCCTCTCTCCTTTTCTTTCTCTGTGCTGCTCTCTCTTTCCTCTTTCTTCTCATGAGAGTTGTGTATATTGTATTCTGTAAAATCTTTCTCTGATTCATCACTTTGTCTGTCTCTCAACCAGACATCACTTTCAAACATGGATGTTTCCTTCTACAAACTAACTTTACCTTCATTGTTTGGGACTAAAGGTGTGTGCTAAGGGGGTGTCTGTATTCTAGCCAGAGTAGCTATGTTGCTGGATTAATATGCCCCTACGAGAAGATGATCCTTTGGTGGGGGTCAATGCTCTGTGTAAGAATTTCATTTTCAAGTGCCCTACCACCCAGCAGGAACCTAAGGTCATTAAAAGCAAGACTTTAAATGTCAGAGCCTCTTGACCATCAAGTTTTTCTTGGGGTCTGCCTATTTGATTATCACTAGACATAGTTCTATTCTCCTTATTTTGGACCACTGATAGTTCCTCATATAAATATATCTATTATCTATCTGTATATATGTATGTATATATGCATATGTACATACATATATGTACATATAGATGTATATATTTTTTGCATGAACTATCCCTATAGAAAGGTATTTTGCATTTTATAAAGGAACAAATACAGGGGTCCTTGGATATGAAAATGATGGATTCTTTTTACAAACCTGTTTCTACTCTCAAAATGTTGACGCAGTTTGTGGCACACCAATTCCCTGCTTCCATAGACACAGCTCCCAACTGACACCTCCTTTTCCTACAGTGGCTCTTGGTGTTAGTCACCACAGAACACTTTCAACAATCTGTACCTCAATATTCTGAACCTAACCCCATGGCAGCTTCTTCCCAGCTTTCAGGAAATGCTTGGCTGAATGATATGAATTTTCTCAGTTAAAAACTCCTCCCCATAATGCTTTGAAGTTAATTTTTTGGGTTAGCATGCAGAGTACTGGCTTTCATTATATTCATAGCCATCTTCATCAGTATGTGGCATTACACTCTGTTCCCCTTGTTCTCCTCCCCACTGCCCTCCTCCGGCTGATTCCTTTTCTTTCTCCAGTAAATGCTCCTTCTGCTTTCTTGTTACATGTATTCCATTACCTTCACATCTCTCTCCCCTCTCATTATCCCCTTCTAGTTTTAACAGCTACCAATATACACACATGGAAACACAACACATGCACACAGAGTTTTAAGTCTAGGTTCTGCAGATGAGGGAAAATGTATATAATTTGTCCTTCTGAGACTTTATTTTTTAAAGATAGCATCTCCCTATGTGGTCCTGGCTGCCATGGAACTCTCTATGTAGACTAGGTCCACGTGCCTCTGCCTCCTGGGAGCTTAAAGACACGTGCCATCATGCCTGGACGATGATTTTTAAGAGTTGTGATTTCATGACTGTAGGAAAATGGATAATTAGTAAGAAACATTGGTAACTGAAAAACTCATATGCACAATGGAAATATATTGCCTGCCTGCTTGTCCTTGACACTGCAGAGAACTGCACAAAATGTTCCATTAAAATCTTTGTTTCCAGAAATAAACTTCTGGATGAACCTGAGCATTCCAACTTCTGTAAGGTAGATTCAAGCTCTTGAATTCCACCAGTCTCCACCCAACCCCACTGATAGTTAAAGTTACTCCAGGAAGAAATTAAATGTCATTATTACATGACATTCTGCAAAGGTCATTGCCACTTCAAGTCTTCTGACCCATGAGAAATGCAAGAAATATTCCAACAGAAAGTTTTGCAGCATTTGTTATCAATAGTGTGGATGTGTATTTTGTGTCAACTTGTCACAGCTTAGAGTCATTTGAGAAAAGGGAGCCTCAACTGAGAAACTATCCCCACCAGATTGGCCTATAGGCAAGGCAGTGGGGCCTTTTCACGTCTGATGATTGACGTGGAAGGGCTCATCTCACTAAGGGTGGTACCATCCCTGGGCCAATGATTCTGTGTACTAATAGAGGCCAGGCTAAGAAAGCTGTGGGGAGCAAGCCAGCCAGTAGCACTCCTCTATAGCTTCTACATCAGCTCTTGTCTCCATGTTTCTGCCCAATTTGAGTTCCTGCCCTGCCTTCCCTCAGTGATTGACCAACATATGGAAGTGTAAGCTAAATAAACCCACGTTTGCTTTTGCTCATGTTGTTTTTGAAACAGCAATAGAGATCCAAATTAAGACAGAATCTCACAAACAAGACTTCCTGAGTCCAGCACGCAGGCAATGGGCCCAACCATTTGTGCTGTAACAAACCTTCAGGTGGTTCTTATACCTGCTCAAGCCTGAAAGCCACTTGCTATAAAATTGCTATAAAATTAGGGTGAAGGGCCTGACATTGGAGTCAGAGAGCAATATTTGGAAGGGAGAGCAAGGGCAGTGTTAAGGCATCTTCCATGGCCTGTTTGTTGTTTGTCTGAATAGTCGTGTTAAATTACAATGATGATAGGATAATTAATTCCCAAAGAGCAGTTAACGACTCAGACCTGAAATTTAAATGAGGTCACAATCTCTTGTGGCCCTCTAAGTAGTAGGGACTGGTTTTGTGCTGAAAATCTTGTTTTGGAGAAGATTGATGGATGTTTATGTATGTTAGAGAGCTGTGGTAAAGACTGAGAATGTCACTATATGTGTGAAGGTGCTTTGAAACTATGGAACACTTTGCAAATCTCATTAGTAAAGGATTGTTGAAATTTTTGGCAAGTAAAGCCAAAGAGAATGAAGAGGCAAATAAAGAGTATGAGAATCAGGACAGGAGGACTCCATCCATCCATCCATCCATCTATCCATCCATTCAGGAGGTTTTTATTTTAAGCACAAATGTCTACTAAGGGATATGTTACAAACTTAGAACAAACGTAGAGCAAAATCAGATGTAGCACCTGCTTTCTACTAAGAGAAGAGATAACAGTTACTGGCTGCATAAACTAGATCTAACTCCTAAATCTAGAAAAACATTCTTGAAACAAAAGATCCCAGTTTCATGCTCACACTCAGCATTGAAACTTTCCTGACTTGGGGAGAGAGAATGACAAGGACAAAAATTAAGTTTCACACTCCATCCCTGGAAAAGTAAGCTCTCCAGCTGCAATCGGAGGGCTGGGTAAAGACACGTTGGGTTAGGTTAGAGGATGAGGGGCTGGGGCAGACATACTGCAGAGGGAAGAGGGCCCAGAAGTCCTGTGTAGGAAAGCAGCTTCCTGTGTCTTTGAACAACTGTAAGCAAGCAGGAGTGGCTATACTGAGCCCTGGGCTGAGAGTCAGGTTAGAGTGATTCCCACGGTAGGGACCAGACTACTTTGCATACATACATTAGAAATTAAGTTCAATGCCTCGAGCCAGGTATGTGACTGTAATGAGTTTAAATATAAATGGAGCTAGAGACACGAGCTCTGGGGGTTCTGGTTAGTTCATATTGTTGTTCCTCTTATAGGATTGCAGACCCCTTCAGCTCCTGGGGTTCGATCTCTAGCTTCTCCATTGTGGGCCCTGTGTTCCATCATATAGATGACTGTGAGCATCCACTTCTGTATTTGCCAGGCACTGGCATAGCTGAAGATGGCCTAGTCGGCCATCATTGGGAAGAGAGGCCCCTTGGTATTGCAATCTTTATATGTCCCAATACAGGGAACACCAGGGCTAAGAAGTGTCGGAGCAGGGCAGGGGGAGGGGAGAGGAAACTTTCGGGATAGCATTTGAAATGTAAATTAAGAAGATAGCTAATAAAAAAATTGAAAAAAATATATAAATGGAAGTTTTTCTTCCTCCTCTCACAGATGTTCAGAAGTGGATAGCCCTCCCTTCACAATACAAATTTGCCAAGCACTGGCTTAGCAAAGGCCTTTTCACAGAGCAAAGGCCTTTTCACAAAGCACACTGCATCAGGAAGCTATCTCAGTCTCCACCCTGAGGACAACTGCTGTCTAGAAAATAGTCTTTCTTCTTCAATAATTAACCATATAGGTAGGTCATTGTTTTGTCTGTGACTATATTATGAGCATGGTTGGATGTAGGCCTCTGGCTGTTTCCCCTTGGGAATTTACACTGCCCTGTTCCCAGAGGTACTCTATGTTCACATCCATACAACCACACTGCCTGACAGTGCCAGCTTGGTAGAGAGAGCAGAGACATTGAGATCAAGCCAATCTGTACTTAGGTCTGTCTGAACTTGCAGGTTGTGTGGCTCTAGGCAGGAACCTAATTTCTCTGCACCTCTGGTCACCTCCACTGTGAAAGGAAAGTACTCCTTCCTCACTCGAAAGAGGCAAGGACTCTGAGATACATCAAAGTACAGGTTCTGGCAAAGTAGGCATGCAGGGAACCTTCAGGAACTGGCTCACATTGTTATTAGCACATGTACCTTATCGCTTTCTTGAGCGAGGTCCATCTTTCATCTTCACTCAGGCAAGGTTGATGACCACATCCAAGGTCCGGCCAAGCACAACTCAGTACTGTAACCGCCTCAACCACAGGGACACGTATGATGCGATCAGTCTGATACTCCATTGTCAAGTGGCAACTCCACGTTCCAACCATACTCACACAGAATACAGGTTGAATTTGGAATAGGGGCCTTTTTAGTGGATCCCCTTGTTGCCCTTTCTGACACCTTCCCCTAAAAACAAAGAGGACAGGAGCTGTAACTTGGTGCTTGAGATTTCTACTGGAATCTCTCACCACTGAAACCAATAAATATTTGACTAAAGAACACCTGGCTCTCCCTTAGCAATTCATACTGATGTGGATTAAAATTCATTTCCAGGAGAACTGACCCTCTGGCCCCACCTCAAGCCAAAGTTAACTAGATTATTCCATAATCCTATCCACTAGCTCACAAGATGCTGTGAGACAGAGTTCTGCCTCTCTTATATTTTTGGTTGTGAGCCCAGCCTTTAATGGCTGAGCCATCTCTCCAGCCTGCGTTCTGCCTCTCTGATATCAACTACACCCACCTGTTTATCCCAGAGCCACCTCAGACATAGGCCATTGGCATAGGGTTCATGACACCACCCACCATCGCTCAGAGGCCTCAATACTATCCTCTTAACAGAGTCTTCACCACCTGGAACTCTGTGACTCAGGTAGGAATGCCAATGGAAGCCCTGACTCTAGAGTTTCTTCCCAGGCATGGAAGCATGTTCCTTTCATTTGCTTCAGTCTCGATTCTCTTCCTTTGTCTTGAATATCAACTGGCATAGGCAGGAGAGTATCAATCATAAATCAAGTACTCACCAGAAATACCTTAAAATAACTCAACAATAGCTGCATTCCAGGGATGTGTACTTAGCTTTGCCATTTCTCATCTCTGAGACTATCTGTAGAGAGTACCTGAGCTCCTAGGACATGGCAGGCTCTGCCCCAAGGCCAACTCTCATTGTCTCTTTTAAGGCTGGCACACAGCTCACGCGGTCTATTGACTATGATCCATTTTGCTGCCACAGCCCTCTATACTTATGCTGCTGTCATCACACCCCCTAGTTATAAAATACAGCAATATTAAGATGTCTTTTCTGCCAGCTTCTCTGTTTGGCCTTCACTAGCAGGTGGGTGTTTCACAAATGATATAATCAGCCCAGTTCTCAGCAAGGTCTCACATATAGCCTTTAGCTATGCAGAGCCTTCTGGGTTCATAATGGTGTAAAATCCTGTGGGGGGTGGAGGAGGAGAGTCCATGATCATTATAGTGAAGATTGAGCTCTTATGAAATGCAAATCAATTACATTTAAGCATTAAAAAAATTCTTCTGCATCCAGAGAAAGGGAAGGCGGGAAGAGTCTGATGGTACATGAGCCGGCCTTTGAAGATTGAGGCCTGTGATAAGAGTTGAAAGGGTCGGGAGGCAGAGGCAGAGGCAAGCGGATTTCTGAGTTCAAAGCCAGCCTGGTCTACAAAGTGAGTTCCAGGACAGCCAGGGCAATACAGAGAAACCCTATCTTGAAAAACAAAACAAAAACAAAAAACAAAAAAACAAAAACAAAACAAACAAAAAAAGAATTGAAAGGGAGAGGAGGGGCAGGGTGTGAGAAAAAGCGATACCATGAGAGAGAATGTACAGAGCTGTAACAATGTAATATAACCCTGTACTTTCCCTTCATCTTAAAGCCCCAAGGAGTCTCTTCTCGTTATTAAAAAGCAATGTTTCTCAATTCAATACACAGACCTTTCTTCAGGACTCAAGAGGGAGGCAGAGATTAACATGGGATAAGTCTGGGGACAGGACCGGACAGGAATGGTCCATCCCACTGATAAGTGGATGCTCTCCCTCACCTAACATATTCTATGTCCAGCTCCTTCTCTGAATCTAGCTTTTGGAAACAGTGTGTGGAAGCACACCTGGGCCTTTTGCTCTATCCTGATAGAAGTTGGGGGAAACAGAGAGAATCTCTCCACTAGCCTGGCCTCTGGCACCTTTATGTCCTTGGACTTTGATCACAGGGAATGGTGTCAGCAGGCACTCGGGATGGGCAGCAGGCAGTACCATCTAGTGCCAAAGATCTCACACAGGCTTCAGGTAGCAAGACCCTAGCTTCACAAATGGCCCAGCTCTTATATAGGCCTGTAAAATTGGGGTTCTTCAGCCCCTGGAAGAACCTGGCATTAGGATTCTTCAACTTTTGACAGCAGCCAATGCTACAGTTCCTAAGTCTGGGATATCTGAGACCCTTGGCCCTATAGATTCGACAGCTCTCTGAGACTCCTCTAGTGACCAGGGCCTGTAGTTCTTCTTATCTACCTGAAATGATTAATCTCATTGCCTACTTGACTGGGTTACTAATCACCCAGGAAATCAAGGAATTCCTCTGTGTTTACCAGTGAGGGCAGTTCAGAGAATTAACCAAGGGGGAAAGGATTCACCATGCATGTGGGTAGCACTGTGTGGAATAAGAAGAAAAAGATTCTTTTTATTTATTTATATATTTTTTTGGTTTTTTGAGACAGGGTTTCTCTGTATAGTCCTGGCTGTCCTGGAACTCACTCTGTAGAGCAGGCTGGCCTTGAACTCAGAAATCCTCCTGCCTCTGCCTCCCAAATGCTGGGATTAAAGGCGTGTGCTACCACCACCCAGCTAAAAAAAAGAATTTGAACTGAACACTAGCATCTATCTCTCCCTCTGCTTCCTGTTCCTCAGACATGTGAGTTGAGGCATCCCAGTCATACTCTCTGGCTACCAGGTGTCATCTTCCCCCACTCTTCCCCTGCTATACTGCACTGATCTCGGTGAAGTGTGCCCCCCAAAGAAACTTTTCTCACCTGAGTTGTTTCTTGTTAAATGTGCAGATTATAGTAACAACAAAAGTAAATAACATCCTGGTTCTTCCCATCTGTCTATATAGGCATATATTTTTCACACCCTACTTTAATACGGATTCAACCTCTCCTCTAGCTCACCACCTACCAGAGGTAATAGAAAAGAAAGGTTATTAGAATACAGGGAAAGTGGACCTGTTTAAAAATAGTTCTTTGGGGTGATTCCAATCTTTGTTGTTTTCAGTCCAGTCTGCTAGCAAACATCAAACATGAATCAGCAGCTGTAGTCCAGTCCACTTGGCAGACACCACACATGAATCAGCAAGAGCAGTTCAATCCAGAAGAAACCTCGAAGCTCGCCAAACCACCTGAGTCCACAGAAGTGACAAAAGCCACAGGAACCCGACGAGAAGTTCTTTATGGAGTTTTGCTTTATGAAGTCACCACAAGTGAAGCTCAGTAACACAGTGTAAGGTGAATCAATACATGTGTGTCTTCAGTGAAGACCAGGGAGGCAGAGCAAAGCGAACCATGCTCGAGCTCACACTGTCTGTGTGGTTTCATTTATATTCTTTCTAAACATCACTCATCCTTTCATGTGTCTGCTATAGCAAAACATCCTTTCACCTGTATCTGCTTCAGCAAAACATCCTTTCACCTGTGTCTGCTTCAGCAAAACATCATTATAACTTAACTGAGTCTCCAAAGAATCCAGAACTTTCCAGTTTAGCCTACCTTCCCTCATCCTCAGCAGTCTACTCTCCCATCCAGTCCTGCTGTGTTGTTCCTTTCATTCCTACTCTGGCTATACTTTTGAGCTGTGAAGTCACCTCTTGTCTCTGTGGTCTCTGTCACAGTCACAACCCTTTGGAAGGCAGCTTCTCTGTCTTCACTACTGCTGCTGTTGGCCACTTGTCCCATGGCTCTTCCTTGGTGGCTGTCAGTTGCAGCCAGGAGCATTGCAGTCTGCCCTGAAGATGACTCAGCTCTGCCTCTTCTCCACCTAGCATGTACCTGGTCATTCCACCATGTTTGCAACCTATTGCTGGCTGCTCTGCTATCTGCTTTTTGTTATTTCTTCATGTTATCAGCTCCATATACTCTATAAAATGTAGAAAAAAAAGACCCCCAGAAATAAGCCTTTTAGGGACCTAATGTAACACCATAAGAGGCAGCAAACAGGTGTCTCCCTGCTGGTTCACCAAGTGAGCCAACCAGCCTACTGTGAAAGCCAGAGGTTAATATAGATTGTCAACTTGACATAATCTAGAATCATGAAGGAGACATAAACTTCTGAGCCTGTGTGTGTGTGTGTGTGTGTGTGTGTGTGTGTGTGTGTGAAGGAGTCTCTATATTGTGTTAATCAAGTGGGGAAGACCCAGTTGAAATATAGGTGGCATTATTCCATGGACTGGGGTCCCAGACTAAATAAAATGGAGAAAGCAAGCCAATGCGTTCATTGTACTCTGGTTCCCGACGGTGGGCACACTTGACCATCATTGTCCTGTCAATTCACTGTACCCTCAACCTGTGGGTCAAAAGAAACCCTCCCTTCAAACTGCCTGTGTCAGGTGTGTTGACCCAGTGACAGAAAAAATAACAAATGCAGCCCGGTGTGGGGTGTTCACACCAACCATAGCCAACTTTTCCTACAAATCAGAGTTTGCGTCTGAAACAATCATGCAGTTATTCCTTCCATTTTAGTCAGAGCATTTGCTCTGCCTGACCACCAGGGGAAGGGGCCCACACTGAAATGCTTGCAGCGGCAACTAAAGTTCAGCAAGACTCAGGAGAGCAAAAACTCCAGTACAAACTATTAGAAACAGTCTCGTCTCAGGGCTGCAACATCAGCAGAGGTTTTAAACAGCAGTGATTGTTGTATAGTTCCCTCAAGACACCCATGGGGAACACAACGCAGCAGATGTTGGCAGTGGGCAGCCTGCTGGTGATTGGCCTCAGTCATTCTGCAGCGAGGGTAGCAAGAGGAGAGTCCAGCTGTTAGCAATCTGAAAGTGAAATTGTCCTATCCCCCAAGTATCTTGGCTTACTTACAGGGAAATGAACACCAGAAGGAACACTTACAGTTAAAACTAATCAATAACTCTGATATCGATCTAAAGAGTGCTTTAATAATGCCCAACACCTGCCCCATGCCCGTGGTGAGTTGAGTTCCTCTCTTCTGTCTCCCTTATTAGTAGATAATCCAACTAGGGTTAGCAGCCTGATTGCCGTTCCCTAGCTGTGTGCAGGCTTTGAGGAGCGAGGCGGCAATGCTTGATTTAGTATGCCTTGTATGCTACATATTTTGCCCAGGACATTTTGTGTGGGACTCATTGAGTCTCCACGAGGAAGGTGGCACATTAGCCTTTCCTGCCCTCTTTAGATGGCAAAATGGGCTCTAGCGAAGTTATCCAGTTTACCTAAGATTACTCTGTTCATCGGTATCATTGTGGGGATCTGGCTGTGTCCCTGTGACTTCCAGGTATGCGCCATTAGTCTCCTTGTTATCACGTCCCAAGCCACTGCAGTTCTTGAAGAGCCAGCATCTTCATTTGTAAAGCATTTATAGAAATTTAACAAATATTAAATATAATAAAAGTATTGATAAATATGTATACTCTACCCCAAGATGGAGATTGAAGAGATGCCATGTGATAACAAAAACTATGTATTTAGATCTAGGGGATCATGTTGGGGGATTGAACCTAAGGCCTTGCACCTGCTAGGCGCATGCTATTACCATTGAGCTCTGTACCGGAATAAAGAATCCAGCTAGCCCTTCTGTGAATGTAGAGGGCATTCAGACACAATGTCGCTGTTAGTTTCCTTCATTCAAAAAAAACCCTGAATGTTCACCCTCCTTTCTCTTGTATTGTGGCATTACATTTCTTCAAAACGTTTTTTAAGCACTCAGGAACAACTGTTACATGTTCCTGTGTCTTTCTCAACCTCAGTGGTGCAGACACTGACAGCTGATTGCTTTTTGGCTTTTCTTTTTCTGCTTTTTTTCTCTTCTCCTTCTTTAGAAAGCTCTACAGAACTCATCAAAAAATAATAAAAGTACTTCCTAGGAGGTTAAACAAGGCTCCATTGTTGTCAGTCAGGGATCACTGACCTGGAATGCCCTTGGCTAAGTCATTAAACACTTCTCCAAGTAAGTCCTCACTCACCAGGCAGGTGTTTGAGCAGGTGTGGTGGCCTTGGGAAGGATGCTCACGGCAGCACACAACGGACTAGTGTTCATAATTACACCACTGTGACAATGAATGTTGTACTCTACCATGGCTGTGCCCCAGCTACGTGTGGGGGTGGGGCACTAAATAATATCTTAGTTTTATCTTCAAAAAAATAAACCTTAGCAGGTTAGACTTCCACATATGCCTCCTATAGGGAAAGGGTTTCAAAGTCTCCCAGTTGGTTGCAAATTCCTCTAGAGCAGTAGCATCCTGGAGCCCCAAATAATGGTATTAAGTAAACAAGTGGCTGTGTTCCTGAGATACACAGCTTCACTGTTCCTTTGGCAGATTGGAGTAACACGACCCTGGGCAAATACAGAGGCTCCCCTTCTTGTGTCATGGAGCTTCAGTGCTAAGGCGCAGAGCATCCTGTATCCCATACTTCTTTGTCTAAGCTGTTGAGAAGCATAGAGGAATCTTGGTGAGTTAGAGACACTAGCTTTAGAAATAGCTACACATGGAGTAGGAGTAAAGCAACTTTTATTTTTCTTTCCAAAGTGTGCTCTGGACACATGTCCTTATCCACCACCCTCACCTTGCAGTGGAGTACAACACTCCCGTTTCACAGATGGGATAAGGCTGGTGCTAGGTAGCTTCCTTGCTTAGCATTGTCATGGCCAGTGCTGGAGCTGGACTCCAGTGGTCTAACCACTTTGTTTCTAATCTTTAAAAATTATTTATTTTTTTCATAACTCACACATTTACAATGTACTTTAATCACATTCCTCTGTTATTTACTCTTATTTCCTCTCCTCCCCATTAAAATTCCCTTTGTCCTAAGAAGTCCTCCTCCTGTTTTCATGTCTTCTCCCCACTCCTAATCTACTTTCCCTGCAGCTACTGCAGAACAAAGACAAACATAGCTCAGACTTGGAGAGCAGGGTTCATGTCAAAAAACCTTATTATCCCCTCATGTGATATATTTATGGTTAAGAAACCCACCCTCTTTTAATATAAGAGGAAGTTGTAATATAAGATAAGAACACCCATCTGCATGTTTTTAAACACTTGGAGAGGGGACATTGTGGATAAAATTGTTACTTTCTTTCTCCATAAAGGTCAGCAGTGGCACCCCAGGCATGGCTCTGTCCTTTGTGAAAAATATCTCTGCCATCCAACATGTACTGGGACACTTCCTGCTGAACAGAATAGATCTTGGGAGGCCAACTTGAGAATAATATCTGGCCAGGGGCCATGATCTTGTTGAGAAACCTCATTTGGGCTGAGACTCCAGGAGCATTTGGGAGGACTTTCTTTCTTTTCTGTGTCCGATTTATTGTTAGGGGAAGATGCTCAAATCCAGTCGTAAAGTAAAATAAAATAGATCACAAAAGGGGATCACATGGTGTGATCCCATTCTTCAAAACCAAGTGGGAGACCAGCAGGAAAAGCTTGAATTAGAGGGTTTTTTTCCTTGCAGTTTTAAGAATTTACAGGAAAAGGAATTTTTTTTTATTATTTTATTCATTTATTTATGGGTGACTTGGTGTGTCTGTGTGAAGGCCAGAGGACCACTTATGGGAATGGGTTCTCTTTTTCCACCATATCAGGGTCCAGGCATTAAACTCAGAGCCTCTGGTTTGTCAGTAAGTACCTTTATATGTTGAACCATCTTGCTGGCCAGGAAAAGAAATGCATTGGATATTTGTAGAA
>LR750214.1:452338-689848 GCA_902729485.2 Mus minutoides | reverse complement strand
CTTCCGTGGCCTCAGCTGCTCTGCATGACTCCTTCATGCCTCTAAAACCAGTACCACCTAGGTATCTCTTACACATTACCAAGTCCAGTCACAGCACAAGGTACAACCATGGCTATCTCTGCAACACAGCCTCCTTGTGCTTTCAGAAAACATTTCCCAGAAGATGTCACCTCAATGATGCTGGTCTCTTCTTAATCACCTCTAATTTCTTAGCTCCAGCTAACCAGCATCAATAGTCCCAGTAATGCCAAGTTTTTGCTTTAGTAGTTCTGGTACCTTGTTAATCACAGCTGATTCTTCAGCCCCAGCTAACCAGAACGACAGAATCTTCCAAAGTAACAATGGCTCTGAAAAGAGTCTTTAATTTTCCCTCTGAAATTTCACAAGCCAGGCCTCCATCTTCTGCACTGTTCTCAACATTATCTTCCAAGCTCCTACACAACATCCCACAGAGCTCTTAACACAGAATGGATCTTCAGGCCCAAAGTTCCAAAGTCCTTCCACAGTCCTCCCCAAAACATGGTCAGGTCATCACAGGAATACCCCACTCTGCTGGTACCAATTTGTCTTAGTCAGGGTTTCTATTCCTGCACAAACGTCATGACCAAGAAGCAAATTGGGGAGGAAAGGGTTTATTTGGCTTACACTTCCATACTGCTGTTCATCACCAAAGGAAGTCAGGACTGGAACTCAAGCAGGAGCTGTTGCAGAAGCCATGGAGGGATGTTCTTTACTGGCTTACTTCCCCGGGCTTGCTCAGCCTGCTCTCTTATAGAACCCAAGACTGCCAGCCCAGAGATAGTCCCACCCACAAGGAGCCCTTGATCACTAATTGAGAAAATGCCTCACAGCTAGATCTCATGGAGGCATTTCCTCAACTGAAGCTCCTTTCTCTGTGATAACTCCAGCTGTTTCAAGTTGACACAAACCTAGCCAGTACAGTAGGTAAGTAGGTAGTTAAGTAGATGATAGATAATCGATAGATAGATAGATAGATAGATAGATAGATAGATAGTAAATAGATAATAGACAGACAGACAGACAGACAGACAGACATTGGATTCTGAACATCATGGGCATGTGTTTCTGTGGGCCTCACCATTTCTGAGTGTCAGAAGGGAGCCCTCGCTTGGGCTGGGCTTCTATGATAAGCACTCAGACAAAGGGCAGTGTGAACACACAGTCAGCTCAATCTTGGCAGGCTTCCCTGACTACCTGGTCTTCATGCTTCTTCCTAGCACTGTCCTAGCTCCAGCACACACTTAGATGCCTCAGCACCTTAGGAGGGAATCAACAGGACCCAGTGCTCCCTGGAGGAGAAAGTGAGCGAACTATTTACCCAGGGAGATCGAGTCTCATTCATTAATGCGCTTGCATTGTTCTAAAATCTCCGTGACTGGAGAAACATACCAGAACCTTTATTTCACAGACTTAGTAACATATAAAGTACATAAAAAGATTCAGTGATATATGAACACAAAATGACATTTTCTTCCATTCTACCACAATCACTTTTTAAAAAACGGTTGTCTTTGAATGTCTTTGCCCAGCTACCACCATTCTCTATTGTGTGACACGACTCAGATGACACATTGATGTCACCTGCTTGGCATCCTCAGGCAGCTGATCAACATTTCAGGTTCGTGTTTGAAGTCCCTGCAGCAACATCATTTACTGCTCCTGGTGGCTATGGAAAGACTGAATGGCAGGTTTCAATCAGTGCTGAGAACACGGATAAATATGCTCAGAGCCAAAAGGGGTTTTTCCAGACCCCCCCCTCCCCAGCAGTAATTAGAATGCCAATGTCCTCTTTCCTTTGGCAGAGTCAACAGCATATCCAGAGAAGATTGTGTGACCCATACAGTATTAGGTGAAAGTCATTATACTCCCAGGGATCTGATTTAGATTAGAAGGAAAGCTAAAGAAAGTGAGAAAAGTTGGAATTAAAAAAAAAATAAAGACACTATTCAAGTCTAATTTGTATTTTGTTCATAGATCTAATCTAGTAAAAAAAAAATCTCTGTCTCCTCCAAGTATTCAACCTGCTTTGTTAATAATAATAACGACGACAACAACAACAACAACAATAAAAAGATTGGTGATAGACTGGCTGAAGAAATCATAGCCAATGCTCTTCAGTAGCGTGCACAGAGAAATGCTCTGGGGTCCCATGGGAATGAGCGAGTGGCAGTAGTCAGGAGTGTCCTTATTTCCCTCTTGGTCCCTGTGCTGTTGAGCAGCATTCAGAGTGGCAGCCATTAAACTCACTCCTGTGCTCCTGGTGTGGTGGAAGCTGATCTGTTCTGGTCTCTGTTTACAAAGAAGAAAGAGAGGGCAGGCAGGTGTCCAGGGCATGCGTGTAGGAAAGGATGGTTGACCGCTGTCTGTAGTGGGTGGCTGACCTCAGGTGATAGTACACTGTTCTTTGATTATGTTTCCAAAACAGAAGCACATTCAGTGGTCAGCTCTGCCAAGCAGATCCACCTACGTCTCTCTTGTTTATGTGCTTCTGTTCACTCCAGCAAAGGGCCACAGAATCGGGGTCAAGTTGCCTTTCTATTGCCTGAATATCAAAAAGATGCTACCTATCAACTCATTCAAACTTGCTGTTAGCCTCCCTGGGGAAGACTATCATCAACAGTACTATCAACTGGGGCATAGAGTAGAGAAGTATTTCCAAGTCTGAGAGCTGGTAAGTGACAGAGTGGATGTCTCTGGTCACCTCACGCTCTCTTTGGTTATTGCCAGTGCACCACAAAGCTCTTGCCCCTTAACCTCAGTTCTCCTAGTTACTGGAGAATGTTTCCTTAGTGAGAGAGGTGGGGAGGGAGTTTCAGAAGAAGCAGGTTGATAGGATGGAAAAGAGAAAATATGCTGTGGCTATGCTCTTAACCTCAGGGAACAGCTGGAATCAGCTCAAGGAATGGAATCCAAGGCTTCCCCAGTGAGACATTGGGGATCGTCTAAAAGATGGCTAGGTGACTTCAGAGAGAAAAATCTACTTTAGCAGCTGCCTCATCTTCTGAAATTTGGCATTTATGGTTCTGAAATGGTTGGAAGTGCTTTAGATTTTGCTGAAGCTAGGGTAAACTCCTTTTTAAATGTAAAGAACACATCTGTGTGAAGATGGTGCTAGTGGATTTATAATGTTACGTTTTGAATGGTAGAAAGTCCATCACAGGCTCTAAGGTGTTTAAAACCCTCGGTCCACTGCTATTATAGGAGGTGTCTTAGTCAGGGTTTCTATTCTGGCACAAAACATTATAACTAAGAAGCAAGTTGGGGAGGAAGGGTTTATTCAGCTTATACCACATTGCTGTTCATCACCAAAGGAAGTCAGGACTGGAACTCACACAGGGTAGAACTTGGAGGCAAGAGCCAATGCAGAGACAATGGAGGGATGCTGCTTACTGGATTGCTTCCCCTGGCTTGCTCAGCTTGCCTTCTTATTGAACCCAGGACCACCAGCCCAAGGATGGCACCACTCTCAATGAGCCCTCCCCTCTGGGTCACTAATTAAGAAAATGCCTTACAGCTGGATCTCATGGGGACATTTCCTCAACACAGGCTCCTTTCTCTGGTAATTCCAGCTTGTGCCAAGTTGACAAACAAAACCAGCCAGTACAGAAGATGTGGATCCTTTGGGATATAGGACAGATCAGGCTGACATAACCAAGTGGGATGGGTCTTGAGGGTTGAAGGCCAGCCCTGATTCTGTCCCAAGCTCTCTGCTTCCGGCCCACCCTTTCTGCTTTCTGATCTGTTAAGATACAAACAAACCCGGCCACAAGATACTGCCACAGATCCAGCCATGACAGACTGTCCCCTATTACCATGACTGACTGACCCCTTTAAACTGTCAGTCAACATCAACCTCTCCTCCCTTACAACTACTTCTGTAAGGTCTTCTGGGACAGCAATGAGAAACGGAACTCCTAGGGATGATGATGCTCTGTGTCAAGCCAATGGGGACGTTATTAGTAAGTACACAAGGACAAAGGACATGGTGAGTGAGTGAGCAGATGCAGTCACTCTCACTATAAATAGCGAACTAGAATCTTCAAGCCACGACACAGGCTTTTCCCAGTTGGGACATCACATGATGTCCTTGTCATCCTTGCCCTGGCTGATCACTGATGCGTCAGCCAGGTTTGCCAAGTGTTGTGAGAGCACACCTGAGTTCTGACAAGAGGCCAGAGGACAGCCTGCTGGCCCGCTTTTGCCTATTCCTGAAGAAGTCCTGTCAGTAGAGCACCCTCAAATGCTGGGCCAGGTGCTGCATGCACCCATGGTTTGTGACCAGTGAACACTCAGCAGGGTGCTACTGTTGCTTTTGGTTGGACTTTTCTCTAAGCTGGGGCATCACTCTGCTTCAGTGGAGAGTGGCGGGGTGTCAGGAGCAGGACGTCAGGCCTAGCCTGTTTCCTATTTTGACATTTCATCAAGATGGGATTTAGAGACTAGAAAAGATAATATTGCAATATCTGACCTTAAGAAGGGAACAATAGCTAGGTCTTCAGTGTTTAGACACTCATCTGATCATGTATCGGTTGGATAGCCCTGGCTTCCCTTTTTATTGTTAATACCTGTCTCCTTGGCATCTTGCCAACTAAGACACAGAAGAAGGAAATGGAAACATTTGGCAGGGAGGAAAATGTGGGGAACTGACGGGCTGACATGGGGTAGTGACTTCTTGTTGTGCACAAGGAGCAGACTTATCCTAGGCTGTCCATAGTGCAGGCGCTCACATGTTAACCAGTGTATGTGACCTCTCTCTTTTGTTCAATCATTTAGGGCAAAGGGAAAAAAATTGAGGCAGAGTCTTATTATCTAGCTCTGACTAGCTTGGAACTCCCTATGAAGACCAAGCTGATCTCAAACTCAGAGACTGACCTGCCTCAGTAGTTTGAGTACATAGGAACATCTATGTGGCTCCTGCCTCTAACAACAGGAGCAGCTGGTGTGTTCACAGGAAGCTGTGCACTGTGACACAGCCAGAAGACAGGAGTGCCTCTAGGTAGTGGGTTTGGTCTGGGGCTGCTATACATTCAAATGCTAAATTCTGTACCCCAAGATCTGGTTGTCCCCAACAAAGAGATCCTCAGGGACAAGGAGATTCTCACCTACACCCAGTGATGCTATGTAACCTTGCCCTCCAAGTTAATTGGTCAATAAAAGGCTAAAGCCTATGGTTGGGTAAGAGATAAAGGTCGGTGGGTTTTGAGTTACCTGGCCACGTGCTTGTGGTTAATGTCCTCTCATGGTGGCTTCCTCTAGCTCCACATCCTTTCTTCCTCTTCTCACTCCTGTGACCCTCAGCCAGGTAACTGAAACTCCACCTCTCTCTATTCCCCCACCTCCAGTAATTGGCTGTCACCAGTTTTATTTAACCAATAGTTTCAAATTGGGGAACAAGATTTACATAGCATCACGTGGTGTCCATGAGGGTCTCCTTGTCAGGGGCAACCAGATCTTGGGGTACCGAATTTAGCATTTGAATGTAGAGCAGCACCAGACTAAACCACTACATCTCTAATGGCAGTTCTTAACTTGGGCACCTGGAATTGAAGGTGTGTGCTACCGTGCCTGGTGAGATAAGTGTTTTGAATATTGAAACAATAGCCTGTAGTATTTTCTAAAAATATATAAGGTGGGAAGCAGACACTTTCTTAGTCAGCCCCTTAGTTCCAGTGTGTAGGAATGCCCTTGACATTTACCTTTTGATACTGTCTAGATGCACATAAATAAATCCTGTGCACATACAGATGCTTCATGCGTGTGCCCTACAACTTTATTGTTTATTTTTAAAATATAGCTACAAAATGGAGGTATCTCAGAAGGTAATAAACATAGTGCCTTTCAAATGTAAATTTCTGTGATTTCTAAATGACGTTATATAGAGACACTCTGCTGAAGGCCTGAAATGCCTTACTCACTGTACTTAATTAAAGTTAATTTCAGGGTGTGTGTGTGTGTGTGTGTGTGTGTGTGTGTGTGAAACAGACCTTGCTATGTTGTCCAGAGCAGCCTAGATTCTTGGGCTTTGATGATTCTCCCACCTTTGATGGTTATCTAGAACTCCAAACACATCACATGCCACAGCCCTTGGCTTTGCTCTGATTTTTTTTTTTCTCATTAAAAATGTACTAGATGCTTGGAGGGAAGGAAACACATTTCCTTCCAATGCCTGGTCTGACAAGAGGAGAGGAGGGGCAGGGTGTGAGAAAAAGTGATACCATGAGAAAGAATGTGCAGAGCTGTAACCCTGTACTTACCCTTCATCTTAAAGCCCCAAGGAGTCTCTTCTCATTATTAAAAAGCAATGTTTCTCAATTCAATACACAGACCTTTCTTCAGGACTCAAGAGGGAGGCAGTTACTCCCACTATTCGTATCTGGATATACTGGTGGACAAGTTTTAGCCATCAGTGGTTCAAGCAGAAGCCACTGGACCAACCAATTAGGAAGTTGTAAAGCACTGGTTCTCAGCCAGTGGTCGTGACCCCGTTGGGAGTCGAACGCTCTTTCCACACGGGTCAACTGAGACCACTGGAAAACACGGGTATTTCCATTACAGTTCATAAAAGTAGCAAAATTACAATTATAAAGTAGTAACAGGATAGATTCATGGCTGGGGGTCACCACAACTGTATTAAAGGGCTACAGCATTAGGAGGGTTGAGAACCGTTGCTGTAGAGACCGAAGCTCCAGAGGGCACTGGGCAGAGCTCCAGTGGGTGTATCCTCAGCCCACTGCAGTGTTCTGACTCTTGGGACATGCTAAGACTACAGGTATTGCCTTGTGAATGGCTTATGCATAAGACTCCAGCTTTTCTCAGCAGGGCAGCTGGCCCTGGAAGCTCTGCCCACAGTGACCAGGGCACAGAATTGCCTGCAGGCAGCTTTCTACTTGAGTACCTGGATTTAAAAGAAGCGAATTCCTCTCTAAACATTCCACCTTTTCAATTTACAGCAGATACTGAACATTCCTAAGAGCCTTCAGAGCGGGAGGTTAGGATTTTGTCTGTTTCCTATTTTGACATTTCATCAGGATGGGATTTAGAGGCTAGAAAAAATAATTTTACAACACCTGACCTTAAGAAAGAAACAATGGATAGGTTTTCAGTGGTTAGACACTCCCCTGCTTGTGTGTAGGTTGGATAGTTGTGCCTTTCCTTTTTTATTTTTAACTTCAGTAATGTAATTATGATATGTATAACCCAAAACCTCACAGAGTACGAATGTCTGTATACTTTGGTGTACACTTAGCAATTAACACATTCTAATATATTTCTTTATGTGTACATGCATGGGGAGATGCTTGGAGGTTCCATTATTGCTTGAAGCGACTGGAGGTAGACTATAGATATTGGGATCCAAGCACAGCAAGTTTCTCTGTAGAACTAAGACACAGCGCAGTAGTCACATTTGGGGATTTAACATTGATACGAAGGCATTACTGGACAGATCTAAGTTTTACTAACCTTTCCAATGCGGCTCTGTGCTGGAGTCAGGTACCTCTCCTCAGCTGCACTGCTTCCGCAGTCTCCTCTTCTTCAGGACAACCCATCACCCATGTCTTCCTTTTGACAATTACATGTGCATGCAGAATGTGTTGTAATCATATCCAATCCCCACTGCCCAATCTCACTTCTTCTTACTCTTGTGGATTTCTTTCTTCTTTCCAGCGAGTACACCCCCCCCCCCAAATCCTATGTCCTCTTGTGAGGTTGTAGGTCTTTTGCCAGTAGGTGTAGTTGCTATGTGTTCATGATTATGATGGCGTACTACACCCAGAAAGAGAGGGCTTCATAGCTCTCATCCTCCATATCTTTTTGCTCTCCCTATCTTCCTCTCCAAGTTCTGTCACATTCCCGACCTTAGTGTAGTGTAGTGTGTGTGTGACAGAGATGTCTTGTTTAGGGCTCAATACTCAATGTATTCTCAGCCCTTTGACCACTGTGAGCCTCTGCATTATTCGTTGCTCTCTGCACTATAGAAGCTTCTCTGGCCAAAGCTGACAGCAGCACTATCCACAGGTGTAAACACACTCATCTGGGAGGCAATCTGGCTACATTTCCATTTATCAACACTTGGGCAGTACCTCCCTCAGGCCTGGTACCCTCCCAGCCATAGGCTTTGAACAGGTTTGCAGACCTGGCCAAGTAGCCCGTCCCACAGAGCAGACCACAGAGCAGACTGAATAGTGGTTACTTAGCCCCAAAACATTCTTTCCACTATTGATCCGGTGAGCATACCTTGCCTGACAAGTCAGAATTGCACCTGTGATGGTTTGTATTGGCTTGACCCAGGGTGTGGCCTTGTTGGAATGGGTGTGTCACTGTGGGTGGGGCTTTAATCCCCTCTGAAAGCCAGTCTTCTCCCCGGCAGCCTTCAGATGAAGATGTAGAACTCTCAGCTCCTCCTGCACCAGGCCTGCCTGGATGCTGCCATGTTGCTGCCTTGATGATAATGGACTGAACCTGTGAACCTGTAAGCCAGTCCCAGTTAAATGTTGAGTTAACTCTTTATAAGAGTTGCCTTGGTCATGGTGTCTGTTTACAGCAGTAAAACCCTAACTAAGACAGGGTCCATAGCTGAGAGAGGCTACTGCTGACTTTTCCCTCCCAGCAACCTACATAGTACTGTCCAGCAGTATGGACACTTGCCAACAGGGAACTTCTAGCTCAGCCTCAGCTCCATTTCTCTGTGATCTCATCTAAAACGTACAGTGTCTCCAGCAATAGGCTTCACTATGTACTTCTGGTGTCCTGCCCGTGCCTTTGAAGATGTTATGTTCGAAGCATGTGAGGTAGCATGTTGCTAGCATTTCCCTGGCTGGGGGGGGGGCGGTTGTTCAGTGCTCCCTCCTGATCAGATTCTAATATGTACAGACTGTGTCCTCATTGGTATAGCACCTAAGGAGCAACCTCTGACACCGAGCCCTGTTAGTGGGGACATTAACTGATTGTGAGTCGAGCTCTTTACATTTCCATCTATCCAACCCCCACTGCCCAATCTCACTCCTTCCTGCTCTTGCCAATTTCTTTCTTCTTTCCAATGAGTACCCCCCAATGCCTGTGTCTTCTTGTGAGGTTGTAGGTCTTGTGCCAGTAGGTGTAGTTCGGGGGAGTCCCTTGGCCCCAAGTAAATAGTCTGTAGCAGATACTAATGGTGCCTGCCATTTTGCCTTCTTCACTCTAAACCTTCCCCTTGTGTTATAAGAAGTGATTCTGGAGAAGACACTCAATGACTAGATGTTTGCTAAAAAAATTTAAAAAAACCAAACAAACCTGGCTCAGCATGCGTTGAGGGCCCTTCATTGTATACATCAAGAATAACATTTAGCATGGTATGGGGAAGTTTTCTGGAAGGAAAGTACTGGATTCCTTTCATGCATTATTCCTATATACCATCATCAAAAGAGATGCCCCAGCCAAACCATTTAGGCCAGAACAGCGCAGCCATGACTAAAGGTCCCTGCCAGCACCCGCTCTCTGCCATCTGCAAGTTCAAGATGTGTCTGGAGGACAAACATCCACACTGCAGCAGAAAGAACTTCAGATGGAGACTCAGCGAGCTCACAGGCTGACCTATCCACACGGTCATCTAAACACTGCGGGTCGAATGACCCTTTCTCAGTGTCACCTGAGACCATCAGAAAGCACGGATATTTACATTATGATTCCTACAGTAGAAAAATTACAGTTATGAAGTAGCAACAAAAATAGTTTTATGGTTGGGAGTCATAACATGAGGAACTGTATTAAAGGGTCACAGCATTAGGAAGGTGGAGGACCACTGGTCTGAGACAAGCATATCATAAATTGGACTCTTCAGAGCTCCCACAAACCCTTGCCTGCTGTAGAATTCAAATCAGTGAACAATACCATTGTGTACCCAGCTGCCAGGGCCAAAAAAAAAAAAAAAAAATCTATGAAGCACCCTTAACTTCTTCCTTTCCTGACTCTAACTAGCAACTTTGGTTGGTTTTACTAACTAGATTACTAACTAGGTTTTATAGTTACCTTTGGTTGGTGTTTCAGCACAGAAACAGGACGGGCCGCTCGCCAGAAACACATTTTGTCCATTTCACACTGTCTCCTCTAACCGGCTTTATTTCAAACCACACAGATCAACCCAAGGCACAGGCGGCTAGAATAAGTCCTTGAAAACACATATGCAAATCACATATGCACATGCAAACCAAGAATACCTTTAAAAATTCCTGGAAATCACCCTGACTTGGCATATCCAGGACACACCTCCAAATTGTGGTTTCTTATTTTAATTGAGATAGGTTTCTACCAGAACAGTCACTACTGGGGCAGGTGGAACTATTTAAAAATATGAACCACCAGAGGGCGCACCACCACGTCACAACAGACTTGAGGAATGGGAAAGGAGGAGAGGTCACCTTTGAAAAACAAAAGAATGAAAAAAGCAGATCCCATAACATACATCAAATACCCTGAGAGAGCATTACTGTGTTTATTGATATTTATATTTTAAAATAAGTAAATTTGCTTACATATATGATACACTTCACAGAGAAGTCCTGTGAGAAACTGGTGAATAATGCCTTATGTCCTCTTTTGGCTTCAGTAGAAAGTGATGAAGCTGTACATGCTCTGTGCTACCAGACACTAATAAAGCTCCCTGTGGCTCTCTCTTGAAAAAAAAAAAAACAAAAGAATAATATATATGTGTATACACACACACACACAAACACGTACACATGTAAAATTTTAGATATTAATTATTTATCATTCATTTATTTTAAATATTATCTCTATCCAAATTTAAATAACTCTATTAATTTAATGAATTCTTTTGATTTAATTAATTTAAAGTTAATTTATTTATACATTATACATTTATAAGATAAATATGATTTACCTATAGATTATTAATTTTTTAAAGATTTATTTATTATATGTAAGTACATTGTAGCTGACTTCAGACATCCCAGAAGAGGGCATCAGATCTCATTACGGATGGTTGTGAGCCATCATGTGGTTGCTGGGGTTTGAACTCATGACCTTCGGAAGAGTAGTCAGCGCTCTTAACCGCTGAGCCATCTCTCCAGCCCTAGATTATTAATTTAATAAATGAATTAAGCATTTATTTTAAGTATTATTTAAGCCCTATTTTATTTTAATGTGTGTGGGTGTTTTGTCTGCATGAATGTCTGTGCCGCATGTGTGTGCCGGCTGCCCATGGAGGCCGGGAGGAGGTGTCAGACACCCTGGAACCAGAGTTACAGAAGATAATGAGTGATAATGGACATGCATGGGAAATGCCCCATCCTCTGGAAGGGCTGCAGTGCTCTTAACTGCTGATCTCTCTGGCCATTATTTGTTTATTTTTTTCAGAATGCAAGCCAGCCACCTTCCTCTACTTTTTGCCATATGCATGGATCCAGGTCTCATACACACACACACACACACACACACACACACACACACACACTCAGTCTTTATTGAATGAAGAAAAGCAACTATGAAACTTCAGCTATTCTTTTCCTCAAAGTCAAGCCCCATTTAATAATTTAAAATTAGTCATCGTTTGTACGCACACGTTTGTATGTGTGCATATGCATGTGGAAGCCACACGATTTAGCTACACTGACCAACCAGCGAGCACCAAGGGTTCTCAGGTCTCCATCTCCCCACCCCCAACATAATATATTTATTGATTATTTGGAAACTTCACACATTGCACCCTGACTACCCTTGCTTCCCACTCCTCCCAGGTCTACCTTCTTGGAGCTTGGTCAAGTTCCCAGTGGCCAACCCCTTAAAGATAACCGAGTCTGCCCCCCTCTTCACTCCCTCCGTAAGCCATCTTCTCTGAAGAGCTACACTTAGGCATCTTGATCACACTTTTTAGGGACTCTCTTTAATGGCTTTCTGTCTAGACTGGTTTGGTCAGGGTTTGGGGAGGGGGGCAAAGGGGTTGTCACAGAACTCCTCAGTGTCTCTCATTCTCAACTCTGAGTCTATAATCATTTATCCCACTACAGAAGACTCTTCCTGCCCATAGCAGTCAGCAGCAGCAAGGATCATGGACTTCCTCCTAGATTTCAGTGGCATTCCACAGACCACAGACTTCAATACCGTCCCAGGCAGCCATACAGAACACAGACATCCACACAGCCTCCAGCAGGAGCACAGATCACGTGCATCAACATGGCCGAAGATGGCAGCATGATCCACAGATATCTACGAGTTCTCTGGTGGTAATAAGATCCACAAACATCAGCCTCATCTGAGGTGGCAGCATAGACCACAGACAACAGTTTGTCCTCTGGTTGTAACATGGACCATGAACACTAATGTCCTCTAGCAGTAGCACAGACCACAGACGCCAATATGGCCTCCAGTGACAGCATGGACCATGGAAGTCTTCTTGAGTAAGCCCAATCCAGAAAAGTGAACAGTCTCCATCTCAGACATCCTACTGATGCTCAGAGCCAGGGTGATTGTGCAGCTGGGCTTCACATTCAGGCGACTGCATATCACTCTGCCAGCCCTAATCGGCAACAGCTTGTTTCCCAGTCCTTTGCAGCTGTGCTCCCTGTCCACTGCAGCTGCACTCCGGGTCCTCCACAGCTGTGCTCCTGGTCCTCCACAGCTGTGCTCCCGATCCTCCACAGCTGTGCTCTCGATCCTCCACAGCTGTGCTCCCAGTCCATCGCAGCTGCACTCCCAGTCCTTTGCAGCTGTGCTCCCTGTCCACTGCAGCTGCACTCCTGTTCCTCCACAGCTGTGCTCCCAGTCCACTGCAGCTGTGCTCCCAGTCCACGGTAGCTACACTCCTGATCCTCCACAGCTGCACTCACGGTCCTCCACAGCTGTGCTCCCATACTTGTCTCTAGTTCTGACATCATCCCATGGCTCCATCACACACCTATTCATCAAAGTGGCATTGCAAACTGCAGTGTGTCACCCAGTGTATTTTTGGCCCAAACAGGTCAATACCTATTGCAAGGAGTCATTGGTCTGGTTCAATGTTCCTGGTTTCTGAAGCACCATAAAAGCTGGATCATTGCTGAGACTCGTCTCAGATATCCCACTGTTGCCCAGGGTCAAGGTGATCTTGTGGCTGCGCAGAGCGTTAAGAGGGCAGGATCTGCCCGCATGAGCTCCAGGCTGATGCACAGCTCTCTGCCCTCAGTTCCAGCTGCCCCAGCCACCCTCAGCTCTCTGGCTGCAGGCCAGGTGCACTGGCTCATACCTCCCAGCGGGCAGAGGACCAGCCTTAGCCATGGCATGCTCCTTTGTCTGCTGTTCCCATCCCTGTCTATCACATACATATCTATCACAACCACATCCCTGGTTTAGCCACTCTCAACCATGTGAATGGCTCTGTTCTGACATCTTTCCTTCCAATTTCATGAGACCACTTTTTAAAAGCATCTCCCCAGAACATCTGCTTCTCTTCTCTTCTCTCTCTCTCTCTCTCTCTCTCTCTTTCTTTCTTTCTTTCTCTTTTTGAGTTGTTCCAGAGTTGGGCTCTGGAGACTCCTTCTCAGCAGCCACATCTCCCCCTTGTAGCCTCCACAGGTCTCTCAGGCTCCTTGGAACTGCTCCATAGTCACACTGGTACCACAGCTGCTACCATTGTGAATCAAACCTCTGATCTAAGAATCTGTATGGCAATACATGTTGGAAAGTTCTTCAGAATATTAGAGATCTCTGGAAGTGACTATCTCATCATCAGCATGTACAGGGCTGTTCCAGAGACGGTTTCAGTTCTATTTTAAGTAGCTGTCAAGACCTTTAACCTTCGAGGTTACTGTTCCCATTTTGCAAAAGAGAAGACTGAGGTATGGGTCCTTCAGCAACCTGACCAAGACCACGAGCTCAGCATTTAAACGAAGATGATCAGAAGGTAAAGTTTATGTTTCTGCTCCTTGGTCCTCGTCTTGGCAATCTTTCTCTGAAGTTCACCTCCCCCCTTTCAGCCCTTCCTCCTCACTCTCTTTCCTGAGTGCAGACATGGCTGTATGTGACCCCAGAAGTCCTCTGCCACACATAGACACAAATTGCACCCCAGCCTTCTTGATTTCCATTTATATTTCCAATTAAAAAACGGCCATCCTCATGCTGTATTCTCCCCATCTCCCCTTCCCACTGTGCTGAACACAGAAGTCCAGAGTTAGAATGAGTTAGACTCTCCAGAGCCAAGGCCTTGGGTGTCCATAATTCTCAGAGCCAACAACTCAGGAGAAATGGGTAACTACTATGAACAATGCTGGCGAGCTTTGTGGGTGGTCCCTACACATGACAGGTTCCATGCACGTACCTTTTTTTTCTTCGAAAAGAGAAAAAGCAATTTTCACTTCAGATTTAAACCCTTTAAACCTGGCACTTGGGAGGCAGAGGCAGGTGGATCTCTGTGAGTTCAAGGCCAGCCTGGTCTACTGAGTGAGTTCCAGGTCACCCAGGGCTACACAGAGAAAGCCTGTCTCAAACAAAACAGAACAAAACAAAACGAACATCAAGATAATTGCATATAAAGCATTAAATGTATCAAATATATTGTTGATGTTTAGAGAATTTTTCCCCACAAAAGGATAAGGAGAGCATCCTAGAAACACAGCGTTTAAAGAAGAAAATGGACCAGGAATCATAGTGGCATCAGGCTTCTGAAAGTGACCTTGGAAAATAGATGTCTAAGAGTGAATGGCTGTAGGGGAAATCTATATTCCACCAACAATTACACGGAAAAGTCTCTACCCAGCCAAAGTGTCTATAAAGTGCACATGCAGAACATGACCAGCTTCGTAACATTTTAGTCCTCTCAACACTTCTTGGGCAGCACTGCATTATAATGAACTGAGTAAGTCATGCAAGAAAAATATATGGGCTCTAAGAAATGGAGGAATCCTGCCCAAGGTAGAAGAAATACCAAGGAAGGGCTATCCTAGTTTGGCGTGAGGCATAGCCAGTCCAGTGAGCCCCTGGAGCAGGGGACTGGAGCTCTGGGAGAGACATATCCAGGATATTATGAAGCCGATGGAAGTGGAGGGTTGTGTTAAGAGGGGCAGCACGTTTTGTTGCAAACTTTGAGAAGAGTCCGTGTCGAAGTATAGACAGCCAAGGAAAAGCTAACACAGCTGTTAATTCCAGGAGCAAGAGAAAAGTGGAAAAGGAAATTAAATACTCTCTGATGCATCATCGGACCATCCGGGAATGTATTTGTGACGCTGCAATGACTTAGCTACCAGATTCTTTTAAACTGTCAAACAGAGAGAGGACAGAAAAGCAAAGCCAGAGAAATACTAATCTCCACTTTAACATCAGAAAAGCCAGTGAAGTAAACATACCTAAGATCGACAAGTAAGAAGCCAAGTATCATCAGATCGTTAAGAACTCAAGGGGACATCAGAGGAAACAGTAAACAGCAGGTCTGACAAGATCTCTGTTCAGCAAACAATACCCAAATTTCTAATTATATATCAGTTTATAACTGTGCAGTGACATTTGAGTCTTAGTGTGTGTGTGTCTGTGTGTGTCTGTGTGTGTGTGCACATACACATGTGCTTTCAAAAAAAAAAAACACTGGCTACTACTTAAGATCTAATAAGTGCTCAAACATTTGCAGACAGCCCTGGGCTCCAGCCCCAGATCAGTCAGCAGTAGTGTTATGATGCTGGACAGATCCTCTCACCTTTTTGGGTCCCAGCTTCTCCTTTGGAAGACAAACCTTTTCACCAGTTAATACCCTCTTATGAAAATACAAACCTGTAAAATACTTTGAAAAACATCATGTTTTAATATTACAAGCACATTCCTTCCCCCAGATAATATGTTTCAACAAAAACATTTTAGGTTACAGCTACATACAACTGTGCGCGCGCGCACGCGCGCGCGCGCACACACACACACACACACACACACACACACCACGCATGCCAACCACTGAATACAAAGATACTGATGAACTAGGCACCTTTTCAAGGGTTAGGCAAGCTTTGCCTAAAACATGCTTTCCCTTCTTGGAGAGATTAGGTATGACAATGAGTATTCTCCTGTCCACCCACTGCATATTTTCCTTGGAACAGGAGTTCTTAAGCCCAAATTCAACATCCAGATAAACAAATAGGAAACCCTTCCACTGAAGAGCCCTGTGAATCTCTTTTGCCTGTGTGGTGGAACATTTGGAAGGACTGGAAATTTTTCTTGAGGACAACTCACTCCCTGCTTCTTGTGATCTACAGGAACTGCTCTCCCCAGAAAGGGGCAGCAAAGAGTCTTCTCCACAAGGGGAAAAAAAAAGTCAAAGAAGCTGCTACCAAGACATGATAGAGTCTGGTTCTGTAGCTTGCTTTATTTTCTTTCTTCTTTGTATGTTCTCTCAGCTTCTACCACCCACACAGCCTGTTTCGGGCACTGTGCCCTTCCAGAGATACATCCTTACTTTGCCCACAGGAATCCCAGGCATAATTTGTTCTTTCCTGGAGTCAGGACTCATTTGCCCAGCTCCAGGCTGTGAGCAGGTGAAGTTAGCTGGGGGGTGTGATTTTTCAAAGAACCAATTTTGTTGTTGTTTCCTGACCAGAGCAAGCCTTGGTGGTCTGCCACTGTTAAAATATCACTTCAGGAAAGGGCAGGCTCTTGACTGAGGTCTGCAGCGTTGCAGTGAAGAGCAGCCCGCTTCCCTGTGGCTGCAGATTCTTTTGTGTTCTTCATCTCACTGGTTTGGGGCTCTACCTGCCACGTTTGCATTTTTCAGGTGAAGAAAAGGAAGGGTGGCAAGGTGAAGGTTGCTCTTGTTCAACTTTGCACAAGCAGGAGCTGATGGAATCTATCTGGAACTGGTACTCAAGTTACTCTGAAGTGGGGGAGGGGTGTCTCTTCACAGGAGTGTCTTCTGTCTCATGGGCACTGTCTGCTCTCAAGCTGACCCTGGGACAAGAGAGAAGCTTGGAGATCCATGCAGTGGTTCAGGAGACATGGGGTTCAGTGAAGCCCAGAGGTTTGAGGGGATGGCAGTCAATCTTCCTTCTCTCTATCTGGGTCTCCCTTATCCCTTTGCATCCAGGGATAGCTGGGAAATGACAAGAGATAATGATGGAGTTCCACTCCAAAGAGGCCACAGAATGTACAGATTTGCCTAGTGGCTGACCTGTGGTCCAGGGCAGTGTTAGTTTGCTCTGCTCTCCCAGCTACCCTCCCTCCCACACTTCCTGGTTTCCTTCCCCTCACCAGCATCTTCCTGCTTGTGGCAGGTTCAGGTAACTTTGTGTCTCCTTGCTCTAGAGAGAAATCTATGTTACTATCTTGCCCCTGGATGCCAGGGAGGTATGATACCTGGCAACCCTCTACTTATGGGAGAAGGAGGGCTGGGCACAGTCTTCAGGGTAGGAGGGGTGGCCTCCTAGATAGCATTGGTGCCATGTCTGGGACCTCTTACATGCTGTGGTTCCTGCTGGGAGAGGATGCTCTGTGAGAACAGAGGCTACATCAGACAGGCCACAACCTCTGATGGATCTTCTGGATTCCAACTTGCATAACTGTCTTTTTTTAAAAAAATCATTCACTCAATAATAAGGGGGCCTGCTGGGGAGATGGCTCAGTGGTTAAGAATACTGGCTGTTTTTTGAAGAGGACCCAGGTTTGGTTTCATGCACCTGCTTGTTGGATCACAACACTCTCTTCTGGTCTTCTTGGGCATGGAGCTCATGCATACATACATGTTCCTTCATAAATGTAATTTTGTTACTGTTATGAATCATAATGTAAATATCTGATATGCAGGATATCTGATATTCGACCCCTGTGAAAGGGTTGTTTGATCCCACAAAGAGGTGGCAACCCATAGGTTGAGAACTGCAGTCCTAGGACCAAAGTAAAGTCTTGTTAGGAATAGTGACTCTCAACCCTAGGGAAGAGCTTATTACTTTAGAAAAACAAAGCTAGTATCATGATGTGTCGGGGATATACAATAACCTGTTCATCTAAGAAGAGAACAGTCAATTTGTTATACATTTACACCCTTGTCATTCCTGCAACCAATCATATACCTCTGGACTCAGACAAAACAAAGTCGCAATGTTTGGGGGAGAGGTCCTTGGAGTCATATTTATATTTTTATCAAGTTTAATTTCTATGGGATAAAATTCATGCTGTTCAGCTACAGTGTTGTGAATTTTCTCCCGTGCATACAGTCACAGAACCATCTCATCTGCATGGCTCTGTTCTACACCCTCCCCCTTTGCAGCCAGCCTGCCCTGCCTGGCCCCTGCTCCAGGCAATCACTGGTTAATTTTTCCTACAAGGTTGCCTGTCCCAAAGTGTCATTTGAGTGGACTCTCATTTGTAGCACTTTTCTAGCTGCTTTCCCTAATGGATAATGCATCTGAGGAGAGCCAACTGGCTGATACAGTGTGTCAGAACTTTACTTTACTGCTGAGTGCTAACTCATTGTAGAGATGGATCATCATTTGTCTCTTGGGTCCTCCAGCAAGAGGAGCTGTGTTAAATGCCCCAGGGGAGTCTGGGGATGCCTGCCTGTTGAGAAGCACTCAGTTTGCTCAGGAGTCTATTGGGATAGATTATTAGGTTCCTTCCTTTGCTGCCCCCCAATATCATTCAGGTCCTATCCAATCCTATTATCTTACATCAGAAGTTTCCATGGCCTTATCAAAACACTCAGGATCTACTGTTTCCTAGTCACCTCTGACTCCCCTTTTAAGAACCGGCCTATCTGAAACATACATATGTATGTCCATACCAGGTACCCACTCATGAAAATGGATGGATACCTTCATGCCCAAGTTCTTATAAAATCCTTTTTGGATTTCTGAGTGAGATGAGAAGTCAATAGATTAGCTGGACAGTGGTGGATTTCTGAGTTTGAGGCCAGCCTGGTCTACAGAGTGAGTTCCAGGACAGTCAGGGTTATACAGAGAAACCCTGTCTCAAGAGAGAGAGAGAGAGAGAGAGAGAGAGAGAGAGAGAGAGAGAGAGAGAGAAAGAGAGAGGTCAATAAATTATTAATATTAATGCTTAAATGGATAAAGAAAATTAATGTTTCAATTGTATATTAGTTAGGATTTCCCAGAGAAAGAAACAATTAACAAGCTGTATATGGTTCCTGTCATGTATATATAATGGTAGGTATTGGTTCATACAATTATGGGGGTAGAGAAGTCTTCACAAGCTGAAGAAGCAGAGAAACTGAAAACATAAGTGTGGCCTGAGCCTCAAAGCTTGAGAATGGTGAGTGTGAGTGGCACTTGGTGTAAGTTCCAGTCTTAGTCTTAATCAGGAGCCCTGGTGTTCCGGGGCACGGGGAGAGCAGGAGAGGGAGAGAGAGAGAGAGAGAGAGAGAGAGAGAGAGAGAGAGAGAGAGAGAGAGAGAGAGAGAGGAGGAGGAGGGAGGAAGAGAGAAGAGGTCTTAGATCAGCAGAGGACAAGTTCGCATCCTTTGCTCTTTTGCTGTGTTCAGGCCCACATGGCAGGATGATGCCCGCCTGCATGGGTCCAGGAGTCATGGTATATTTATGCCAGGTATGCTAACTACTGAAAAATCTCCAAAGCACAATGTTAAGCAGACAAAGGTAGTTTTCAGAAATAAACACAAGTGGATGCCCTCTACCTAAGGATATGCCATTACAATGTATATTATTGAGGTAGAAGTTAGCAAGAATTCAATTCTGACAAATGCCTTTATGTCATTTATAATTGTGCACTACACTAGAAGTATTTTTTAAACCATGTATTATGCACATATGAAATAGGAAAATATAAATAAGAGTATTCTCCAAAATCTCCCACATTTAAAGTCTGACCACTCGAAGACCTTTCCTGATGCCTCTGTTTTCCATAAAACAAACCCTGCATCTAAGAACCCTCCTATAGGTGTTATCTTGCTCCCAGAGAAACCCGCACGGGACCTTTAACCTGTGTTGCAGGCAGTTATAGCTGGCTCACTTGGGTCCGTTCTTCTGGATCGTTACAAATGCTTTTGATTTGCTTCCTGACACTCATCACACAGACATCTAACTCCTGAGGATAGTACCCTGTCATTGCCCCAATGTCTCCGGTGTCTCTTTGACCCATTCTGCCACTTCCTCTCTGGTTGTTATGCTATTGGAACACGTGCAGGCAGTGGTGTCATGACCTATGGCCACCTGGCTGACAGGTGTTGCAGGATATCAATTACGAGAGCATCTGGATTTCAGTGATAAGAAAATGTGAGAAACCTATGTGCCTAAGAAGTAATGACACATTGATGAATAGATTGCTATCAATAATAATTTATCACTAATGGTTGATTCATAGATTCTTAATGATTGATTAATAGATTATTATTCATAGATTAATAACCCACAGAGAGATGGGGGAGTAGCTCAGTGATAGAGCATTTATCTAGGATGGGCTCAAGACCAGGGATTTGATGCCTAGGACCAAGGGGAAATAAGCTGTGTAAAAATGTGCAGACATGCACACCGCTGTGGCAAAAATTAAATGGCGCGGTCATGTGGAGATGAGGTGTGTGCTGGAGCTGATATGGGGTGGAGCTATAAGCAAACTGTTAACCTCTATCAAGCTTAGCGGCAGATGTATGGATAAGTACTTGGAGATATACATACACATATATGATATATATCTCTCAATACAAACAGAAAATGCTACATAAGTACATACGTATAAGTCCACTGCGAACTGATGTGAACTGTGGCTCTGGGGAGCCGGTGCGATTTTAGTTTTTGTTCTACACTACAAAGATGGTAGTCCCTGCCTCAGAGAAATGCTACCATTGTCATGCTGTAATGCACCACACAGAAAGGTCGCCGAGAGCCCCATTTCAAGAACTAAGCAAACGCCGGTGTGTGGGGTAGGTGGTTACTCCACTGGACATGGCGTGGCTCTGCCGCCCTTATTATCAGTTATGTTATCTTTTCTCTGCCCTAAAATCTGGACTTGAGAGTTGCTTTATCAATATAACATGGCAAAGTGACAATGTGGTAGCTCCAGAGCCTAGGCCAGTATTATTGTGGTGGTAATAAAGCCTCACCTAGTAAATTAAGGACGCATGCGCCACTCCAGAAACTCCTCAAGGCGATATGCATGAGATGCTCCTAACTGCATTCTCTGCAACACAACAGAGTGTGTATGAATCAAACGGATGCAGAAGCTGCTCACAGTGCTGTGAAGACGCCTAGCACATCCTGTTGCAGGTGAGCGGCCACAGGAAGAAGCAAGAGATCCCATTCACCACTGCCAGAACCAAGCACCAGACATGAGCAAGGCCATTTTGGACCTTCCAACCCTGCTGACCACCCAGTTAAATGCTGAAGACCAGTAGATGACTCCTCAGTCAGTCCACTGGGTGGTACACATATGAGCAGGTGTTGGGAGCTGGGGAGCAGTGGTAAATGGCCACTGTTCTTAGGCAACTGTGTCTTAAATGGTCACTGTTCTTAGGCATCTGTGTCTTAGGGAGCTAATTGCTGTCCCCAAACTCTCCCGGAAGTTGGAAGCCTTTGAGAATCACATTGTGCGTTGATTTTTAGTCTGATGGGAACTTGGGGTCCTTTTACACGTCTCCATCCCAAGTCATAGGAGTCCAATCAGTGCCCTCGCTTTAACTATTACTTTGGGAGGCAGGGAACTATACTTGTGCTGTAATCATATAATGAGGGGTTGGTTTTGGTTTTCTGAAACTTAGCTCTGTTATTGCTGGAGAGAAGATTCTCTTCCAGGGCATGCTTAGACACCTATAGTTTGTTTACAGGCATCTACAGCTGGTCAATTTTTCTCACTTGGCTCACTTTCCAAACCCTTTGTTATCTTGTCAAAAGATGATTAAAAAAAGAACCAGCCAAAATCATCATTTCTCTTAGTCTACAGCCATTCCAAGGTTTTATACACAGCTGGTCCTTAAAAGAGGAGAATTAGGAATTTCAAATGCATTTATCTTGCAGAGTGCCTTAAAGAATGTACGCTGTGGCTTTCCAGTGTTCTTCATGCTGCCAGAGGACTCTTTAGGGAACACAGGTTTGAGTAGGAGAGCCAGGTCCAGATACCACCAAGCCCACTAGAGAAATTCATACCTACGATTTTGTTTCTCCAGAAATGCTTTTGGTACCACAGTTTGTGGTAATACTGGGTTTTCTAGAGGACACACACACACACACACACACACACATATATGTTTTAAGCCAGTTTATCACACTTATATAGCTGTGTCACACTCGACTTTCTGCTTCCACAGTTGGAGTAGGTCTGCCCTAGCCGTCTCTCACTATGGAGGCCATCAACACAGTGGATTCTCAGTACACATGCTAGGTGCCTTAGAGTCCCAATCTGATGCTGAAAACCTGGAAGATTCCTGGAAAGCCACTGGTCCCCAGTCCCAGTGGAAGCCTGGAAATCCTGGTTCTGGTACCAGCAAAGGAATCCGCAGCAGTGATAGGGTAAATCAGTCTTCAGGGAAAGGGAAGGCCAAAGGAACAAAAGACAAATAAACTTCCTGCTACCACAGCTTTCTTATCTGGGCTGCTACCAGAAGGTGCCACCCACATATCAATCAATCAAGCAATCAGGACAATCCCTCAGGTGAGGCTCTTGACTCAGGTGTGGTCTTGGCCAGTGGATGTAGAATTTCCATGGGTCAGCTGGGCAGTCTTTGCTATGAAGGTTGGTTTTAATCTACTTGCTAGACTGTCTTCCAGCTGCCTTATAGAAATTCTATATCCATTGGCCAGGATCACACAGAGGGAAGGACAGAGGGCCCAAGGACAGTATGAATTACAATGGATCATGACGCAACTCTTGTTGGTTCTATGTATTTCGGGCTGAACCATATCACTTGGCCTTATAAATACCCTGTGTATGTTCAGCGTAAAGGAGGGGACTGCCCAGAATTTGTGTCCTGGGAAAGGTGGGGTATTTGGCTTCATTGCTCTTCATTGAAGCCTTGGGAGAGGTCACATCTTCCTGGATACCAGGAAACAAAGAGGCCTTCAAAATAGGCCTTGAACAGTGGGAAGGACATTAGCAGGCTAGAAAGAGAAGGTCTGCTTCCAAAGTCAGTCTAGAGTCCTTCCCTCATGAGATTTTATAATAGTTACTGAAATGAGAGCTTGCTGCTTATGAATCTGGCTTGAACAATGATAAAGGTTGCAGAAGATACTACTATTGCTTTCTATTGAAAGGCCCAATAGCAAACCATGAAGACACTCCTATCCAGCCAGACCTGTGAACGGAGCTATGCCCTACACTTACACTGTCCAACAAGTATCATTCTAGACATACTAGATACCAGTGCCATCCATGTCCCGCTCCCCCTCCCCCCCTATATAGTCCACATGATTGTACGACACTGAAATACAGCATCATCACCAGGCATCTGTGGGTACCACGTGGACTTGGGCTGCGCGGTTCTAGGGGAAGGGAAGGTACATACTGAGGTATAGAGCAACATTTCTGGGCTGGGTGAGTAACACTTCTGCCAGGGTAATTATTCATGTTGTGGATTTTCTTTTATCTCCTTCAGTCCCTCTCTGCTATAAAAACCCAATGTATCCATTCAAAGGATATGTTCTTAGCTGTGTGTAGAAGAGGTACTCAAAGAGTAAATCTCATCATTGACTTTATCTTTAGCACCAGAGCCCTTTGCAATCACATTTGGGGAAGCACACTAAAGTCTTCCCCCAAAGTCCATAGGCAGCTCTATTAAATAGGCACAGATAGAGGTGGCTTGCGTGGGAACCGAGTGGACTACTTTCTTATGGCCCAGGGTGAGAGTTCCTACCGTCTGTACACTCCATATTGACTGGCACTACCTCAGGAGTAGAGCAGAAGGAGATATTTTGGATGGTCTGAAAGTTTCTTGAGACATGCTGACTTTAGCACACAAAGACAATCTATTTTTCAAACTATTTTTTTGAAGAGACTGAACAGGAGATAATGATTTTTATATTGGGTAAGCAGATGTCAGATAGACTCAAATGAGTCAGAATTCTGGCTTTGGAGGGCACATTTCCACGGGCTCCGTGCACTCAGTGTAAAGCCTGACTCTTAGGTGAAAACATCAGGATAACTTTATAAGCAAATACAAACTTGAAATCTCACAGAAGCACAAGGACCTCACTGTCTCCCTCTAGTGGTCGAGCTGTGTTTCATCAGGTTGAATCTTGGGATGGGGACTCTGAAGCCCTCTTCTGGAGGGCAGGAGAAGGCTTCTACATTTCTGAGTTTGCAGACTGGCTACAAAAAGGCTTCCTGACTGACTGACTGACTGACTGACTGACTGACTGACTGACTGACTGCAAAGCCAAAAAAGGACAGACCTGCAGGAGCCACTGCGAAACACTGAATCCCCTTTGTGATCATTTGAGAGTATTTTCTCCTTCAAAGACTACTAAAAACAGAATAAAATAAATTTTTCCTTTGTTCTTTCAAGATGGCTGAATTTCTTGTCTTTTGTTTGTTTGCGTTTTTGATTTTTAAAAACAGGATCTTACTATAGCTCAGGCTAGCCTGGAAGTTGCTGTATATACCAGTATGGCCTCAAATCCATGATCCTCTTGTGTCTGCCATTTGACCTATACTGCTGTGTCCAGCTTGTGTACCTTTTAAAAAATAAATGCATTTTCTTATTTCACTGTCCTGTGGTATTGGACATGCGCTGGTACTTAGCTAGTTTCAGAAGTGTTGTGTGTCATTTCTCAGACCATTTCTGTGGAGAGAAAGGCAGCTACAGAGAGCAGATATTATGGGCCTCAGAACACTCCCATGGGTTCAGCTTGACATGAGTGACGCCATCTTGCCACTATTCAGTTTTCCAAGAAACTGTAAGCAAAAATCAACCAACCACCACCATCATCATCAAAACCAACCAGCCAAACCATAGGAATGGAATGTGGGTCTTTATAGGCAGACCCTGGGACTGAGAATGTGCCCAGCTCTTTGATATTAAGATAGGCCAGGTCCACTCCAGCTTTTGTCCCAACCCGCCTTTTGTCCCAAGTAATGGGATCCACTTAGTCTCGCTGTCCTCCAGGGCTATGCGTTTTTGTCAGTAAGTTCCACGATGGATCTGTGTCCCTTTCTTCAGTCTCCCTGTACCTGGGCCTGGGTTTTGCTAAAACATCACTGCAAAGTAGAGTAGGTTTTGCAGACAGGAAGTAAGTATCAAAGACCAGGCTGTCTATTTCGGACTTAGGGACTCTGGAGTTCTGACTATACAGCAGATGGGCACCCATAAGTTTCTCTAGCTATAAAATGAAGTTAGTTCTGGTTTCCTTGAAGGATTATTGTGAGGAGGGACAGAGAGTGGGTCAGGTGATGCCTCACTTGGTGGCAGTACTAATCACTAACAACGAGCAAGAAAAACTCGGTTTTTGTTGTTTGTTTCATTGTTGTTGTTTGAGACAGGGTCTCCCTCAGGCTGGCCATGAGCTTGTGAGCATAAGCTCCTAAATGCTGGCCTAACAGGTCTACTCCATTAAGCAAGATGGACACATGAAACACACACACACACACACACACACACACACACACACAGAGACACAGGTCTTTGCTTTCTTTTTTAAGCAGTACATGGATGATATTATCATTTTTTTCAAAAACTCATACTTTTAAACAGTGGTTCCTACGGGGTGGTGGTGGCACATGTCTTTAATCCCAGTCCTTGGGAGGGAGAGGTACATAGATCTTTCTGAGTTCCAGGACAGCCAGGGCTACACAGAGAAACCCTGTCTCAAACACACACACACACACACACACACACACACACACACACACACACACAATTAAAACAAACAAACAAACAAACAAAAAACCAAACCAACCAAACAAAAGCCTGGCTCTCACTCTTACATAAAACCAATAAAGCAAAGAGAGGTGGCTGAGGTCTGCATGTGGCTCTCTCATTTCCTACCACTCAGCTAACCCGCTGGATTAACCTGCTGGCAGCCTGCAGGGCTATGAGGCCTCATTCCTCTCTCCAGTCTTCTCCCTCCTAGCTTGCTGCTTCTCTCTAAAAGGACTCTCTAGTCCTGCCTGCATTCTAACCTGGGGCAGAATTAGCAATGAAGATGGTAGCTTGTGGTCATTCTGCTTTATGCAACCAACTATATTTCAGCTGGGCACCTTGAGGTTTCCCTTCTCAGCATGTGCGTGCCCTTCTGTGCCATGTGCCCCTGCCAGTTGTGTAAAAAAGAACATTCATTAAAAGAATTGATTTGTACCTTGGCTCCCACTCAAGCAAACAGAAATCAAACGCATTGTGTATGGTAAAGGGAAGTAGTTGCTCAAGTGATCACAATCCAACTCACTCCGACTAGAGATTTGTCTCATCAACCAACAAACACATTTTCATTGTCTTGCTTTGGAGAAACCTCACAAAAGTTTAATTTCTCATTTTGCCTCTGCAGTTCAAAACTATTTGTGGTTTGGAGAAGCCCAATTCATGAACCACTAGATCCTTATATGATATAATTTGCTTTTAGACAAGATCTTGCTAAGTTGTACAGGTTGGCCTCCGTCTTCTGAATGCTGGGATTATAACATGCACATCTATGCTTGGGCCTCAGCTGATGATCTTCCAGGACACAGCTGCTAGCTCTGTATCCTGCCCACCCACACCTTTGTAGATAACCACTTTATAAAACTATACTCAGTACTGGGTAGTGTCAGGATGCTTACCTAGTATGTTTGAGACTCTGAATTTAAGCTCTAGCAAGGCTGCAGACAAACAAACATACAACCTGTTCTCACATGCCCCTAACCGAGTGGCCTATCCCTTTCTTTCTGGATGCCTAACATATACATTTTTTTTTTTATTAGAGAACCATGAAGCCTAATGCATTTTGGCCAACTCATTTAAAAAATATCTTTCCTGTTATTTGAAAGAGTTAAAATAATAAGACCATTCCTTCCTTTCCTTTTCTCCCTTCAAACTCTCCTATATACCTCCTCCTTATGCTCTTTCAAATTCATGTTCCCCATTTTTGTTAACTTGTTATTATGTGCATATATATGTATATGTATGTGTATATGTACATGCATATCTATTCCTAAATATAACCTGTTTAGTCAGTCTGTATAGTGTTCCTTGTATACATGTTTTCAGGGCTGACATTTTTATTGATTAGTTTTATCCACTGTGATCTCTCGCATTGGAATACTATCACAAAGCCAGGGCATTAAGCTGAAGGTGAATGTCTTTGATGGGTTTAAGCAGCAGACCTTAAACTCAAAATACAAGAGCAGGTAAGTTATTAGGAAAATAACCAGAAGGTCCTGCCTAAGGGATGGAAGGGGGATGGAGAAGAGGGAGAGGGTAAGCAATGTTGGGAGACAGCTGGGTCTCCACCTGATCTGATGGGAGGAAACTGCACTGAGTATCTCTTCTCAAGGCTAGGAGAATCCCATGTCAGATGTCCCCTCCCCAACCAGGGTCAGTGTGTGTGTTGGGAGACTCTGAGCTCTTCAGCTTTCTAAATAGACAAGTTGTATGCAGCAGCCATGGTCAAAGCTCTGAGAAGAACAAATCTTGACAAAGTTGGGAACAAGGTGTAGAGAGGCTGGGAGTGGACACGGAACCCAAGGGTTCTAGAAAGAGTGCCAATATCTTCCACCAGAGTCCTCATAAGATATTCAGGGAACCAATCAGCAAATGAGTAAAGGCTCTCAACTTCCATTTATAAACTCTTGTTCTAACACATAAGGTATTTTTTTTAAAATCATATTTATATATATATATATTACATCCACATTACATAGTGTTCATAGACTAAAATTTTGGCAAAGAAATATTGCTCAACTAGAAAGCTAACCTCTCCATGTCTAAGTCACTGGATTCATATGTCAGGGTTTTCCAAATGAAAAGAACCAATTAAATGATGGCAACAGGTAGATGTACTGATAGCTTAAGAGATGGACACATATACATACATACACACACACACACACACACACACACACACACACACACACACACACAAGAGTTAGCATTGCAATGAATTATGGAGGACAATACATTAATAATTTAATCTAATGCCAAGAACCAGAGGACCTGGGAGTCACTTCTTATAGAAGCCCAAGAATTTGATGTCCAAGGGCAAGAGAAGATGTATGTATGTCCTTGCCCCAAAAGAGAGAGAAGCTTCACTTTTTCTCCATCTGAGTTTTATTTGGCCCTCAGCTGTTTGAATGCTGCTGCCCAGATTACTAAGCCTGAACCTGTTCTACCCTGTCTGCTGATGAAAGTGTTAATCTCTTCCCAAAACATGGGCACACAGACACACCCAGAAATAATGCTCTACCCGCTATCCAAGTGTAGTGGAACTCTGTCTTCTGGGCGTGGAAGGACCAGCGCTGGACTGAAATCAGTAGCTGTGTTTACCCACAAGAGACGATGGTCAGGAGACTAGGGCTACCAACAGTTCTTCATAGCCAAGGATGCTAAAGCATGCCTGAAACCATAGCACTGAGGGGGCTAAAGGCAGGAGGGTCAGGAGTTCAAAGTCATCTTCATCTGTGAAGCAAGCTCAAGCCTACATGAGACCTTTCATTAAATAAAACCAAACAATTAAACTAACAGCAACAAAACCCAAAACAAAACAAAATTCCCTCACGAGGTGGTGAGGATTCATCAAACCCTCACCTGAGAGCTCAGCCACTTCTTTCTGTCCCCATTCAGCTACAGGCAATCCTTTCCTAGCTGATCTGGTCTGGATTATGCTCTAGAGCAGGGTATGTGTGCTATAAACACATATAAATAAAAGGTTGACTAGGGTTGGGGACTCCAGTGATGCAGCCTTCATGAGTCTTGAAATATGGGCTTGGGACTCTTCACTGATGCCCTTGTGAATGACTCCCGTTGGCTGATCAAACTAGACATGGATGGAATACTTTCTTTGGTCTAATGATCTCCCACCTGGGGTAGATAGGCATCTCTGTGCATAAAGGTTGTCCAACACTGCACCCCTTAGCCTCATCAAGTTGGCACATAAAATTACCCATCACACTGGAGTGAGAGATGTATCCTTAGTCACTGAGATGGAAATACTAAGCCTGTTGCCAGAGTGAGATCTTCTAAAGTTATAGAATAACTAAGACACCAAAAGAGAGCATGGAGAGACAGAGACAGAGAACCCTTTGTTACTGGTCAAGTCATGAAGCTAGCCTTCAAGTGGACAGAATGACTTGAAACAAAAAACAGGACTCTGAAAATCCATATATAAGGTAGGTTGGAGAGTGAATATATCACAGAGGAAGGAAGAAGACAGGACCAGTGCAAGCGTTCTGGGAGGACTGGGCACATCTGTGGGAGTAATAAAATGTTCACAAGGTATTTTTATATCGAGATATATCTGATCAAATACTTTTCTCACTGTTGTGACAGAATGCCTGACAAAGACAATGAAAGAAAGGAAGGTTGTCTCACAGCTCAAAATTATAGTTCATTATCGTGGGATGCCATGGTGTGATGCCATGGTGAGTTGTCATGGTGGGATGCCATGGTGAGTTGCCATGGTGGGATGCCATGGTGAGTTGTCATGGTGGGTTGCCATGGTGGGATGTCATGATGGGATGCCATGGTAGGTTGCCATGGTGGGATGCCATGGTGAGTTGTCATGGTGGATTGCCATGGTGGGATGCCATGGTAGGATGCCATAGTGGGTTGTCATGGTGAGATGTCATGGTGGGTTGCCATGGTATGATACAATGGTGGGTTGTCATGGTGGGATGTCATGATGAGTTGCCATGGTATGATAGAATGGTGGGTTGCCATGGTGGGTTGCCATGGTGAGTTGTCATGGTGGGATGCCATGGTGGGTTGTCATAGTGGGATGCCATGGTATGACACAATAGTGGGATGCCATGGTGGGATGCCATGGTGACAAGAACAGTTGTAGCCGAGGCAGCAGGAACTAGTGGCTGCTGATTGCATACTATCATGGCTTTTGTTTTTGTTTGATTTCTGACCACACAGCCTGGGACCCCAGCCCATAGGATAGTGTTTTCCACATTCAGATGGATTCTCCCTACTCAGTTATGCCTCTCTGGAAACACCCTCATAAATTTGAACAAGACCAGTTATGTTACAACAAAGATTAGCTACCAGGAGGAAGCATGAGAGTAGGAGGTAAAATGAGGCCTCTGTCCTGTTCCCTCAAGAACAGATACCCTATCTACCTACCATTATCCCACACATTCATGGTGCTTATTTGAGACTGTATGTGGTAAATTATTTAGTAGAAATTCTATATATTTCTCTGTATTGAAATAACTATGTTTCCTCCCTTTATTCCTAAGTCCCTGATGAAGGAAGGACCCCAATGTAGACAGAACCACGGTAGGAGTATGTGTATCTGAGGGATGAGTGCACGCTCCTCCAATGCTGTCTAATTTAGGAGGTTGGGGATGTTTAGAAGTCATGTTCAAGAAGTTTCTGGTCCCCAAAATGCAGTTCTGGATGATGGCATAGACTTGAAGATATAGTGCTTTGCAGGAGGTCCCGGGATGGTCAGAGTGTACCCTCAATAAGGATTATTTCTTGTGGAAACCTGAGAGTGGTTTTTTTTTAAAAATAAAACCTGGTTATTATCTTTTAAGGTCATAGTACATAGAGCTTATTACCAAAATGTTGTGTGTCTTTGAACCATCTTAGAAACGAATAATAATAATAATAATAAGTAATAATTATTATATTATTATGTAGTAATATAATCATAATCATGAAGTAGCAGCAACAGTAGTAGTAGTAGTAGTAGTAGTAGTAGTAGATCCCCGAATAGCTTCTTAGTAGTTGAAGATACAAAATCAGTGGGCTCTGGCATGCTGAACCTCAGCACATGATGTACCAGAAGGGAACCCAGAATCCTCTTGCCTGCCATATTTGAATCTGGAAGTTTCCAACCTCTTTTTCACTGTGGACAGGTGCACACTGATATAAAGGATTAGGAAAGAGAGTAACCAGCGCCTGACTCACCCTCTAAAGGAAGCAGGAATAGCAGCCCTGACCACAAACTTGCATGTGTTTTCAGTAGAGAATGCACAGCTAATCCAGACTGTCAGTTCTCTCTGAGCTCTAAGCATTAATAGTAATATGCTGACACTAAGGGAAATCTCCAATCTTACCAAAAGTGTAAGCCAAAATTTAGCAGACAAATGCAGCCCATTAGCCTATGTTACACCTTGATCTAGGGATAGGCTATGGTGGCAGGGGCAAGGGGGTAAAGACATGTGGATAGAATCTTTGATCTAAGACTATGAGAATGTCTGTAGCAGAAACAATAGGTGTCTTAGTCCACTCAGGCCATATCACAACATACCAAATGGTTGGCCTATAAACATCAGAACCACAGTTCTGATATCCCCAGGGTACAAGGAGTTATGGATCAAGACAGAAGCACATTTGGTATTCAGTGAGGGCCTGCTTTCCTGCTCATAGACAGTGAGTCTTAGCTGTATCCCTCCTTCTTGGGAGAAGAAGGAGTCAGTGCTCTGGGGACTCTTTTAAAAATGCTTTACACAATGCCTTACAAGGGCCCTTGTAACATAATCCCCTCCTAATGGCTCCACTGTCTAATAACATCACATCTGTAAGCGACAGTTCAGTGTGTGCATTTGGAGGGACACACACATTCTACCCATAGCAATAGTCTAGCAGTGAATTAGAACCATTCTCTGTTGAAAATTTGAGATAAAGAAGTTAGTAACTACTGGCTAGTTTTGTGTGTCAACTTGACACAGGCTGGAGTTATCACAGAGAAAGGAGCTTCAGTTGGGGAAGTGCTTCCATGAGGTCCAGCTGTGGGGCATTTTCTCAATTAGTGATCAAGGGGGAAAGGCCCCTTGTGGGTGGGACCATCTCTGAGCTGGTAGTCTTGGGTTCTATAAGAGAGCAGGCTGAGCAAGCTAGGGGAAGCAAGCCAGTAAAGAACATCCCTCCATGGCCTCTGCATCAGCTCCTGCTTTCTGACCTGCTTGAGTTCCAGTCCTGACTTCCTTTGGTGATGAACAGCTGTATGAAAGTGTAAGCTGAATAAACCCTTTCCTCCCCAACTTGCTTCTTGGTCATGATGTTTGTGCAGGAATAGAAACCCTGACTAAGACAGTAACTTTCTAGAAAGGAATTTTGTACATATTCAAGAATATTAAAAAGCAGAGAGAAGGCTGCTACTGTTTGAGTCTATTTCACCTTTGACTCTTGCCTGACCTTGACTTTGGAGAATGTATCTCCTTGTTATCAATACTGCTAGGTACAAAAAGAACTCTCTTGGCAGCTTTGCTCATACTCAAGTCACTGTAATAGCATGAAGGTCCAAAGACAGACTTCCCTAGAGCAGGCTCAGACCTTTGCAGCCCTCTACCCATCGTCCCCTAGGGCCATGATCTAGTTAATATCTTCAAAAAGGAGTTGTCCTCTTCCTCCTGTGAGTAGCTGTCACACCATGGAGCTGGAGCTCCCTCTTCTTACCCTACACAAATACTGTGACTGGAGTACAACTCATGGGAGGGAGGAGTTACCATTTCAGGTTCATTATCTGAAGGCATCTGGTGTCCCCCTTGGTCACCCTTTGTGGCCATTGCTCAGCTTGCAGGTATCATTTTGAGAGGAAAGGAAAACATGGCGAAATAAGAGCTGTGTTACTGAGTGTGTACACGACCCACATTAGTCACACTTACCCGGGTGTAAGTTATGACGCTGTCACCTTTGTCCCTTCAATGGCCAGCTTTTAAAGTAAACTGTACTAGCATTCTTGACATGCCTCCCTTGGGGAAAGACCTCACTTCCCTCTGATCATTTTTTTTTCTCTCAAATAATTTTCCTGTCACATAAAGTGCACAACACTCACTGTAGAGAGAATCTCTTATATTCTGTGTGGACGCATCACTTGTCAATTAAAAAAAAAGCCTATGGCCAAAGAACTGAGGCAGGGTTAGGAGGTGGGGTATCCAGGAGAGAGAGAGAGGGAGACAGAGACAGAGAGAGACACACACACAGAGACACAGAGAGACACAAAGAGATGGAGACACAGAGACACAGAGAGATGGAGGAAGGCGTGATAAAGAGGAATTCTGAAAACAGTCAGAGGTGTGGGAGATTAGACCAGGAAATCAGAGAAGAGGTAACAAGCCATGTAGTACTTGGTAGAACAGAATGACCAGATAATTGAGTTAAGAGCTAGTTGGGGGAACAAGCCCTAGCTTATGGCTTTTATGTTTGTTCATAAAGTATTCAGTCTCAGAGCCCTTACTCTGGGAACAAAGTGGCTGGGTAGAAAAGCTTGATGTTATAACTCACAATTATTTACATCTCTAGTTGTTGTTGTTTTCTCTAGCTAGCTTTGCACTTCCTGGGGACAAATCCTTCTCATATCCACGAGGTCACCTTTTCATGGACTGAGTGGATAAGTGACAAGCTCCTTCTCCATCTTTGTTTACACTGATATTTTTCTCAGGGGTTGGGGGAGCAGACTTGTCCCATGGTGCCTGTAAAAGTGCTATTGCAAAGGAAACTTTCTATCCTCAAGGAGGGACTCTCAGGTTCCAGCTCTGCACTCGAATCACCTGGGAAATACAGCAGACATAAACCCACTGTCCCAGGCCAATGAGCACAGACTCTCTGTGGAGAGGGTCTGAATATCAGCATCTTCCCACAGCTTCTTTGATGGCTCTATTGGATAGTCTGCATCAGGACCACAGTCTTTAAGCCATCCTGATGCCCTTCAAGATCCTCTAGAAGAGGAGGCAGCATAGCAAAGTGTTGTGGATAGCCCTGGGACTAATTGTATTTGATGTTGATTCTGTTCTCCTGTGAGGGACTTTGAACAAGGAATGAGTCAGCATTCAGGTGATTTCCTGCTTCCCACCTTAATTTATAAATAAAGGATTGAGCCGGTGATTGGGTGGAGAAAGAGGGGAAGGTGAAGCTGAAGGTTTTGGGAGAGAGAGAGAGAGAGAGAGAGAGAGAGAGGACAACAGAGGAGGAGGAAGAAGGGAAGCTGAGCAGAAGTACCTGGCCTGGAGAAACCACAAGTTCTAAGGAGTCTCTTCTATGGGGAAGATGGTAGTGTAGTGGTAGATCTGCCCAATCTAGGCGCACAGCATGTATTCATATTAATTGAGTTGTGTCTTCATTGCCCGGGCTTATTTGGCTTGGAGATTTACCACAACAGAAAAGAGGTAATAGGAGGTGCCATTGCCATCTCTGGGCAGAGCCCTGCCAGAGAGAGAGATGCCTCCAGTGGTGTTATGTGGGCTTTCATTACCCCCAGACCTTAAAAAGGGTTTTCTCTAAACCTAACTGATCCAACTTTTAGACACAACATTAAGAACTTTAATCTTCACATTTCTTTCCCCACTACGGTTTCCCCTCTTCTAACTACCACCCTCTAAATAGTTGTCTACCTTCTGACCCAAAGGTTGAGAGTTCCACTTGACCACTATCAAGGTCACCATGAAGTCCCTTCATGACTACAGAGAATCTTATTTTAAAACAGGGGTTAAGACAGTGAGGAGAAAGAAGAGTGAGGAAAGAGGCCATAGAAGCAAAGAGCAGACACCTAACCAAGTAGGAATGAAAGGCATAGCCCAAACTCAGTTTTAAATCGAGACCATAAAAACACTGCCAAACATGGTCAGAGTAAAGTGTATTAATATCTCTTAATCAAAATAAAATGTGTTACTATCTCAACACCGAAACCTTCAGGTGGAGCACACAGGGATCTGTGATGTAATGAAAAAGTCCTCCCGGAGTCTTAAATTTGTATGTAAGAATGAAATGATAGCCCGATGTTCACTTTTGAGATGTGAAGAAACTGCGCTCAATGAGGGTGAAGTGACTTAAGGTCATATTACTACCACAGAACAAAGACAGAAATGGCACCAAGGGTTGCAGATGACACTCTAAAAGGGTTGAATACTCCTGTGTCAGAGTGGTTAAAAACTGCCGTTGGCACCGTAGGACAGCATCAGAAATCAAGAGAACCTGGGGAAGTAACTCACAGCTCAGTGCCAGCATTCGTGTTCATCCTTCCAAAGGTCCTGGAGTCAATTCTGAGAGGAGGGGAGGAGGAGGGGCCATAATTCCTCTCTGTGCTTCTGGAAGCACATTCCTACCCTCTTTATGAGCTGACTGGGGATTTGGGAATCGACTGCCAGCATCCTTGGAACCCTCTCTTCAGCTTGGCCACTATTCTGACCCTCCTCTCCCCAGTGGACTCTTTCTGGTCCCTGTGAAACAGAAAGGCTGTAGACCCAGCCCCTCCTATAGCAGGCCTCCTTGATTACTCCATCTGTTCTGCCTCCCACCCTCGGGGCAAGACATCATCTTCCTCAGATCATCGTTTGGTCCAAGAATTTCTCCTGTCTCATAAAGTGTGCGATGCTCACAATGGTTTATTTTTCCTCTGTGCTCCTGTTCTTGCTTTTCCCTGGGTCAGCTTTGGACTCTCTGGGGACAAACCCTTCCCTGTCATCCTGTGCTTCCCACACCCACGAGGTCAACGCTTCATTGACTAAATGGATAAGTGATGAGTAAGGACAATGAAGGAAAGCTGTCTCCCCATCTTTGTTTACACCGATGTTCTCACTCGGAGGGGACAGACTTGTCCCACTGTGCCTATAAAAGTGTGACTGCAGAGGTAGCATTCTAAACTCAAGGTCCTTCCCTGTTGCTTGCTGCAGAGTGAGGACGTGAAGAATCGAACGTTAAGGGCGATTTAGAAGCTGGGTTGACTCAGTACTCTGTGAGCTAATCAAGGAAGCCTCTAAGAGGCTGGTGGGGAAGAATGAATCAGAGCCCACCTGTCTCAGTTGGCTTAAAGGCTTCATTGCATTTTACACTTGACATACAGCCCATCATGAAATCAATGCAGGAACGCAAGGCAGGAACCCAGAGAGAGAAACTGAAGCCCAGGCCCTGAAGGAACACTGCTTACTAGCTTATTCTGCAGTCTACCCAGCTTGCTTTTTGTTTTGTTTTTTTCCAGACACGGTTTTTCTGTAGATCTCTGGCTGTCCTGGAACTTGCTTTGTAGACTAGGCTGGCCTTGACCTGCCTCTCTCTGCCTATCTAGAGCTGGGATAAAAAGAGTGTGTCGCCATTGCCTAGCTCAGCTTGATTTTTTATACAGCCAAGCCACCCCCCAGCCCCACCCAGTAGTGGCTCTACCTGAAATGGGCCAGGTCCTCCCACATTGATTAACCATCAAGAAAATGGCTCACAGACTTGCCTGCAGGTTACTCGCTTTGATGGAGGCATTCCCACCACAGAGATCCCTTTCCCCAGGCTACCCCGGCTTATATTAAGTTGAGAGAACCTAGTCAGCACACCACTCGAATGTGAACAGCTGAGAATGGCAGTCGAAATGCCCTTACATCTCTTGTGGTTTGCCTCAGAGGCCTAAAGCTTGACATCTCTGAAAACGGTGATAACTCAGTAGTCAGATACTGAAAGTACCCAGAATGCCTCTCTCCTGTGGTTATCAAAAACTCGGTCAACAGTATGAGCTTGTTCCCTTTTCTAACCTGGGACGCCACGGCTCGGAGCACAGAGTCTGAAGGAAATAAGTGGTTTCATGGTCGGCCTGTCTCCATTGGAGCATGAACCTCGGCACTGTATTTTCTTGATGGAGCCTCTGCTTGCAGATACAGGGCCTGCATGGCTTCTTAAGCAGATTTTGGGAAGAGGAAGATTTCTGTCTTCCTTAGCGTGTGAGAGCTGAGGTTCCCGGATGGGAGTGCCTTCCATGGGAATTGTACATCACACCAAACATGTGCAATTCATTAAACAAAGGCTTGCTTTTGAAAGAGCTTTCTTTCTGCAGAGTGGACACTTCGTGGTTTCCCTTCTTTTCCTGAGAACACGGCTTATAGCTTCTTTAATACCCACCCGGAATCCTTGGACCCCCTTCTGAAATCCCAGAGGAGCCTTATGAAAAAAAGGTTTGCCTACTGGAAAACCAATCCCTAAGCAAGCTACTTGTCTCTTCAGAGTTAATCACTATAAATGTGTGGCTATACTTCTTAAACATGTCGCCAAGTAATGTGTGAGGACAGAGATGTAAATACAGGCAAACTTGTACAAGGTCCATTCTGTGTTCCTATAACAAAGTACCAATGGCTGGATACTTTATAAAGAAAAGAGTTTTAGTTGGTTTGTGATTCTGGTAGCTGGAGCGTAAACAGCTTGGCGCAGGTGCCTAGGAAGGACTCCCTGCTGTATCATAAAACAGAAGACAGTACTGCAGGTGAGGGAGAAACCAAGAGATGGGGGAGGGGCCGGGTCATTCCTTTCCAGCGAGTGGTGGGAAGCACTCAGGTCCTGTTTGACATAAGTCATTGCTCAAGACAGGCATGAATTTCTTTCCAGGTGACAGTCTCTTCACCTAACCACCATTCCCTAGGTCCTACCCCTTAGATCCACTGTCTCTCAGTATCTTTACCTTGGGACTAACTTCCAACATGAAACTCTGGAGGGTAAACTGTATCCAAACCACAGCACAGGACAAGTTGAGGAAGACTTAACTGTTAGCAAATAAAAATGTAGAATAAAAGGGTTTCGATATAAACAGGAAGTATCGGAGGTCTGACAGGCTCAGTAATTTTACTCAAGACATTTGCTCATGCATGCACACGTGTGTGTGTGTGTGTGTGTGTGTGTGTGTGTGTGTGTTTTACTGGGGATCAAGCCCAGAGCCTTGTGTAGGCAAGGCAAGTGCTTTATCAGGGTCTACAGCTGTAACTTTCTGATTTAGCAGTTTTTCATCTGTAATCTTGGGGAATTATTTACCTCTTCTGAAACAATTTTCTATCTATAAAATGGAGAGAAAAAGCAAACATTTGGCATAGTTGAAAAAAGAAAAGACTTAAGATGTCCCATAGAAATGCTTTAGCCAGGTGGTGGTGGCACACACCTTTAATCCTAGCACTCAGGAGGCAGAGGCAGGCGGATTTCTGAGTTTGAGGCCAGCCTGGTCTACAAAGTGAGTTCCGGGACAGCCAGGGCTATACAGAGAAATCCTATCTCGACCCCACCCCCCACCCCCCAAAAAAAGAAAAAAAAGAAATGAAAGATTGTCATTGACTATAGTAAAATTTCAAAAGAACAATTTGCCAATCCAGGGGAACGTCAGACTCGCCGGACTCTGTCTTTTGATTTCCTCTCTCATCTTTGTTGCCTGGCACATTGTGAGAGGGGATTCTTTATGTTTTAGAATAAGCATGAAAACTTTCCACTTCCTAAGACTTATTGGCCTGGAGAAATGATTGCTTCTCCTCTCTTCCTCTTCTTTTCCTGTTGATTTGGGTTCTTGAGTTAGGAAAACTTGGAGCGATATCTAGGCACTGAGATTCTGTTCCCGGGCCTCACACTTGCCTTTTACCGAGAAACCTCCCTAAAAGGACTGCTTCACAGCACCGAGGTGGCCACACGTTCACAGCCCGAAACTTCCCATGCTCCTTCTTCAGAAGCTTAGGCCTGCTCTGTATATACAAGCAGAGACAGCCTGTTTTGGGATGGCTCATAACAGACACAGGCTACGGAAATAAACGATTATTAGAAATCCTGTCGTCATCCTACTAGGAAACCCAGGTTTTGCGTCTTACCCAGGCCTTGTCCTGCTCCTCAGGGAATCCTCACCCCTTGGGTTGTAAACCCCTGATCATGTACTTAATCACATGTATATATCATGTGATTGTGAGGACTACTGGAGTTTCGTGTGGATGATTTTCCTGTCAAAATGACCTTATGAAGCTTCTTTCTAGAAAGGGGAGATTCGGTTCAGGCTTTTGTCCTCGGGGAAGTGTCATAAGCCATTTTGTTACACCCAGTCATTTATAGACTCCAGTTCCCCTGTCCTGGTGGCCTTTTTGAGTTTTCTGCCCTGAGTATGAGCTGTAATCTTTAAGAATTTTCAGGGGCAGAGTTATGGTGGTCCACGCCTTTAATCCCAGAACCCTAGAGGCTGAGGCAGACAAATCTCCAAGTTCAAGGCCAGCCTGGTCTACAGAGTGAGTTCCAGGACAGCCAGGGCTACACAGAGAAACCCTGTCTCGGAAAGCAAAAACAAACAAAGAAACAAAAAACTTCAGAGATATTCAGTACACAGAAATGGATTAGGCAAGGCCCGTGTGATCTTTAATGATCACACTAAGTGCTACAATTTACCTGAGCCTCTAGCATCCATTTATCTAAATCAGCTCAGCTCAGTGAAATCCAGCAACGGTACATTTATGTCATTATCAATCATAGAGACCTAAACTATACTTCCCAATCTTTCTCAGTGTCTATTTTATGAGGAAAAAATAGCTAGTTCATAAAGCAATTCCCTTAACACATCTATGTCTGTTCCACTGGACAGTGGCTCTCAAAAACACAAATCTGGTGACCTGTTGAAACACAGCTTATTTGGTACTGTCTCAACACCATGCTTCAGTGGATCTGGGGTGGGTCTGATACACACGCACATGCACACACACACACACACACACACACACACACACACACACACATGCACAAGCATGTGTGTGTTTAAATGTGATACCCGAAGAGGAAGGAGGAAGTGAGAGAAGGAGAGATAGGACAGAGGGCATACACGAAAGCAGCAGCAAACTGTTAATGATTGGTAAATCTAGACAGGTTCGGGGGAGTTTTATTTTAGTTTTATTTATTATTTGTGTGTGTGCGTTCATACACCACAGCATAGCTTTTAAGCCATTTCAATACAACCCCCCCTCCCCAGGAGGGTTTTTTTTTTTTTTTTTTTTTGATGTAACTTTTCGGTTTCAAATCACTTAAGAATAAAAGTTAAAAGAATTTAAAAATTATGTCATGGAACTAACACTTTGATATCCAGAATGTGAGGGAAGTTCAGAAGCAGGAAGGAATGCCCACAAGAATAGTCTCCCAGGGTACTTGTCTTGGGTTTGAATCATGCCTGGCATTTGAGGGCTCACTGTTTTGTTTTGTTTTTTAACTAGTATGTTGTTCACTGCATCTGCTCCCGGCATCTCTACACAGCATCTGACAGATGCCTGTTAGTGATTAGAACATGGGCCTTGGGTCGTTCTCAATGGGATTCCAGCTTTGGCCAGTTACCAGCTCTGCGAAGCTGGGACTCACTTAACCCAAGGGCTGCTGCGCTGAAGTCCAGGTGGTTCCATTTTCAAAGAGGACAGAGTGACTGATGTTCCCCGTAGTTGTACAGGACCATGGCTCTGATTTAACCTTGATTCCCACCTCTGTGGCATAGGGAGAGTAACTCTACCTAGAGATCATAGGGATTAAATGACCATCAATGCCTGTGAAGTGTTTAACCCAGTTTTCTAGTTTCCAGTAAATGCTCGAGAAATGGCAGCAGAATTGAGAAGAAATGAAAGTTCAGAGCTGGCAACCGCGAATCTTTTGAAGTAGACATGATCTCCATAGTCCCTTCCAGCTCCAGAGCCGTGGTGGCCTGGCCATTCAGCAGTGTGGGCTTTAATTATTTAATTATTGTTTCACACCATAGAGAAAGCTCACATCTTCTCTGAGGTGGGCCATATAAGGGACAATTACTTTGTGATTGATACAGCCCAGACCCTCATTGATCGGTGCCTGCATGCTTCATTCCTCAATACTGCACACTGGGAACCTTTAGGAAATAAATGTTCATCTATAGTAATTAGGAAATATTTAGGGACCTTCCAAGTCACAGTCACAGCTTGTGTCCCAAGCCTTATCCCAGGAATCTGTATCCCCATAGAAAGAGAAGGCTGGTGACATCAGGGTCTTCTCAATGTGCACCTCTTGGGCTCCATTTCTAAAATCAGCTTCCTGAAAGTATTCATCTCAATATCCAATAAATGAGAGGTGTCCTGCTGACGCTAGGTCCAGAGGTTTATTCTGTTTGCCCCTTAGCTCTGTGGCTCCCAGGGGGAAATCAGAACTCCACAGAGCAGGCTGGAAGGCACTGAGCTGAGAACTGCCTTCCAGCTCCAACACTCACTCTCTGGCTTTGATCTAGTTCCTCAAAGGAATGGCCATGTTCAATACCACAGTCCTATCCTCCCAAATCCTTCCCAGGTTCTTTCATCTTCTAACAGCTCTGCACGGAAGCCATTATTAAGCTAACTTCGTTCATGGGCAAATTATTTGCCCAAGGCTTTTGAGGGAGACAGGATCAGGCTCCAATTTAAAAGAAGCAAATCTTGCCTCTGGTACCCAGAAATAAAAGATGACTTTCAACATTTCTCTGACTGTGAGCATTGTAACTCATGCTGATCTTATTTGAGGCACAGTTTTTTGCTTTGTTTTATTTTGCTTTGCTTTGTTTTTGAGGTGGCTTAATCCTGACTTTCTATATAATTGTGTTTCTAGAGCAAAGAATCATGTACAATGAAACAGCTGTCAAATATGTGACACAGTTTAATTTATTAGCTGCAGAGAAGTTGCTGGAAAGCTTGGAGGGAAAGCAGATGGATATATATATATATATATATATATATATATATATATATATATATATATATATATATTCTGCTCCTATGAATCTTAGAGACTTTCCTATAAGAAATTATAGGTTGTTATTTTCCTTGTTGTACCTTTACTCAGACAGATGGCATAAGACAGGGAGCAAGAATTTTAGGTTTCCATGGCAATCACTGAAAAAACCTGGCCCTCTTTACAATGATGGCAGGAGCAGTCTTCAGATCAAAGGTGATATTGGAGGACTCTCTGTAACTTGGCAACTCCCACTGACTGCAGGCCAATCAAATGTCTCCTTTACAGCCTCATGGCGCTAAAGACAATCTCCTAGCTCTTTGGGAAAGAGTCAGAGATGTCAAAGACAACATACGTTGGCTTGTTGTCTTTTCTTCCTGAGAGCATTGAGTGAATATGTGAATAACACAGGAGCTTTAGGGAGACCCACAGATACTTTTTGCCTTAAGCGGCAGTCATCCAGTTAAGCAGTGGCAAGAATTAAATCCTTATAGACTTAGTTATTTATATACCATATCAAAGGCATCAGAGCTCTGTGGCTGAGGGGATGGGCTCTGAGCCAGACTGCCTCAGTTCAAATCTCAGCACTGCCAGTTTCTTTAGTGGGGTGACTCTGACTAAGCTACCTGACTTGGCTTTTTCTTAGTTCCTTCATCTGTAATGGTGGCAATAATAAAGACATTTAGCTCACAGGGCTGTTGAGAGGGTAGTATTGGTTAATAGGTTCTGAAGTCTGGTCTGGTGGATCCCAGCTGCTTAGAAGGCTAAGAGAGGAAGATCTCATGTTCAAGGCTCTCCTTGTGTTCAATTCCCTGTAGCTCCTTTAACTACAACCACAACAAAGCCAGAACAAGCAACAATAAACAAAATTTGGAAAGTGCTTGCAACAGGCTATGTGCTCAATATCTATTAAAAGGTAAAAACAAAATAAAACAAAACAAAAACCAAAAAATGAAACAAAACAAACAAACAAACAAACAAAAAACCCATACAGCTCTGTTCACTAAGGTTCTAAAGGCAGCACTGACCCGAGGGAGGGAAGGCCAGGGTGTTGGTACTGCTACTGTGTTCTGTGAATGCCTGCTGGAAGCACAGGGCTGGCACATGCTAGGAAGGCACTGTCTACCCAGGTCTCAAAGCCTGTGGTTTGTGGACTCCTGCATCCTCTCTAATTTCTCTGAGGTGAGTACAGTGAATCTCTAGACTCAAGGCCTAGGCTGGCCAGGCTCTGCAATATGAGCCCCTTGCTGCACCATGGGCTCCCACAGTTCTCCAGATTACCAGTTCAAGGCAACAGAACCAAGCTGCTAGGGACGGAAACTTCTGTCACGAGGAGGCAACATAAACCTTTGCTATTTTNGTTGCTTCTCTTGGGTGTTCTGCCATAGTGATAAAGGGCTCATGGTAACAGAGGGATGGAGAGGTGATGAAAATTCCTCTCCATTGGTATTTCCATGGTTTGATTTTCCACCAGGGTGGAGGAGAAGCAACTGGCTTCTTTACTTTGCCCAGACTGAAAGCAGCTGACACCTGTCTCAGCACTCGAGAAGGAGGCTCATGAGTTCAAAGGTCAGCTCGGGCTACGAGACTCTAAAAATAAATAAATAATATAAATTAATGATTGGAGTAAAACGAGATCAGATTCTATGCTTCTGGGAGTTGCTGTGAAGTCTGAACGAGAGAACACATATATAGCCAGTCACCATTGGGACAGCAAGAGCTCAATAGATATTATTAAAATAAGTTTTGTTTACTTAAGAAGACGACTTTTGAAATTCCTCTAAGAATGCAAGAAGCAGCATCTGGCTGATCCTTGCTCTGCTTGTTTTTACTAGATTTTTTTTAAACCTCAGTGCAGTCCCTGCATGTGAAGAGACAATTATCAGCTGTCCTCCAACCACCCGTCCCCCACTGATTGTCACTTGGAATGCTTTCCCATAGAAACATAGATGCTATAAATAGAGTCGGTTCCCAGAGGGACTTTCACATTCTTTCAAAATGGTAGGATGGCTAAAGTAGTCATCAATGGAGCAGCGAACGCTGAATCCCACATCGCCACCTGGGCCTCTCAGTGTGCCAAGCTCCCCTGGCTCAAGGTGACTCTGCGTAACACTGAACCCTAAGACTTTGGGAGACATTGATTGGCCAGGATTGGTGGGTTAGGAGCCCATCTGATGACTCCTGTGCAGCGATGCCTGCTCTTACCGACAGTCCGTAAATCAGACCCCAGTGGGATTGAGATTGGCTTACTATGATTAAGGCTGTGGTGTTGGGTACTGGGCGGGGGGCCAGAGAAAGATAATGGTAACTCCTGAATCTGGAGGATTTTTTTTTAAAGCATGTTGACCTATTTGGTCTAGAGAAAATGAAGACTTTAAAGGTTCGTACCCAAAGTCAAGAGCAAGACCCTTTCCACACGTTCCTTTATCTTGATCCAGACCAGACTATAAAGGGAGAGCAATGGTCTTCTATCAGGAAATGGACACTATCTAGCCAGAAAGTCCAGAGGATATTAACCATACGGCTATGGATTTCCCTTACTAAATAATGTCTGCCTCTTGCACTCACTCAGACTCCAAACGCTGTTTGTCTGGACCACCCTCCCCCTACTTATATCCCTCATAACTATTCGCACTCATATGCTCCCTCCTTCTAGAATGTATACATTTTAAAATTATATTCAGGATGTAAATGGCCACACCCAATACTGCCCCCATCCTGGGCTATGTTTTTTTTTTTTTCCATTTGCACTTGAACCAATGTTTATGCTCTCCCCCTATACAGTAATCATTGTGTATTCCAATGTCCCTGAAGAGGATGCAGGAAAATTCTCTCCTCATCAGGGAGCACCTGGGACAGGGCAGACAGAGAGCACTTCAGTGAAGACTTTTACTTTGGTCAGGTGAAAGAAAACATGGTCTTTTAATTTGTAAGCAGAGTCTAAGGAATGGGCAAGGTCTGAGCAAGAGGTTGGACAGGACAACTCTGGACACCTGGAAGAGGCTCAGATCAAGTCACGAGGTGACTCAGAGCCATCCCCAGAATGGGTAAGGACATCCACGAGAGAGAAAGGCTGGTCTGGGTTGTTGAGATCTAAAGGTCTTAATGAACATCTGGTCCTTCTCAGTTGATGGAATCCACAGGGGTGGTACATCTATACCAGTGCAAATGAGGGATATATGGGTGAGCAGGAGGGGATCGTCATCACAGGGGCAGCAGACTAAGGCCGCCTGATGACACAAGGAGAGTAGATTTGTGAAGCAAGATGTCAGAATCACATCCCCGCAGAACATTTGGAGGGTGACAAGCACTTTCTGGACACCTTCAAGCCCCACACTTGTATCTTGTACTGTGACATGTTGTTACCATCCATTTTGTATGTCAGGAAAATGAAGTCATGGGCAGTTAAATAACATGCCCTGTATTAGACATCGGATGGGTGACAGAGCTGGAGTCTGAACAGACACAGACTGCCTCACGCAGCTGGGAGCTTCTCCAGAGGCTCCATTCTCTTTCATACTGAAGCACACACCAGAGCCAGCACCGGGCATACACAGCAAAGTATTCTAGAAGAGATAGATGGAGAATGTGAGGAATGATTGCGCTAACATATCAAGCTCCAAGTGTATATGTGATATACAATGAAAATCCCTTTGTAAAGTTGAAAGTTTCCACTGTTTGATTGTAGCCAAAAGTATGAGAAGATAAAATTGATTTTCTTCTTTCCTTCTATTTTTGGGTAATTTTTTATCAAGATAATGACATCATTTCTCCCCTCCCCGCTCCTCACTCTAGCTCCTCTTTGTTATGGCCCCACACTGCCTCTCAAAATTAGTTGCCTCCTTTTCTTTAATTGTTGCTACCTACCCAGTTCATATGCTACCCACATGTATACATTTCCATTTGGTGTTGAGTAACCAGTTGATGTGTTCTTCCCTGGGGAAGACTACTTATCCTTTGCTGTGTATTCCTCAGTTGCCTACCTATAGTTTTTGTCTAGGGACGAAACTTTAGGACCTCTCTCCCTTCCACTTTAGCACATCTCTTGGTGTCATCCATGCTCGGGTCTTGCGTAGGGAGCCATGTAGGTGAGAATTTATGAGAATTGTTTCTCTGACAGTTCTAGGAGGTGCAATGTCACAGCCAACTTCCTGTTCCTCTGGCTCTTTCAATCTTCCCTCTCCTTCTTCTGTAGTGATCCCTGAGCCTTAGATGCTAGAGCTGTGTTCTGGATACATCCGTTGGGCTCTACAACTTTGCATCTTTATCAATTGTAGTTTTCTGTAATGGTCTCTGTTGGTTGCAAAGAGAAGCTTCCTCAATGAGTGGTGGGAACACATTTATCTGTAGGTATAAGGAGGCACATTTCAAGTACAGTTAGGGATTGTGCTGTTTTAGTAAAGTGGTGATTGTAGGTTCTCCTCCAAAATCGATGATTTCGATATCTCTGGGCTAGAATTCCATTACCACGTATGGTTTCCCTCTTGTTGAGAGGGCCATAAGTCCAATTAGAGAGCCTTTGGCTAGAGCTAAGGTATGTGTGACAACACTGCACACATTGCTGGCTGCTGTTGTGACTCATAGTCATCATAGTTACCGGTCGCTTGCCTCCTTTGGTAGCTTGCATGGTGCCTTTCGGTGAGTTGCATTTTTGTCTCTGATGATCAATTCCCCGTTCTGGAGACATTGAACAGTGAGCTGTTTAAGGTTTTTAAAGTTTCCATGACCACACCTCCTGATGTCCCTCAAGCTCTTTAGAGGCTTGCCTGGACACACTGCTTTCACTTTATACTTCAGCACATCTGGGTGCCTTATCAAACTCCACCTAAGCTCTACTTCTCCATAATTAGACTTCTCAGAATAAAGTCTGGGACTTAGTAAACAAGTGTAGACGCACCCTCCGAAGGTTGACTACTGCTTTTCATTTCCTGTGAAAGTGGGTGGCTGGGAAACACACAGGATACTTCAGAGACTTTATGTTCCTTATAAAGGAAATAAACACAGTTTGAATATTTTTAAAGTGCATGTTTTGTAAGTATAAATCACAGCAAAAATTCCCCTTAAACTCTGCAATCTTAATAGAGCTGTATGAAACTAAGTATAGCTTTCTCAAAATTAATCTGTCTTTAAATGCAAGATGCCCCCCGGTTTTCTCTGCTTTCCCGGCATGCCTCTTTACAGGAAGCACGTAAGAACTAAATGATCATCTTTCCTAATTAGACCACCATCTAGGGTGTCTCAAGTACTGCATTGTACTCTTAACTTAGGTTAGTACATTTAAACTGCACAATAACCTTGTAGGAAGATACTGTTCTTATTCTGAAGAATCAGAGACACAGAGATGCTTTAGCATGCAATGCAAGGTCATTCTGTGAACTGTCTGGCACAGCCAAGTATCACTTCGGCTGTCAGTATTGGCTTATTTATTTTTGTGGAATTCGCTTCTATTTTTGAAGATGTGTTTGTTCATTGAGTTGGTTGGTTCTGTGGTACTCTGGGCTGAACCCAGGCCCTCACATAAGATAAGCAAGTCTTCTACCACTGAACTGCAAGCCCAGCCCTAAAGTCCATTGTAAAAGGAAATTTCACATCTCTACCATAAATGGAAACTCAGTATCACTTGCTATAAATAGGAAGTGACTATGAAAATGGGTTCAATGGGTGAAAAGCAAAGTGATCAGATTCTTGTGTGGGTCTCCTGTCTACTAGTTTGGGCTCTTCCGTGTCTTCCTTATGAGGAAGGATAATAGAGAAAGTCAAGTGTTACAGTGATGTGCAAGATATCTGAAAACCAGGTAACACAGATCATCAATAGCTGATCCCTTTCCTGCTTCCTCTCATACTCCCAAGCTAGGTTTGACCCCTTCAAATACAGCAGCTCCCACTGCTCTCCACATTCTTCTGAGGCCTGAGGCCTATGTCCCATTTGCAACCCAAATGGAATCTTCTTTCCAACGAAGGCAATGACCTGGCTCAAGAACTAGCCCCTTCCTAGAAAGAGCCTCTGGCCAGTGCTCAGCTGATCCAGGAAGACAAAGTCCTGGCCTTGTTGCTTCAACCTGGGATGACTCTAGAACAGTGGTTCTCAATCTGTGGGTCACAACCCCTACTGGTTCACATATCAGATATCCTGCGTGTCAGACATTTACATTATGATTCATATTGGTGGCAAAAATACAGTAGCAGTGGAAATAATTTTATGGTTGGAGGGGTTCACCACCACCAACACAAGGAACTGTATTAAAAGGTTGCAGCATCAGGAAGGTTGAGAACCACTGCTCTAGAAGAACAGCATATCAAAGCTCCCTACAGAGTAGACCAAAGCCTTAGGGCTGCAGTCCTGTTGAGGGTCAGCCTCCTCTTATTCTTAGTTCTGCCTTCTTCACTACAGCTACATGCAGCCATCCCTCTCAGTCTCTTCCAAAGAGTAAGGGTTTCTCTTTTTCTTTTTCTTTTTCTTTTTCTTTTTCTTTTTCTTTTTCTTTTTCTTTTTCTTTTTCTTTTTCTTTTTCTTTTTCTTTTCCTTTTTCTTTTCCTTTTCCTTTTTCTTTTTCTTTTTCTTTTTCTTTTTCTTTTTCTTTTTCTTTTTCTTTTTCTTTTTCTTTTCTTTTCTTTAATCTTTCATTACAGTCCAGACTTTATCCCTCTCCTGGTCCATCCTCCAACTGTTCCACATCCCACACTCCCCCACCCATCTCTAAGAGGATGTCTCCACCCCACCAGACCCACTCCCTAGGGCCCCAAGTCTCTTGAGGGTTAGGTGCATCTTCTTGGACTGAGTCCAGACCCAGCAGTAATCTGCTGTATATGTGTTGGGGGCTTCATATCAGCTGGTGTATGCTACCTGGTTGGTGGCTCAGTGTCTGAGAGATCTCAGGGGTCCAGGTTAGTTGAGACTGCTGGTCTTCCTATAGGGTTGCCCTCTTCCTCAGCTTTTTCCAGGTTTTCCCTAAATCAATCACAGGGCTCCCCAACTTCTGTCCATTGGTTGGGTGTAAATATCTGACTTTTGGCTGCTTGTTTGGAGGAAGACAGAGTTTCTTACTGAATCTAAAGTTCATCATGTAGAGCCTCATAGCTATCTTACATGGCACATGGATAGAAATGGTTAGGTTCTCCAAAAATATTCCACCAGAAAGAGGGATACATGGCATGAGGGGTTGGCAAGTCAGAACAAAGTGAGGAGAGGGAGAATGACTGAGGGGTCCTCTAGGATACAAGTGGAAATGAAGTGAAGGGGACCCATAAGAGAATTGGCCAAGAGCAAAATGACTCCCCTGGAGGTTTTCCACAAGCCTCACATGGAGCATCCCTCAAGCCAGCAAGATACTGCAACAGTTCAGCCTTCCCTGACTCCCAGAACAGACTAGAGGAAATGTTGCCAGTGCCTCGTTTAGAATGGGACTTGAGTCTGTTTCCCAGCAGAAGCTTCCCCTGGCCTCCCAAGGGATTGAGTGTTTTGCTCTGCATCTGTTCTGTGCTCTCTCTGGGTTAAGAGGCTGGGGTGACAAGGAGCAGAGAACAAAGATACTGCTGAAGTCACTGCTCCAGCAGAGCTTCATTCTCCCCTGTCCCTTCCCATCTCCCAGGCTGGCATTGCATCTTTCATCATGTCTGACACGTTTCCAAGCTAGACAGAGAAGATGAGCGGCTGCAGCAGGCAAGACTCTGTTCTCCCACTACCTGTCAATTGGCTGGAATAGAAGAAAAGATGGTATATGGTTTGGCTCTGTAGGATGCAGCCCATGTCCCTCCAAAGCCTGTCCAAGAGTAACTAGAGAATGTGCAGTTGCTCTTTGCTAAGATCTAATACACCCCTTTCCCTGTTCACTCCCCTCCTCGGCAGCCCATCCATGTTTGTCTAATCAGCAGCTGATCAGCACAAGACAGAGTCACGTCATAGGAATAGCAGTTGGGAGTCAGGGGTCAACCACGCTGTAATATTTAACTATATTACTCAAAACAACCAGAGAGCCCTCATTTTAATTTTCAACTTCAAAGAGAGGCCTAGGCTAAGAAATTATTATAGTATCGCTCTAGAACATGTCAGGGGATACCAGGTTGAAGGGCATTAAATGTAAAAGAAACACGGCTTGCCAAGTAGGCTGAACATGGCCATTCTAGTCTCTTTGCCAGTAGTGGGTGGGCCCTCTGGTTGGTCATACTTAATTAAACCAAAGGCAACCTTGATGAGGGTTTTTTAAGAATTTTAACAATCTATTCATGGGCCAAAGGGATATCCTATCTTTGATTTACCTGTAGTGGGCTTTCTGGGTGGACATATTGAGGAGGCAGGTGAAGATTTGGTATTGGGAGTGATATAGATATAGAGATAGATACAGATTGGTATAGATAATGTACAGGGTGAGATAGAAGTGAATGAAAAGATACAAGATTTGGGAAATAAGATGCGCATGACAGAAAGTATCAATAATATGGTGGATAAAAGAACCCAGATACCAGGACGATCTTTATACACCTTGACATGAACACAGCATCACTGAAGATCGCAACTCTATAACCTCCAAAGACAGGAAGCAGCAAGGACCTTGTCCATCCCTGACAACATTCTTTTTTGTTTCATTGATTAAGACTGATCACATGACTAAGCTCAGCTCAATCATGGGCAGAAGAAATAGAATGGCTATGGTTGACTTAGACTGATTAATATCCTCATCCCAGTGGACTGGTATAGGTCACTCCCATGAGCACCACCATCACCATACCATCACCACACCAGCACTGTTCTATCACCACCACCATCATCTTTACCATCATCACCATCACTTAGCAGCTTGTTAGAGATGAAGTTCTACCCCAGTCCTGCTAAACCAGAGACTGGATGTTCTTAAGATTCCCTGGGTGATACACAAGACATGTGCTGAGTCTGAGACACACCATCTTAGATGGTTTTGGTGTCTACACTGTCTAATTCCCCAGGTGATTCACACAACATGTCCTGAGTCTAAGATACATCAGCTTAGATGGCTGTAGTGTCTACAGTGTCTGGTATGTTAAACATATTTTCTACTTTTTTATTTCTTCCCTCACTTGCTCATCTGTCACTAGACCCAGGGTGCTACCAATGAAAGCAATGAAGACTTTGCTCAATCTACTCCATGAATGAGTTCTCTCTCTCTCTCTCTCTCTCTCTCTCTCTCTTTTCCGGAGAAGACAAAGAACAGGGCTTTAGTATAAACTCATCTATCTTTCAGTTTGAACTTAATGGAGCCATTACTATTGGTCTTTCTTGTCTCCCGACTCCTGCACAGCCTAGATTGGCAATGCTACTTGGCTGCTGGAAGCATCTGTGTTCTTTAAAACCACAGGCAAGCATTTGGAATACTTGTTAGGTTGTGTTATTCCTTTTTATAGTGACTTTTAGTGAGTCTGTAGGCTTGCAGATTCTAATCAAAATGTCTATCCCCATGTCCGTGAGGACTGTCTGTCTCTTCCTTACATCCCCATAAATATTACTTAATGGGACAGGACTTCCTTTAGTGAGTTCTGTCTAGTGTTTGAGACTTCAAGACTAAAATCTACACACAGAGAATCTAAACTTTGTTTTTCTTCAAGAAATAACCAATTTGGTTAAAGAACTGCAGAACGGAACCTAAGAAGAACCCTTAAAAGAATTCACATGCCAAGGTGAAAGAAAGGGAAAGTGAGAAGTTCCAGACGTGCGGAGATGGACGAGCTCCTCAGGCTTTGTCCGAGCAGCACTCCTCAGTAAGTAACATACTCAGAACCTGATAAAGCACATAGGATTGGTGCTGTGTTCTCCCTGACTTCCTCCCTGACCCTTCCTTTACTTGATTCATTCATATGTACTGACTACCTGGCGGGCATCAAGTGCTCTCTGATGGCAGCCTCATTACTTCCCTTTAATGGGCATGAGAACAAATCCTTCTAAGAACCGTAAATGTGTCAGGATGGAAATAGCAGTTTCTTAGAGACAGTATCCTTGACATGATTTTGGCAAAACTGTAACCATCCCTATATAAAGTACAGTTTCCCTGTAGGACATGGGCACTCAGTGGTCTGTCTCCAGATTGCTCCTCCAATCTCTTATTTCACTCTTCCTCTGCTGTCCTGCTGTCCTGCTGTCCTGCTTCCCTTTTGCCTTAAATGTGAATACAAAACTCCCTTAATCAGGTTCCCATCTCTCCTACATGCCCCTTTGGTGATGTGAAACCCTCAAGAATTTAAGCTCATCTGTGAGACTCTGCAGCTGGCCATTTAACATTAATCACCTTTATTTACCTCTAACACGGTGGTTCTCAACTTTCTTAACACTGTGAGCCTTTAATACAGTAATCATGCTGTGCTCACCCCCCAGCCATAAAACGTTTTTGTTGCTACTTCATAGCTGTAATTTTGTTACCATTATAAATCATAATGTAAATTTTTTTTGGAGATAGAGGTTTGCCAAAGGGGTCAGACCCACTGGTTGAGAACCACTGCTCTAACATGATGCTCACACTATAGACTAATGAACACATCGTCTTCTTTACATTCTGGAAGGTTGCTTGTCTCCCTCATCAAAAGGCAAAACTCCCGGCTCATCCTCTGTGCTCTACTTGGTGCCTGTGTAAAGGCCTGGCAAGTAGAGTTAGGCTGCTCACCAAATATTTCTGGCTACTCAGGCTGTCTGGGTCTTTATTACATTTACTCTTCTTGGATCCTTAGGGTTGCTGGGAATATAGTGCCAATTATTATCAATGAGTTCCAACAAAGTGACTTGTGAACCTCTGGGACAAATGTTGATTATCAGCCCAGGACCCTGTAGGGTTAGGTTTTCTCTTGTGGCTGCCACTGCTTAGCTATTGATCATCTGGGTCCTAAAGTGACAACAGTGTCAACTTGCAGCAGAGTCCAGGTGAACTATGGTGACTATGGTGAGCGATGTAACTGAGAAAGAAACTAACTTTCAACAGTCAAGCTCACTGAGATCTAGAATTGTTTGCTATGAAACAAGGTCTTTTGTGAGCTGGTTGATATCTCAAAAAGGAATGTTCTCAACAAATACTGTGAGCCTATAGTTTACCATTGATGGTAAATTTGCTAAGCAAAATTGTTCATCTTAAATAGAGGATGTAAGATGGAGAGTGCTGCAGGTGGTCTTGAGGTCACTGATTCTCTTAGAACTCAGAATCCTCTAGAACTCAGCATCCTCTAGAACTCACTCAGCATCCTCTAGAACTCAGCATCCTCTTAGAACTCAGCATCTTCTAGAATTCGCCATCTTCTAGGTTTGGTGGGAGCTTAGGATACCTACTTATAGAAGTTTGTGCTAATTAGAACAATAAGCAGACATTCTCAGAACATAGCAATCTCAGCAGATTAGAAAGAGATTGTGTTAAGTATATATATATTTTTATAACGGATCACATGAAAGTAAGAAATCTAAGGAATGATTTAAACAAAGATATTTACTGCTCTTCTTTCCTATAGATCGGTAGCAGTTTGATACCTCTGTCTTTCTTTTGTCTATCTTTTACAAACATTTCAATATGAGGTCTTTTTTTAAAACTTCCTACTAAATATTGGAGTCATAATTTATGTTTAAATTCCATTTTAAAAAAGAAATATTTGTGCTAGACAACAGTCACTCACATTAAATAAACAGACAAATTGAGTAAAGAGTGAAGTAAAAAAAAAAAAAAAGAGCCAGCATTATGCTTCTCAGTGATTTTAGACAGGAACTGGGGATCTTCTGCTTCTGAAGCTCCCAATTTATTTATAAGACAAACCAAGTAGGGCTTCATGATTTCCACCCTTATCCAGGTGCAGTGAGCTATTCATCCTGACACACTTAAGTGAGGGCCTTTAAAAATCTGCTCTCAGAATCCCACAATAGTTTACAGGGACTGTCAAGCCACGTTCACAGCTTGAGTAAGTTCCTGGCTGTGAGAACATGTCTCTCAGCAGAAATACAGGTTGCATCATCTTTCCACATCTTAATATACCTGTAACTGAGCAACACATCCCTCAGAAACACTTCATACATCCTGTGATATTTTCTAGAAGAAACATCATGTTCCAAAGATTAGTGTTTGTTTCTAGGATATTAATAACCAAAAAAGAAAAAAATCTCAAGTTTCCTATTTCAACCAAGGACAATGCTCCTATGAAAGCATCCAAAACATGGGGGAAGATAAACCAAATAAAAAAATGTTTGGGGTACACATCTAACTTTCTTCTCAGCCAATCACTCTGCTTTCTGCTTTAGTCTGTCCTTGATGCCCACTTAGTCAATGGAAGGAAGAACTGGATTGTACAAGAAACATTTATAAAGCTATGAAAGCCCAGATCTCAAGGTTCTCCAAATCTAGCATTTCCTATTTTCTCCAACATCCCATCCTTTGGTGTGGAAGAGATAAAACAACCAAGTGTACCCCAGGATGATATATTTCTAAGGTTCACTCCAAATACAGAATCACTAGAAATAATGTTTTCGAAAAACCATATTGTTCTGCTGGTAAAAATAACCAAACAAAATATAAAGCACACAGATAATAGAACATGGTCTTAGCTCTATAAACAATGCCCACTCATATCCTGGTGCCCTCAGGAGAAATGGTGACATCTAATTGGCAGCCCAAGTATACTTTTATGCTTTTCCCCTGTCTTCCAATTACTCTGAAGTAACAGAAAAAAAAAAAAAAAGCTACAACAGAAGTTTGGGTATTTTGAAGATTTGACAGAACAATAAAGAAAAACCAAAGGAAGGCTCTAGTAACACTCAGTTTGTGTACATAAGTACTGGAGGGGCTTCGAGCTCAGAGTTTTGGGGGTCAGGGCATACAGGGGCTTGGTCAGTAATCATCTGGTCCATAAATTCAAAGATCACATTGTGAGCTGCTGGGCCAATCAAGATCCTCCCAGATCCCTCTTATGCTGGGGTTCTAAAGGAGTCCTGGTGGCTCCCACACTAAAGCCTTAACATTTGCTTAAACACTGAAGCCAGTGTGACCCTCAGAGGGGTCAACTGAGCAGAGATGCAGACAGGAGAACACTCTGTGGACCTAAACTAGAGGTGGGGTGAGCAGAGAAGTAGGGAGAAGGCTTGGCTTCTTTTATGTCAGAGGCTCTTGGGAGCATTATACTCTGGGGAGAGGAAGTTCTCCCACCACGGTAATCTACTGCACAGCTGACAGTTCTCCCCTGTGTTCCAGAAGCTGGCTGCTCTCCCATAGCCTTCATGCACTGGGAGGCTGAATCAGCCATGCAGTAGAAATGCAACAATATGGAAGAAACGCCCAGACTTTCAGATCATTGAAGTTACCATTGCACAAAACTGATGCGTATACAAATAGACACATGAATATTAAGTATCGAGAAACTGGCCACCTAGTTCTTCAGGGAGAAAGAGAGAAAAGGGAGTTTCCTGAAATTTTGTATTTCTCTCACAGCTTGCAAGGGAGGAGACAAAGGGCATAGGTAAAGGATGTACAAACAACCGGGGATGACTTTTCCAGTCCTGCAGACGCTATCAACTGTCATTATAAAACTTTCCTTTATTCATTGATTCATGTCAATCCATGAAACTTTTGCCTTCACCATTCACAACCGGTGACAATTTTGATCCCCAGAAGATGTGTAGCAATGCTGGAAGGTGAAGCTGATTGCCATGGGAACAGGCCAGGGTCTCTACTAAATCTGGTGCAAAGTACAGGAGAGCTCTGCCAAAAGCATCCACAGCGCAGAGGTTGCTGGGAGGTCTGCCTCCTCTAGGCATCCCCCGACCCCAGAGCCTTAGTGAAGAGCCTTGGTACTCTTCCCCCCACACACACCCGCGAGATTTAATTAATATCCTAGCTTTGGGGTTCAAAATTATGCCTCCTGTTTTTTTGTGACTGAGATGTACACTCTGACTTTTCTACACCGATGCTTGGTGCCTTTGGGGAAATAGTTGTAGTATGCACAGTCCAAGCACAGTTGATGCTCTTTGCCACTAAATGGTCATTCTTTTTAGAAGCTTCCTCTGTGCTAGCTGATATCCATTCTTAAACAAATGAGTCTCATAAATTCATAATCATTTAAGTTCTAATTTAAGCTTAGTCATATTTTCTCAATTCTTTGATTTTTATTTCTATTTTCTTTCTCTTGTGCTGGGAATTTTGGTCTAGGTTCACTATATATACATTATACATAACAAATAAAAATTTAAATGACACCTTATGTTTTTAAGAACAATATTACAAAGTGCATTTTAGAATTTATCTGTAGGTTTTGTTTTAGAGTAGGCTCTCTCCCACTAAACAGAAATCTTTATTTTGTGTTTTCTTAAGACAACTGCTTACTTTATGGTATGTGGTAACCCTAATAAGAAAAGATATTTATTTCTTTTCCTTTGAAAAACAGGAAAGCAGGCATTGTTTTGCTTGTTCATCTTGTTGTAGTTTGGCTTTTAGCTGTGCAAGGCATGTATCTAGTGCCAGTGTCAAAACTACTTTTAAAGGGTATGTTTATACTGACGTCATTCAACCAACCTGGTCCCCTCCCACCTTGTCTTCTCTGGCTTCTCTTAAAAGTAATTATCTTAAAATTTTGTTTGATACTTTTCTTCTTCTTCTTCTTCTTCTTCTTCTTCTTCTTCTTCTTCTTCTTCTTCCTCTTCTTCTTCTCTTCCTCCTCCTCCTCTTCCTCCTTCTCCTTCTTTTTGAAATATAGGCATGCACACACATATGTTTTCATACTATAAACACTATAAACTTTGTTGTTTAATTTGTCCTTTTATCAATACATCTTAGAGACCATTGTGTATAAAGTAGAAACATTACTTAATCCTTTTTACACTGGACTAGACAGACATCATGCAGTGTGCAGGAGAGGCCCAGACACAAAGGCTTATGACTTAAAACATCCAAACCGTCGAGGCTGCTGGGAGCCCGTCCGTGTAACTTCTATCTCTAAGCATAACTTCCGGAGTTTTTATATTTTGCTGTACCTTAGTTTGCTAACCAGCCCCGACTTAGTTTACTTTCTGTTAGTGGAATAAAACATGTACCAAAACCACTTTAGGAGACGAAGGGGTTTCTCTGGCTTACAGATCACAGTCTGTCACTGAGGGAAACAACAGTAAGAACTCAAAGTGGGAACCTAGAGTCAGCAGCAGAAGCAGAGACCATGGCCATGCTCACTGGCTTGCTTCTTTCTATAACTTGCTCAACTTACTATCTCATACAACCTGGGCTCACTTGCGTAGGAGTGGCACCACCCACAGTGGGCTAGACTCTCTTGCTTCAATCACTAATCAAGAACATGCCCCACAGGCACCCACACAGGCCAATCTAATGGAGACAACTCCTCAATTGAAGTTTTTTTCTTCCCAGGTACCTTAGCTTGGGTCAAGTTGACAAAACCCCAAACCTAACCAGCACAGCCTCCCTTTACCTTGAACGTTTCCAGACGCATGTAGTGCTGTTGCCATGACGATATCTGTCCACTGATGATTTACACTCTGCCAGAATCTCTTTGGAGTCCATTTCTGCAAGCACAACTTGCAGGTCAGAAAGAAAATACAAATGTAACATTGCTAGATGTTGCATTTCCACTAGCAACAGCCTTTTCTCTACCTTTGCCAATAGAGTGTGCGGTCACTATTTGAAAATTTTACTAGTCTGATATGTAAAAATGTGTATTTCACTGTTTCCCTACCATAAGCAAGGCTGAACACATTTTGAATTGCTGTTTTTACTTATGTCTGTCATGTGTTTATCTCTTTTGCTTGCATTCATAATAGATTACATTATTTATTATTTGGCAATTAATGACAATGAGAACATGAAATTTGAGCTGAAGTAGCCAGAAGATGTGTAGCTCCAATTATGTTGGAAAATGATTAGGAACGAGCATTCCTCGGGCAATTCTGTGAAAACATTCCTCAAAAGTCAAGTGCAGAGATTATTAAGGTCTAATGCAAAAAAAGATGAAATACAAAATGAATAAAACCAAAGCCTTTAAAAATCCTGACTTACAGGCGATGCTACAAAAAGAGAGGGGAGAACATACTAAAAGAATTAACAGTGAAAGCAGACATTACTGAATGGAGATGAAAAATGGGGTTTCTAAAAGAAAACCCTGGAGGTTCTAAGTGCTGCTTTTTGGTAAAAGCTCCACACGCGAACAGGCCTTGAAAATGTCCAACAGAAAATACAAGTTTGGGCAGTTTTTTTTTTGTTTTCAGACAAAAGACAGTCATGCACAGCTAAGCATTAGAAAGTGCTGTAGCATCTGAGGAGATTCAAAATTTATGAGTAAATAATGTATATAACAGCATAAATAAATTCTGCATACACATCTCTGTGCCATACCATATGTACTATGTGTGTGGACAGCTCAACTGCAAAATTGGCAGACAATACATGAACTATTTCTAGGCGATTGTTTACTATGAAATTTGACTTAAAGGGACTTTAAAATTACTATAAGAACTTGAAGAGTTGATTTTAAAAAACAAAGTACCCATTAAAATGGTGCCAAAAGCTCTCTGCCTGGCATGCCTGGGCAGAGTCTTTCTCTCCCTGTGATAAAAGGTGGCCCATAATGCACAACTTTTCTTGAGTTAATCAGGGAGCTGGGGTAAAAAGTTAACCAATTAGCCAGGCTCAAGCCAAGAGACATTGGTACAAGCTGGGACAGAAGGCCTATATAACCTAAGGCTGAACCCAGGAAGTGGTGACCTGAGGACCACACAATTTAGGCAGATTAATTCAGCTTCAACTTTTATTTTATTATTTATTTATTTTTATGTGTGTGTGGTGTTTGCCCCTATGTATACCTATGCATCATGTGTGAGCATCATATGTGTGCAGTGCCTGTGGCAGCCAGAAGAGCCTGCTCCTGGAGTTACAGTAGTTGTGAACTGTCACTCAGAGGCTGAGAATCAATTCTGGATCCTCTGGAAGAACAGCCTCTGCTTCTAACTACTAAGCTACCTTCAGCTAAAACCTTTAACGAGTTGTTAGGTCCCAAGTGTGGGCTGACCTGAGAGTACAGAACCACTGGGCACTGCAGATACTTATAGGCTTATGGACATTGCTCTAATAATCTTGGTCATACAGTTACAGGGAAGTGCGGATGCCTCTCTGGAACACCAATAAACTTCTGGACTGGACTGGCAGACAAAGAGGAACTTTTACCTCACAGTGAAAACCCACATGACTGGAGAAAGGGAAGCGAAAGAACCTTTTACTTCTAGAGGAGGCCTAGCAAACCATTCCGAAACCAGAACACTAGCTAGAGTTAGTGCTGGAGAGAGGGTAGGCCCCCAAGACAGCCCCAGTCCAGTCTGAAGTCTGAGGTACACCTGGGTGACAGGGAAGTCAGTCCCTGATCCTATACCTTTCTAACAAGCAGCAACTGGCAGTGTTGGCAGTTTGAATTAAATGGCCCCCAATAGGCTTTGAGGGAGAGGCATTATTTGAAAGGATTAGGATATGTGGCTTTGTTGGAGTGGGTGGGACCTTGTTGGAGTAGGTGTGGCCATGTTGGAGTAGGTATAGCCTCATTGGAGGAAATGTGTCACTGGGGTGGGCTTTGAAGTTTTAGAAGCTCAAGCCAGGCCTAGTGACTCTCTCTCTCTCTCTCTCTCTCTCTCTCTCTCTCTCTTCATCTCTCCTTCCCCTTCTGCCTCCTGATCCAGGTTTAGAATTCCTGGCTCCTTCTCCAGCAGCATGTCTGCCTGCACACTGCCGTGTTTCTCACCATGATGATAATGGGCTAAGCCTCTGAACCCATAAGGCAACCTCAATTCAATGTTTGCCTGTATAAGAGTTGCTGAGGTCACGGTGTCTCTTCACAACCATAACCCTAACTAATACAGGAAGTAACTTATTGCTGAGAATGACAAGTAACTGATGGCTAGAATGACAAGACCCTACCACCACCACCACCACCATGAGGCGCACATATATAGTGAGGATCTGAACTCAGGATGAAAGAGGAACATTGATGAACCCCCATCTTAAGAAAGTTGGACCTCATCCCAAGCATCGATGAGCCAAAGAGGCACCACATTCACTCACCCTCCCTTACCAATTGATGGGTAGTGGGGCAAGTGTGTCGTGTCCAGTAAGGGACTGAATGCTTCTTATCTCCATCTCTGCTATATCTCACACAATATCGGGCATAAAATGATAAATGGCAAGATTTTTTGTTTTTTAAAGAAAAAAGAAAAGAAGAAAGATCTCAGGCCAACTGGTTTTATGTGTAAATTTTATTTTTATTTTTTATTAGATATTTTCTTTATTTACATTTCAAATGTTACCCCCTTTCCTGGTTTCCCCTTCAAAAATCTTCTATCACTTCACCAACTCACTTCCCCTGCTCACCAACCTACCCACTCCCACTTCTTGGTCTTGGCATTCCCCTACACTGGGGCTTAGAGCCTTCACAGGACCAAGGGCCTCTCCTCTCATTGATGACCAACTAGGCCATCCTCTGATACATATGCAGCTAGAGCCATGAGTCCCACCATGTGTATTCTTTGGTTGGTGGTTTAGTCCCTGGAAGCTCTGGGGGTACTGGTTAGTTCATATTGTTGTTCCTCCTATGGGGCTGCAAACCCCTTCAGCTCCTTGAGCCCTTTCTCTAGCTCCTTCGTTGGGGACCCTGTGCTCAGTCCAATGGATGGCTGTGAGCATCCACTTCTGTATTTGTCAGGCACTGGCAGAGCCTCTCAGGAGACAGCTATATCAGGCTCCTGTCAACAAGAACTTGTTGGCATCTATAATAGTGTCTGGATTATAAATTTTATAACATCATAGAAGGACATGACATTTTTTGCTTAAGTCATTCAAAAAGGAAAAAAAAATGTGAATGAAGCAAGTAAGAGATAGGAGGAGGGAAAATAGAAGCTCACTATTAAGGGAGGTTTAATCAAACGAGAGTCCTGTCTTGTTCTGCAGCAGCTATGGAGGGATCAGAAGAAATCAAATCTGTTCTGGCTTATGTAGATTATGTTGGAAGTTAAGCTCTTTCTGTAACAAACTTTTCTTCTTGTTTGGACCACAGATTCGACAAGATCCAAACATGACCAGACTTGACAGAATCAGGAACGTCCACTAGGCTTTTCAAACGTTGATTGAAAAATAGAATCTATACTGATTACCAAGGGGTTTGTCCTAGAACCCCACAAACAGAGGGACCCCATCCAGTTCTGGACCTGCTCAGAGTCTCTGTCTGGGTGACCTGCTGGCTCACAGTGGGCGATTCAGTGGCCACCTCCTTCCCACTTGAGGAATTTCCTGACTTGCTGTTTGTTCTTTGCCAAACTCAAGAACTCCCTTCATTTCAATCTTCTCCTGAGTGGAGGAGGGGGAGGCAGAGGAAAAGGTTTAAAAGCGAAGAAAACAAGAGGGAGGAAGTGACTGGCGCTCAGTGAACCCTCAAGTGTGAAAGGCTAATCCAGAAACCACTTAATAATCAGCACCATGAGGTCAGACCTGGTGGCATCTCCTGTTACGCACATGGTGCCTCCTCCTCCTCCACCTCCTGCAGAGCCTTGCTTCCTGAACCCAGGTGACCTTCTGAAGCCTTCACCTTGGCTTCAGCTGTGCATGGAGTAGGCCCTTCCTGTGCCACAGCCCCCCACAGGGGGCTGCTTCTGAGTTACCACAGACCTGTTTTAAAGACACTGGCCTGTGAATCCTGGAAACAGAAACCTGGGTGTAGAGGCCTGGGCCATGTCCTAAGGCCCCAATTGTGCGCTACAGAGTATGAAAGAAAAAGTCCATTTCCAGGGTGTTCTAACGTGAACCCGGAGGCAGGACAGTGCCTGGAATTCAGGCCGCACATAATGTTCAGAACATGGGTCGGTCAAGCTCAAGGGAATGGCGTGGACTGTCGTTTTGCTGAAATTTTCAGCAAGGGATGACCATTGCTTCCACTCTCACCAACACAACCAGACACTGCTCTGGAATGTCAGGAGCTAAAAGAATAAAAAAGAGAACTTCAAAGGGTAACGGGCCTAAGGCTGACTGAATATTAGATCATCTGGGCTGCTCCGTAAGGATTGTGGAGTCACTCCAAGAACTGACTGACCAGACAGATAAGAGAGAGGTATGCAAGGACATCCCTAGGCAATCCCAGTTGAGAAATGGGCCATCTGGTCTGGTGTGGTGCCTCTCTAACTCCCTTACACAGAAAAGCACCCTCCCTTTAGAGCTCCTGTGGAAGACAGCCTGCCTGTACTTTCTTTGTCTAGTGTGCAGGCCCATCACGCGGCTCCTCCTCTCTCCCCCAAGGCTACCCAGCACCACAGCTTTCGTTGCATCCGCCCTCACAGTGGGGCAGCAGTTGGAAACCCTACACACACACCCCTCAGTTTCTTTTTTTATAACCCCCCCCCAACTCTCGAGCCTCAGGGTCGACTCTTGTATCTCCTACACAAGATGCGTGTTGGCCAGGAGCTCCAGTTATAAACTGCCTCGTGTGCTTGCAGCAAGACAGTCTTTCGTGTTTCCTTGGATGGCGCCATCCCGAGACTCAAGTGGGGGTCTCCCTTCAGGAGCCTTACAGAGCCACCTCTGGGATGCTGGAGAGGAGGACACTTGACTGGAAAACCGTGTCTTTTGTTGGTGCTGAAGGAGAAGATGGAGGGAGATGCCATACATTCCTGTCTAGAGTCACATCATTAGTTACAGCTCACCCTCATTGGAGAGGGCAATAATTACATAGGAGATGGGAGTCATCAGAGACCATCATAGGAACGGGAAAACTGAGGGAGCTAAAAGCTGAATCACAAAAATAATACCAAGCCTAGAAAATGGCAGTGGTTCAAGCTTGGGATTGAAGCTAATACGTGTAGCGGTCAGGAGGCAGAATGAGGAAGTGCCTGTAGGGGTGTGTGTGTGTGTGTGTGTGTGTGTGTGTGTGTTTGATCTGCAGTGTCTTCCTGTCTCTCCTAGCCCTAACTCAGAGGTGGAGCTAAGGAAACGTCCGGGAATAAGGCTAAAGAATATACGTATAAATACTGTTAGTCTGCACAAATAAACACTTTCCTGTTGGAAAAGCAAACGACCGGGGATGACAATGGAGGAATGTGGGAAGCCTCTAGGAAGTGACTCAGAAGCCCCAGTGGGGAGAGAAGTCTCTGGTGTGGTGTGGACGTGCCAAGGCACCAAATAAAAGAAAGGTAGGAAGTGAGGCTTGAAGCAGATCTGCAGTGAGGTGTTTATAATCACAGACTGCAGAGATGAAAGAAAGCGACTTCAGGCAGAGTACAGAGGTAGCTCCTAGAACGTTCCTAGGGCAATGTGACACAGAGCAGAGACATAGGGAAGAGAGTGAGGGACATGGCTTGACAGCATCTGCTAAGATACATTTTACCTAAGACATATTTTAGGGGGAAGGTTTCAGATTTTTTTTAGAGCTTTTCATTGGCCACTGTGCCCGGTGTGGGGGACAGAGAGTGGGGTGTAATAGGAGAAATTTATGGTATATATGATAGCTATATCATGCTGGAGCTTTATGGGGACAATGCCCTTAGGTCAAATGCCTGTGGATCTTTTTTTTTTTTTTGAGCAGGGAAAGACTTGAGTGAAACAGATATAATAAACCAGTAATGGTAGCCTGCACTAAAGCCACACAGAATAAATACTTAACCAGCACCTGTCAGTCCGAGGGGATGATGGGTTACAACATCTGCACCCCAACAATGGGAAAATTAGGGAGCAGAATTCAAACAGCAGTTATTACACCAGGTGCCACGCCCCCCCATGCTCCCGGCCCCCTGCTCCCGGCCCCCCATGCTCCCGGCCCCCCGGCCCTTCTCCAGTGTGCTTGTTCCCTCTCCTTCTGGAATTCTTTCCTATCAACAGAAAGATCACTTCCTGGACTGCTCCCGTGGAATTTTCCCAGTATCAGAGTATTGGGACAAGGAAGGGCAGAGTCACTGACGTAGGCAAGACAGAGAGCGCTAAGAGCCTTGGCGAAATGTACTTTTAATACGGAAAGAGAAAATGAAATCAGGAAAGGAGTGTTTGCCAAACAACGAAGGCAAGAGTTTGTAGAGAGATGCTAACTTTCAGTACACACTTCCCTACAGCGAGGGTTGAGAGACCAGTGCCTTCGTAATTGAAAGGATTCGGATCTCTCTTCCAGTACCTGGGAGTAGCTGAGGTCCCACCCACCAACCAGGAACATACGGGCTACCCGCAAAGTCCCCTTCCCCCAGGACACAATGTTTTACGTTTCTAGGTTCCCCCCTGGAGGATATTACAGTAACTTCCAGTGGTTAATGAATAGCTTCCCGGTGCCTGCTTCATTTAATTGTTCAAAGGCCATTTGTTCCTGTGTATAAAGCTGTGACCTGGCTAGTGAGTGCTCTTCCCCCAGCAGGCCAGGAAGCAGAGGAGTAGAGGAGTAGAGAGGGTCAGAGGAGCTCCGGAGAAGAAGAATGCAGAACAGGACTGGGCTGATCCTGTGCGCCCTCTCCCTCCTCACCGGCTTCCTGATGATTTGCCTGGGGGGCTTTTTCATCTCCAACTCCATCTTCCACTCCCAGAGGAATCTGGTCGTGGCCTACGTGCTTCTGCCTATGGGGTTTGTGATCCTTCTGAGTGGAATTTTCTGGGGCACCTACCGCCAAGCAAATGAAAACAAAGAGATGTTCAACCACGTGCTCAGACAGCACCTTGCCTTCCAGGACCTGCCCCTGGCCACTGTAGACAGGTACGTGCTAAGCTGAGCGCCAGAGGGCATGAGAAGGGTTGAGAGGAGTCACAGTGTGGTGAGGGGAGTGAAGCCCGGTCCCATAGTGGATCCACTTACAGGAGGCTAGCCTCGAAATTCCACCATTGGGCAATTTGCTCTGGGGCTGTTGTGAGTGATGGGGAGCAGGGCTGCCTTTGGGGAAAACAATGACGTAAGAGGGAATTTTCTTAGGCTAAGATCCTCATGCCCACAGTAAAAATTCACATAAACAAATTAAGGGGCATAATCCCTAGGTTCTTCCTACGTTTGGGGTGGTGGTGGTAATTTTAGTTAAAGGCAGGTGATGATTGGATGGTCCCGATAACCTGGTTACTGGGTTATAAAGAAAGTCCCAGACCAAGTTCTACCCGCAATAAATGAGCAAGCAGATGTCAAGTCAGTCCAGCAACTTCTGTGACTAAGGGAAGTTCTAGATGACTGACCTTTAAGTGTTCTGATCTCACCTCTTATGAAGGACATATTCAAGGCAAGATGATAACATGCCCATCAATGAAACAAAACCAAACGGCAGCACATATACACACAGACTGCATTATTACTTGGCCTTAAGACAGATCACATTAATTGATACGTGCCGTAGATAGTTAGACACTGAAAACATTATGGCAAGTGACACCTGCCAAACAGAAAGGACAGCCATTGTACTATTTCTGCTTACACCATGAGCGACCATAGCCACTTACACCTCAGCCATTTATACCAACACTTAGCAGCTATCACAGCTGCTTACACTAAGTAGCTACTGCAGACAGGAAGCAAGACAGTGATTCCTAGGCCTGGGGTGTGTGTTGTGGGGGGAGAAGAGTTATTATTTAATGATTATAGGGCTGCAGATTGGGATACAGACTACAATCTAGGGATTGTAGGGATAGTTTTACAGCAATATAAGACCACTAATACCACTAATGCCCTTATAAGTAATACATGTTATTTATATTTTACCCAAGGGGAGGGGGAAACAAAGATTCAGGTAACCTTGTGGTTGGTTAACTTAGCATGAATCTTCTAATTCTTGTCCAAACACAAGAACATTGTTTTAAGGGTATAGGGTGTCTTAAGGCTTCGGATGTTAGAATCTGTAAGTCCTGTGAGCTCTTCATGCAAGAGTAAGAAGATCATAAAAGGCTTTGATTATCCCGTGTACTTTGAATAAGAGTCCTCTCACCAGTGACTATGCATTGCTGGCATCCATCACACCAGAGACAACAATCAGAACCCATTTCCAAGGTCAGTTAGCTTAACTAGGGGTTCTTTGGGCTTCATCTTAAATTAAGATAACAGAGTAATTCAGAAGGTGTGTCTAAAGTGATGGTGTGTGTAAAGTGTTTTTGTGTATGCACTATGTACATATGTGTGTGCATGCATATATGTTTGTATGTGTGTTTGTATGTGCATATGTGTATAGGTCCTTATGTGTTTATACATGTATATGTTTGTGCATGTGTTTGTGTGTTTGGTTTTGTGTGTGTGTGTGTGTGTGTGTGTGTGTGTGTGTGTGCATGTTTGTATGTGCACTTGTGTGTATGTTTGTGCATGTGTTTATGAGTATGTGTGTGTGTATGTGTGTATCTACCTTGTGAGTTCTTGCTAATAGCAAATGATACATCTGAAATTTACCAACACATTCATATATTCCCTTGTCTGGGGTATTCAAAAGTAAATCATGAATATCCTGACACCCCTCACTGCCCTTTCCTGCTGCATCATGAGATGCTCAGCCCACAGAGTCAGCCGGAAAAGCTTTGCACTCAAAATAGGTAGCCAGACAGAGACATCCAAGTGAGCGATCCTCCAGTGTCAGGATTCATGGGAGCAGTCTTTTCGGCAGTCTCTTAAGTGGTTCCAGGGAAAAGTTCACCTTTCTGTCCCCATGACTCAACCTTGGCTATTCCTGGGAAAGGTCAAGACTTACATTGTACAGTAGACAGCTCCTTCAGCGATTTAGCTCTTGGCTCTGTGATATTTGGAGTGGAGCAGGGTCTACAAATGGCAAGCCCGGCTCTGTTGTGGTTACCCTCCATAAACACTCCCTTTGGCACTGGATAGATTACCTCTATAAATATACAACTCATGTAAGCTCACCCCGTCTCCTTTCCACTTACCACACCCCCACCTTCATTCATGACAGAAGAGACAGAAACATTTAGAGATTAGATGGGCAAGTTGGCCAGCGTGCCCATCAGCTGGGGTGAATGACTCTTAACTATGACATTACTATTCTGCAGGAGAAAGTCCCACAAAGCTCTCAGCTGATGCCTTTTGCAACCAGAGTGTGTTCCCCATGTTTTCTCTGAAACTTGCTGCCCGGGTCTTGATAATGTGTCAGGCGAGAGTGGTAGCATTTATTCTGTCATGGACCTGCATGTAACAGTTTCCATTCATTATTTTGTTGCTTGTGGAGGTCTGAGGCCTTAAAAGCAGAGGAGTATTAGATAATGTGTGTAAATGGTAACAAGGACTGAGTACCTTTAAAGAGAGGTGGGATATGGTCAAAGTCCCCGTGTCACCTAAAGCTGATAAGGTTGGTGCACTGAACGGCTGTTTCTCGAAAGAGCAAGCAAGGTGGAGTCCCTTGGAATGCTGACTGGAACAGGAGGGCCTGCTATGACTGAAGGCAGGGGTGGGGGGTTGGAGGGGAGGGTGTTCTTCTAGAAGGATGTGCAGTTTTTAGAAAACCGTGATGTCAGAAAAGTACATCTGTTTCAAACTCTGTTTCTTAGCAGTTTAGCTTCACACAATGTAAGTTGAGAGAGGCAGACATATGCTTCCTCACCACCAAGGCCTAAATAACACATGCGTATTTGCGCTGTCTCCTCTACAGGCCTGACTTTTACCCTCCAGCTTATGAAGAGAGCCTGGATGTTGAGAAACAGGACTGCCCTGCAGGCAGAGGGCTCCTAGGATTCCCGCCTCCTCTGTATACAGAGACAAACCTTGAAGTTGAAGACCTCAAAGACCCACAACCAGAGGCCCCGCCACCCTACCAGGAGATCATAGCAGATGCAGGGGCTCCAGCAAATGCACAGGATGCTGAGGAGCCAAGCACCGTGCTAAAGGCAGGGACTGCTCTTCAGCTCTCAGAACTCACGGGCTGCTGAGACGAGAGAGGCTGGGCAGGGACTGGGATGCTGCTCTGCCAGCCTGCTCTGGAGCAAGGTCCACCACGGGTACCAGGGACTCAAGTGTAGCCTTTTGAGAGCAGCCTGGGGTCCAAGGAGGGGGTGGCCACCAGCAGGAAGTGGGTGCAGAAAATTCCCACAAAGCCCAACTTAGATGAACCTTAGAGAAGGTGTTCTCCATCTCCTTCCTAAGCCTGGAGGTGCACTTGCTGTGAGAGAGACAGCCATAGCCCCTCACACGCTGTGTCCAAAGAACCAAAGGAAAGGACGCATGAAGGCAGCCCTGTGTCGCCCACTGACTGTGCTCCCTGAGTGACACCATCGCCCACACCTAGGAGTGTTATTTTTGTATCATTGTATTTTAATTATGTGTGTTTTTTTTCCTATATAAAAGAAAGAGACTGGAACATTTGATTTCAAATGGTTCAAACACAACATGTTGAGTTATTTCTTCAAGAGGTCTTTATACAAGCACATGGGAGTTCTTATAGACTCAAGTTGACTAGATAGAAAACTTAATTTGTGATACAAGGAATCAAGGGTGACATTAATATACAACGTGCTACAAATCTTGTGAAGTTTAGAAAATGTTTACATGTAGTTTTCAAAGATGCACCCCCCGCCACCAAATTCAGAATGTAAGCGGTTAACACCTGTAAGGCCATATCTCTAGTACCAGGATGGTGTGTGTGTGTGTGTGTGTGTGTGTGTGTGTGTGTGTCTACACTTCTAGACTTAACACAGCCATCCCTCCTTGGTTTCATTTTCTTTGTGGGAACTTTTAAAATCAGAGAACATGTTGGTGGAAGGATGCCGGCAGGACACTCAGGATCTAACATTTACGGCATGCCTTTCAAACAGTAGGTCCAGCTAACCCCCACCTCCGTGCATGTTATTTAATCCCCACTCCATCTTTACAAGATGAGGGCTATGCCCATTCCTGCTTTCCCAAGGTATCGACTGAGGCTTCAGACCTCCAATAAAACAGTGGCCTGAAGGAAGGTGAAGGACCCAAAGGATGCAAGGGAAGTTACTTTGTACTTTTGCATTAGGCTTGCTGTGTCCAGATTGCTGTCTCCATTTCAGAAGAGATCCCTAACAAGAAGAGATGTTCTGGGTCACTGCAATATCTTCCACCCTTGAAGGAGAAAGCTGGGTGGCTTTAGGTTTATTGGGCTTTTCAGTTAAAATACGTCAGCCTTGCTTCCTGCCTGTGAGCTGGGCCCTCATAGTGCAGTTTTCCTACATCCTACTGAAGATAGTCACAGTGACAGGCACAGGTAAGTCTTGGAAAACTCACAGGGGAGGATGAAGCTGTCAAGAAAGAGAGTCAACAAGGTGGTCAGTACTGAGTTCACAGGTTGTGAATGTCCTGATTGACACATGATGCCAAACGAACACAGCCCTAGTCCATGACCTTTGTGAACCTCTGCTTTGAATCCATGACAATGAGGGGATGGCTGGATAGGAAGGCCATTGGTGGTTGTTTAGTGGGAAGAGGATTTTTTATTAGCAGTGAAATTCATTACTCCTTTCTTGTCATTTCTTTTCATCTCTCTGCAGGGCAGTTTCCCCTGCGGGTCTGATTGACCCACATTATTGGACTTCTAACCAGCCTCACACACAGAATAGATGGTTTTTGTACAAATGGGGGTTGGCTTAAGCAAATGTTCAACTCAGTTTGCATAAATTGTGTTAGTCTCTTTAAGGCAATACATTTTGTATTCAGAGTCTTTAAAATTTATTTTGTGGGGTGTGCATTGTACATACTTGTGTATGTGCACAAGTGCATGTGTGTGCACATGCGTGGGTTGGCCAGGGCTTCTGTTTCAGGTAGGCTGGCTGGCAAGTGAATTTCCAAGGATCTTCCTGAGGTTCCTTGCACAAGTGAGGGTTTAAACTAGCTCCTCCTGCTTTCTCCAAAAACACGCCTTCCCACTGAGCCACCTGTCCGTCACCTCCGGCTTTCCTTCCCCTCCCCGCTTTTGGCCACCTTTTGTATTACATAACAAATCAGTAGAGGAATATAAGTCATGGTAACATTCTCCACAGTATAAAGATGAATTCGTATTTCTGCAAACCCAGGCTTCATTGACAGCAGCTGTTGCTTCTTTTAAAAAAAAATTACACTAAAGACAGGCATGGTGACACACACCTGCAACCCAAGCATTTACCAAGTAGAAGCTGGAGGATCAGGAGTTCATAGTCAGCCTTGGATACATAGTAAGTTAGAAGCCAGCCTGGGCTACATGAAACTCCATCAATGAACAAAAGAGAGGGAGGGACGGAGAGAAAAAGAAAAGAAAATCAGCACCAATTCACATTCCTTGACATGTTTCTAAAACACATGTACTCTGGCTCAAGAGCCTGTGTGTTATGCAAAGTGGTCTTGTATTTTAGAATCCGACCAACTAGAACCCAGTGGGCAAGTCAAGTCAGTATGCCCTACTGTAATGAATGATACCTTATTATCCTCTAAAGGATGCTCTCATGGGAAGGAACTCTAGCGTCTTCATTCTTTCTCAGGTTTGTGATCAAATGAAATGCTGCTGGGATGGGAGCCGTGGTCCCGTGGCTACTGCGGAGAGCATTCGGACTTTGAGACAATGAAAGGAAAGTCTCCATGGCAGAGATCGTTTCTCTTCCTCATCTCCAATGTGAACGATACCCACACCCCAGTTGATAGTTTTATGGTGAACAAGAAGTTTAAGTAATTGCCCCCAGCACCTAGAAGATCAGGATGGCAAGGTCAGTGTAGAGCACCCGATGCTGGATGCTGCCTGGGTCTTTGCATATCTGAGTTGTACTAGGCCCTCTCTTGACCTCTCCATGCAAAGCCTACAGGTGTTTTTACTGAGACGTCTGTTTGTCTGTCTACATTTCCCTAAGTATATTGTTTTTGGTGACGCATCATTCAAGATCCCCTCCACGCTAGGTGCCGAAAGAAGTGGAAAGAAGGGAAGTCATGTACTTGTAAACCCATGTTTCCACTGTGTGCTATAAAGTTCCAAGACAGGCCAGGGTTACACACTAGCGAGCTGACAACCGCATGAATGCTTCTGCTGGTAAAGCCTCCGGCTGGCTGAAGTGGAACGGACATTCTGTTAAGCTCTGCTGCCTCGGATAATCTCTTGCCGTTTGTAACTGCTGATGGTCCAAACACTGATTTGCTAGCCATGGGCATGGAGTCATCTTACTGTCATTATCCACAAATGCTCATCATCATCCTCTACAGCAGCCATAGCTCACGGATCTGACCACTAACAAATCTCAAGCCTGACATTGACCAGTGGGTGGCCAAACAATGCCATAATACCATCATTCTTGCCATGATTAAGTGTGACCATGACCTCAGGGCTCTATCAAGGTTTGCCATCTATCCCATAATCAGCCACCAAATGCAGACACTATTGCATACGCCAGCAAGATTTTGCTGAAAGGACCCTGATATAGTTGTCTCCTGTGAGGCTTTGCCAGTGCCTGGCAAATACAGAAGTGGATGCTCACAGTCATCTATAGGATGGAACACAAGGCCCCCAATGGAGGAGCTAGAGAAAGTACCCATGAAGTTGAAGGGGTTTGCAACCCTATAGGTGGAACAGCAATATGAACTAACTAGTACCCCCAGAGCTCGTGTCTCTAGCTGCATATGTAGCAGAAGATGGCCTACTTGGCCATCATTGGGAAGAGAGGTCCCTTGGTCTAGCAAACTTTATATGCTCCAGTACAGGGGAACGCCAGGGCCAAGGAGTGGGAGTGAGTGGGTAGGGGAGCAGGGTGGGGGGAGGAGGGTATAGGGTACTTTCGGGATAGCATTTGAAATGTAAATGAAGAAAATATCTAATAAAAAAATTTTTAAAAAAGGGTGGCCATCGATCTAAAGCTTCTTATGTGAAGGCATTCGTGACCTGTAAATATAATGGACACATTCTGCTGTTTGAAACAGTAAGACTTGACAAGTGTTCTCTCTTTAAAAATGGCTACCCTTATGCGTGAGTGCATGTGTACACATACATATGGAAGCCAGAGGTCAATACTTTTTGAGACAATTTACTAGCTGAGACATCTTCATACCCACCCTGTCCCCTTTTAAAGGATGAAGAAGTTCTAGAATCCTGGATGAAACAAAGCAACATCTTGTTTGGGGGGGAAGGCTGACACCTGGCAGGTACAGTATTTAATACCCACCCCGTTTCTCCCTATAAATGCTGCCCTGGCATTAATCTACACATACACATTTCCAACTCTCCTAGATGCATGGGATGATGTCCTGGTTACGAACCACTGTGTGTGTGTGTGTGTGTGTGCGTGTGTGTGTGCGTGTGTGTGTGTGAGTGTGTGTATATGTGTGTGTGTATGTATGTATGTGTGTGTGTATGTATGTATGTGTGTGTGTATGTATGTATGTGTGTGTGTATGTGTGTGTGTGTGTGTGTGTGTGTGTGTGTGGTGGTGATGGCTTGGCACTTTCCAGAGGCATCTGTTGCAGTAAAGGAACCCCTTGGTGCTAGAAGACCACCAGAGTAGTCCTAATAGTTAGTTTACTTTAACCATAACACCTCTTCTGTGCTGCTTCCCACAAAACTTTCATGTCACATGCTGCTTATTCTTATTTAAAAAAAAAGATTATGTGTGTGTGTGGTAGGGGAATGCACAGGCCAGGATATGTGTGAAGGTCAGAGGACAACTCTTTGGGGTGAGGTCTCTCACCTTACCTTTATCAAGGTTTCTGTAGTAATGCCTTCAGCCACCCTCCAGCCATCTCAATGACCCTCCAATCATTTGTTCTTAAAGGCCGGCTGTTGGCTCTCTCTCTTTGACAAACAGAGCATCATATAGGGAAGCGTGTATTGCTGTCTTCCATCTCACAGGAGAATAATGCAAGAACACACACACACACAATCTTGGGTTAAGGCAGAAATAATTCCTCAGCCATGTGAACTTGAGCGGGTCCTAGAGCCACTGAGGGAGACACTGATGTCATAGCCTGTGTCTGTCTGAATGCCACCCACCACACCAACTGTGGCCCCTAAAGCCAACCTCTTCTGTAAGTACTGGCTAACAAAGACTATTCTGTCCTGCTGCTTCTAGTCATCTCTGGAAAATTTATACAAATACTTATGGATCCCAAGAAACCCTATTCCTTAGGGAAAGTGTTCTGTTCCGGGTGTCCCACGATTTCTGAGTCAGTGACACTCTGTATAGATCATGCTTGCACCTCTACTGCAACATTTACACCTTCCCAGTTACTATTGGGTTTTTGTCACGGCCAATTCTCCCCAAACTGTAAATTCCTAAGAGCAAGAATAACTCCATCCATCTTTCTGATACATCAGAAATGTACCTGGAGTAGCTACTCAACCAGTGTTTGCTGAATGAATGAATGAATGAATGAACGAATGAATGAATGAATGAGCAAATAGGTAACTATAAATTGGGCTACTACATACACATTTTTTTAAAAAAAGGAAACAGAATGCTTAAGTAGAATAACTTGAACTTAAAAGCTAGAGATGGTTTAAGTTCAGGAATTTGAAAAAGAGATTGGCTCGCCCAGCTAGAGCTGACGTGCCAATGGCTCTGTCGGATCACACTGACAGCGTGTCTATAGTGAATGAATGGACAGGCGCTATCAGGACCTTTACTCCAGAGATAATGAGAATGCGTGACATACTTTCTATAACCTTAAAGAAAAAAAAAATCTCAGCTAAAAACCACCATTCTGTTATTCCGAAGTAAGCCCTGTTATGGTGAATGGCTAGATGCCATTTTAATTTTTGTTGATTCCCCAAACTGATTTTGAGCAATTCGTTTTTACCCCACCCCCCACCCCACTCCTGCCCCGTCCTATTTTTAGAATTTGTTTGCCCAGTCATCAGAGCTAACCACAGCTGTGCCAGTGTTCTGAGCAGCTGATTTATCAGTGCAGGGGGGGCCACCGATGGACCGGCAAAGCAGCAAGAGGCACAAAGGACCTGAGGCCCATGGTCTTGTATGGAGGGTAAAATTAGGAAATTCTGTTTTATTGGCTCCTAAATGTCCTAGCAAGTTTTTGACAGAAGCACAGAGAGAAAATGGAAACAAACACCTTGCTGGGAATCTTTCCTTACGGGACTGACCTTGACGACAGCAATCATGCCTTGCTCAACAGTAAAAGGGCACTAGGTCACCTCCTCAAATGGTGTGATAAGCGAACCTGCAGTTCCCAAGGGAGACAAACATAAGCAAACACATCCTGAGCCTGACTGAGGACTCTGCCCTAGTCCACGTGCCTGCTGGAGCTGCCAAGTCTTTTTCCCTTCCAGGCAAAGAAAGCCAGTTGTGACAATCCACCTCTCTGTCTCATGGGGCCCACAACCATCCCATTAAATATTCCAGCCCCTTCTGTTCTCCTTTATCCGGCCACTGTGAGCAAGATCAGAACATGCGCTGGTATTCTTCATGGGGGGATTTATCCAGACTCATGTATTGGCTTCCGTGACGTGATCAAGCAAGCTTCCTCCTCATTTTTAGACCTTTCTAGAAAATCCTTCTCCACCTGCACAGGAAGTGACTACATTCAGAGGGATGCGGCCAGCTTGGTAGCTAAATGAATACTACATGCAAAATAAAAGAAAGGAAAACGCCCTTTTGTATGCCTTGTTGGAGGTGTGTCATTGTGAATTATAGAAAACCCCAGAAGAGTAAGAGAGGTGGTGCAGAGATGTTGGCAGGGTGGGAAGTGTGGCCATTGGATGTCTGGTGGGAGGGGGGTGTTTCCTAGAATTTCTAAACCTTTCCATCATGGTAGATCTGAATAAAGATACAGCTGAGTCTTCCTCTATGTTGGTAAAGTCTTCTGCCCACCCAAATCCCTCCTTAGTCTCTCTCTCTCTCTCTCTCTCTCTCTCTCTCTCTCTCTCTCTCTCTAGTATCTCAGAAGACACCAGAAATATACAGGGACTGTGATTAATAGTTCCCTAGGGCACGTATTTTTCTCAGAGAGGGAAGCACTTTGGTGTGATGAAATCCAGGTATTAAACCATAGTGAAGCTTTAGCAGACAACCAAGGACCCTGCTGCTTTTGGAAGAAAATTAAAACAAAAGGGGTACTTCTCCCGCCATCCCCATCCTCCTTTCACCCCCCACCCCCACCCCAACAGCAAAACAGCTTTTGTTTTTCCAAAGTCCTAAGAGGCACAAACAGGAAGCAAGAAGGCATGGTGAAGCATCTCTCTGAGTGCTCTGCCGCCCTGTGCTCAGGTGATGACGGTGGGTCCTCTCCGGCCGGTCCTCTCGTGAATCTGAGATATTTTCAGTGCGATGGCTATGAGCGGGCTCAGCACTGCCTGGAAAAGAAAGAAGGATGATAATCAACTTGAAATCAGCTAGCTACTGTACAGGCTTCGGATGGATCTCTGCCTTAGAGATATGGATTCAGAGTGCATTTTGCAGCTTGTAGGCAGTGACTGGAATGGGCCAGACACAGAAGCAGGACCGAAAACTGCTCTGTGAGGTCTTACCCAAGCCCAGAGAAATTGACTCATGGTGGGGTCTTGAGTACGCCTACTACTAAACAAGACTGTGAATTCAGGAAGTCTGGAGACCTCCATTCTTCCTCTGATACATTAATCCCTTCCAAGTACAGCCCCACCAAACCCTTGGCCACATTCAGTGTGAGGGCAAAGCTCACTGTTGGTCCTCCCACCATACTGAGAACATTCAGGGTAGATGGCGCCGCAGTCCTAATGTTGTAGAATGGGTGGATCGATCCTGGCTGCTGAGGGTCTTCAGTCTTCCCAGAGGGGTGGGGTGGCTTGGAGAGCTTTGGAACAAAGTTCAGCAAAGGACCAAGCATCACTCCTTGACCTTCCCACTGCTTCTCTGGTTTCTGAAGAGCAGAGCACATACCCCAGGCTCACCCTTAAGATATAAATTACAAAGCAGTGGGGAAGCTGGTCTGTCTGCATTCTTCAGTCCTGTAACTCCCACAAGCAAGAAACTGTTCAGATGACCTTTAGAGCTTTGCCTTAAGAACTGCCTCACCTGAGGACATTCTCATGTATACTTTTACTAAATGTATGTGTACAATGCACGCCTGTTTATCAAACAATCTCCTGTCTCAGTGTGGATTGAGCATGTAAGTATAAAGTGAGTCCATTTAGATACAAAATTCAAAACAAAGGTATTGATAGAGAAGAGTTGGGCAGTAGTAGAGTAAAGAAAAAGTAAAGATCCCATAATTCTGGAGAATGAAGCCTGGGCTGAGAGAAGGGCATTAAAAACTACAGGATGTTCAGGTTTGCAGTCAGACAAAAGAACATGCATGCATAGGGTACAGTTAGCTCAAGTAGTCTCAATGTACTGAGTACTCAGAGAATCCTAAGAGATCGAAAGCCAGGCTGATGTGAGGGGGCCTAAATGCTAGGGTAGAGCTCACTGATTTAATTCACTACACAGTGGAGGCCATTACCATCCTTGGAGTCAAAGGTCATCCTAGTCAGAGAAGTGCACATATTAACCTGGGGGCATGCATTTCACATAATTAAGCCGTACAACCTCCGTGGTGAACAACCACAAGTAATTTCACTCCATTCAAATAATTGAACTGAAATTATTTCAATATAATTACCAAAATAAACAGTAAGATTTGAGAACACATATAGAGAAGTTTACTATAAAGAATGAAATTCAGTGATTTGCAGCAGATAGAGAATGATGATTTGTTGAATTAGATGTGCATGAGATGTTGTAAAATATTGGTGAGAAATCAAATAAATAAATAAATAAATAAATAAATAAATAGGATTCTTAAGCTGCTTACTTCACGATCCCTTTTAGGTTCCAGTTGGGAGATGTTTTTGTGCACTGTGTATTCATGTGCTGATTTCTATACCCAGAAATCGGTTGCAGTCTGGACTTTGGGAAGGATGACTCAGCATTTTGTAAAACCTTGCTTCCTATCACCTCCTGATTGGTTAAATAAAGAGCTAATTAGCCTACATATGGGCAGGGAGGATAAGGTGGAACTTCCACACCCCGAAAGCACAGCAGGGTCTCAGGCGGGCTGACTGAATGGAGATGAAGGTGCCAGATCAAGACTAAGATGGCAGGTCACATGGCTGAGAAGGACTAGGCCAGCATAGCTGGGTTAGAATAGCTCAGAACCTGCCTGGCTTAGAGCCCAAAGCTTTTAATAAATATACCGGTCCTCTGTGTCATTATTTCAGAGCAAATATGGGTGTAGAAAAAGCCTTGTTTTTACAGGTTCTATTGGTCCTAAGTCAATAGAAATAAAAACTGGACATTAGAGAGGATGAAACAGGCTCACAAATTTAAATAGTGTACTCAGAGTGAAAGAAAAATGCCCTGGCCCAAACCTAAATGACTGGAAATGAGCACATATATCACATATGTGCTGTGAAAGACACAGTAAGCAGAACATGTACTTATCAGGAAATATATGCACCAGGACATGTATGTACCAGTACATGTATGTATCAGGACATGTATATATCATGGCATGTATGCACCAGGACATGTATGTACCAGGATATGTATGTACCAGGACATGTATGTACCAGGACATGCATGCACCAGGACATGTATGCACTTAGTGACTTCTCTGAAGTCTTTTGGTACTAAAGAGCCAAATTTGTCTTATACGCTGATATACATCAGACGGTGAGGCCATCAGTGGCAATCAGGCCAGCTCCTGTTTCTGTTTTTTTCTTTCTTTCTTTCTTTCTTTCTTTCTTTCTTTCTTTCTTTTCTATTCATTTGGGAATATATGTCTAAATATTGAAATATCTTGGGGTAGAACCCACATCTAAAAACAAAATCCATTTTTGTTTCTCACACATGCTTTTTGTGACACATAACCCAAGGTAATTTTATACAATATTCTCAATGCATCTTCATTTTCACTGGGACTGTATCACATGAGTCAAAATGAAGAATTTTCCACCTACAACACATTAGGCTCAAATAGTTTCGAAACTGGGACCATTTTAGGCCTTGGGATTTGGGAGTCAGTATGCTACACCTATACCACACTCACTGTTAGTGTGGCTAGAGCACTCTTCACCGAGTTTCTCTTCCTTTCCAACCTGCTGGCATTGGACCCTCTGGCTCTATCCCCACAGAGGCTCCTCACCCATATCCTCCTCCTCCTCCTGGGTTTTCCTCTAGCGGGTTTCCTAGCAGCCATGATTTCCTAGGTGACCATCAGCTTCTCCCTACCTTGCTACCCCAAGCTTCCTTCTGGAAGTGATCTTCTGTTGTACAAGTCTCACATGGCTTCTCAAACAGTGGTTAGCCATTCTCACTGCGGGGGGCTGCCAAGCTCCTGATGTGCTGATAACCCTCATCCTCTCCCTCTATGTCATGTCATATATCTATCTTTATTCTAATGTACCCAAAATCAATCAAGGGGGACAAGAAAAAATGCCTATAGCTAAATCAGAATCCAGAGCTCAACACAGAGAGATTCAAATAGCAAAAACAGGCCTCCATGGTCTGCCCAGCAGTAGGTAACTATGATAAGGATATATTTTGTGAGAAATATAAATCTCTTTTCAATTAAATGACAAATAAATGGTAAGAGTGGATCATCTAACTTGAGGAGTCTAGTGGCTTAGAAACTGCATGAAGTTTCTGTAGCTTCTTTTCGACTATTTCACAAATTACTCATTTCTTATTTCACTTGTATACTCAATAAATATTATTAATATTTTTCAAAAAATGCTTATGGAGAATTCCCCTCCAGATTAAAGTAGAGGGAATACTCCCAGGGAGATTCACCAAAGCAAAACCAAGTCACTCACAAAAGCCACAAGGGCGGGCGCCATCTGCCTCATTCTCTACTCCCCTCCCCACTTTTACCATTGATCCGGGTCTTTAGCCAAGAGATGGCGTTTATATTACAAACCTAACAAGACTATGAGAATCATGAAGACAACTGTCTTAGTCAGAGTTTCTATTCCTGGACAAAACATCATGACCAAGAAGCAGTTGGGAAGGAAAGGGTTTATTCTGCTTACACTTCCATACTGCTGTTCATCACCAAGGGAAGTCAGGACTGGAACTCAAGCAGGTCAGGGAACAGGAGCTGATGCAGAAGTCATGGAGGGATGTTCTTTACTGGCTTGCTTCCCCTGGCTTGCTCAGCCTGCTCTCTTATAGAACCCAAGATTGCCAGCCCAGAGATGGTCCCACCCACAAGGGGCCTTTCCCCCTTGATCACTAATTGAGAAAATACCCCACAGCTAGATCTCATGGAGGTACTTCCCCAACTGAAGCTCCTTTCTCTATGATAACCCCAGCTGTGTCAAGTTGACACAAAACTAGCCAGTACAACAACTGTCCTAATTCAAATGTGAATTCCATTTGACCCCACAGGAGCAGCCCCAAGAGCTCATGGGGTGGGGAGGAAGTGAACAGGCTGGCCAGCTCTGTGGGTTCAGATAGTGGCTGGAGGACATGGGGCTTCTCACCTTCCAGTGTCCTGCCATGTAGATCCAAACTAGCCTGCACAGGTTCCTAGGTTAAGCCTCATGGGAGTAGTCCCCTGCTCATGACTTCCCTCTCCTCTCTCTTCTGCCTGGACTCACCTCACTTTTCATCCCACCAAGCACACTGAAAAGGGATGGGGAATTGCCAACTAGTTTAGATCCCCGTGTGCCCTCCCAAAGAGCCCCACTATGCCCTTGTAATTCTATTCACTGGGCATTCCCATGGTACTTTCTCTAGCTCCTCCATTGGGGGCCCTGTGTTCCATCCTATAGATGATTGTGAGCATCCACTTCTGTATTTGCCTCAAATTTTCTTCTTTGTGCAGAATAGACTTGCTAGTTTCATGGGAGACAACTCCCTACCTCTCACACACACACACAAAAATTTTTTAGAAGAAATAGGTCTAAAAGACTGAAGCCAGAAGTTTAAAAGAAAACTAAAGACTATAATCTATAGAATCTCTTCGTCTGAGTCTTTTCTTTCTCTCATCTGCCAGGCTGCAGAAGATGTGACTCTGTCATTTACAGCAATCCGAGTTCCCATGGTTGCAATACTGACATAATTCAGTTTGGTGCTCTGTTTGTAAATGTCCCTTAAAAATGAAGCCAAAGCATCCATGGGGCTGCTGAGGTTGTCCAGCAGCCTGGACCCAAGGACCAGCCAAGAATCACCTAAGGATACTGTTGTGGGTTCTAGTCAGAGACATAGGGTGCTTGTGTTCCTGTGAATCCTGGAGTCTGTAGCCCCTACAAGCTTCCCAAGTGATCCTGATATATACAAAGACCTTCTTTTGAAGCATTGTATTCTTATCCTAGAACAGGCAGAACAGGATAATGGTTGTTAAATGGGTTCTGGATCCCTGGATCACATGGCTCCTACCCTTCATGAGCTGTGTGGTCTGGGTAAGTCATTTACACCTCCTTTTTTTTTTAAAAAAATTTTTATTAGATATTTTCTTCATTTACATTTCAAATGCTATCCCAAAAGTACCCTATACCCTCCTTCCACCCTGCTTCCCTACCCACTCACTCCCACTTCTTGGCCCTGGTGTTCCCCTGTACTGGGGCATATAAAGTTTGCTAGACCAAGGGGCCTCTCTTCCCAATGATGGCCGACTAGGCCATCTTCTGCTACATATGCAGCTAGAGACACGAACTCTGGGGGGTACTGACTAGTTCATATTGTTTTCCAACTATAGGGTTGCAGACCCCTTCAGCTCCTTGGGTACTTTCTCTAGCTCCTCCATTGGGGGCCCTGTGTTCCATCCTATAGATGACTGTGAGCATCCACTTCTGTATTTGCCAGGCACTGGCATAGCCTCACAAGAGACAGCTATATCAGGGTCCTTTCAGCATAATCTTGCTGGCATATGCAATAGTGTCTGCGTTTGGTGGCTGATTATGGGATGGACCCCAGGGTGGGGCAGTCTCTGGATGGTCCATCCTTTTGTCTTAGCTCCAAACTTTGTCTCTGTAACTCCTTCCATGGGTATTTTGTTCCCTATTCTAGGGAGGAATGAAGTATCCATGCGTTGGTCTTCCTTCTTCTTGATTTTCTTGTGCTTTGCAAATTGTATCTTGGGTATTCTAGGTTTCTGGGCTAATATCCATTTATCAGTGAGTGCATATCTAGTGACTTGTTTTGTGATTGGGTTACCTCACTCAGGATGATATCCTCCAGATACATCCATTTGCCTAAGAATTTCATAAATTCATTGTTTTTAATAGCTGAGTAATACCATTGTGTAAATGTACCACATTTTCTGTATCCATTCCTCTGTTGAAGGAAATCTGGGTTCTTTCCAGCTTCTGGCTATTATAAATAAGGCTGCTATGAACATAGTGGAGCATGTGTCCTTGTTACCAGTTGGAACATCTTCTGGGTATATGCCCAGGAGAGGTATTGCTGGATCTTCCAGTAGTATTATGTCCAATTTTCTGAGGAACCACCAGACTGATTTCCAGAGTAGTTGTACAAGCTTTCAATCCCACCAGGAATGGAGGAGTGTTCCTCTTTCTCCACATCATCACCAGCATCTGCTGTCACCTGAATTTTTGATCCTAGCCATTCTGACTGGTGTGAGGTGGAATCTCAGGGTTGTTTTGATTTGTATTTCCCTGATGATTAAGGATGTTGAACATTTTTTCAAGTGCTTCTCAGCCTTTCGGTATTCCTCACTTGAGAATTCTTTGTTTAGCTCTGTACCTCATTTTTTAATAGGGTTATTTGAATTTCTGGAGTTCAGCCTCTTGAGCTCTTTGTATATATTGGATATTAGTCCCCTATCAGATTTAGGGGACTAAATCTGTTGGTGGCCTTTTTGTCTTATTGACAGTATCCATTTACACCTCCTTAAGTATCAGTTTTTCTTTCATGGAATAGCAGCAGAGAGGTGTGGGGCTAAGCTAGCTAGGAGGTAGGAAACAGGACTGTCTCAAGCACAAAGGGCAGATATATAAGTGATTGTTGTCATTAAAAACCCAGAAAGGAGTTGGAACACACATGCTGGTAATCAACCAGCTGCTTGGTATAGTCTATGGTCTTTTATTATAAATACACGCTGTTCCAAATGTCAAACGAATGCCTCTAGAGTGCATTCTAGTTCAAAACAGCAGCTTTCTGTTGTTGTGTCTGACTGCCCTTCTGGCTCTGGTGAGTTGTCAGCCTGCCATTTGGATTTCTGACCCCGGGAACTGCCACGAGGACCATGCCCTGCATTCACCATGGCTCTTCCTGAGAAGCTGGCCTTTGCCATGATATGATGGGTGTGTCAGTAGTGTGGAGCGCACACACACACTGTGCTATTCCTGAATGCAACTTCACAGTAAACATATACTTGAAAGTTTTGGGCAAGAAATACCTTTCCTGGATGGGATTTAGGTCTTCAAAACCCAAGCCATGATTTAGACATTGTTTGAGCTTGCCTCTGAGGAGTCATATATTAAGTTTATCCTTGGGTAGACTTTGGGAGATGTTGGGCCTTTAAATGTTGGGACATGGTGGGCCTTTAAAGGATAGAGCCTAGTGTTAGGTCCTTAAGCCAGATGATGGTGTATGCCTTCAAAGGGATTAAGGGAACATGGCCTCTCTGGCTTCCTGTGTAGAGATAGGAACCCTTCATTTGATATCCTAACCTGCTATGACACTATCTTCTCTTAGCTCTCAGGTCTTCGTCTTGTTTAGACCGACGATCTAGAACCCGAAAATCGAAAGATTTGACTCGGTATACCTGGAGTAAAAGTATTCGTCGTTATAATTCTAAAACCTCAACCATAAAAGGTATCGTAAGTCGAGTGGAACTGACTACTACTATGATAAGTGATGATACATTGTCTTTTACGATGGAGTTTTCGTTAAAGGTTAGGGGAGTTATGAGGAATGGGGCAATGTGCTGAAGACTCTGCTGTTGAAGTACTTTCTTTTAGGCCTGGATCCATCTCTGTTATACTACATACTCTGAAGGTCACTGCTATAGGCCGGGGCTAAATATCTCCCAATAATTAATGTGTTAAAAGTCTTGGTCTTCTAAAATAACAGCCTACAGAAAAGATTTTTACCAACTCCACATCTGTCAGAGGGCTAGTTTCCAATATATATAAAGAACTCAAGAAAGTAGACACCAACAAACAAAGTAATCCAATTTTAAAATGGGGGACAGATCTAAACAGAATTCTCAACCAAGGAATCTCAAATGGCCAAGAAGCTCTTAAAGAAATGTTCAACATCCTTAGCCATCAGGGAAATGCAAATCCAAAGGACTCTGAGATTCTATCTCACACAAGTCGGAATGGCAAGCCCTTAGTGGTTGTGTTAAGAAGTCTGACATTTCCGAAAGCATGAATATGAGGATTTCAGCTCCAGCCATTTAAGTCACTCACCATCAGTTTTCCCATCAGACACTGACATCATAGAGCTGGATCTGATGGGAAAATTATACCAGAGCCCTGTTCAAATACCTGGCTCGTGGGATCCATGGACACATAGAGTATGTTGCTGCAGTACACTGCCATGTAGTGAGGAAGCTTGTTAATTAACATCAGCTGATAATGACACCCAAGGCCACAGTGCTTTGGTGGGTCAGGAAAGAGTTAAGGGCTCGCTGACTCTATAGTGAGTGCATTGACTGCCTGTATCAGTGAGGGCTGGCTTTATTTCCATCTCTAGCACAAATTAAACAGGGTATTTAATCTCTTGTGCCTTACTTTTCAAATTGGAATCTAATAATAGCTTTATGGCATAGTGTCAGGAGTGTGAAACAAGATGATATGTGACAGTGCCTGTCATATAGTAAACATTCAATTAGTGGTAGATATTCACGCATTCATAATATTATTATCAAATGCTCCCAGGCAGTTTTCAGTCACGATCCTTTTGCAAGCATCAAGTAGCTCTCAGATACAGGATGTTTGGTTGCTTCTTTTCTCTATGAACCAGCAATTAATACTCATATCTGAAAGCCATACCCTGCCTACCTTTAAGCTGACACCCAGCCACAATTCAGAGCTGTTCTTTCAGATTCGTGCTAATGAGCATGGATGAAGGGATCTTTTTCTCAACTCATCACATGGCAGGGGGCCTCTTGGTCAACACATTCCACAGCTGACAACAGCATTCAAAAGCAAGCTGGCACAGTGGTTACCAGGCAGGCAGACATACACAGCCTGTTTCTCAGCAACATCCTACCCTGTAGTTGGGGCTCTGTCGATGAGGTACCCAGGAGGTCTCAACCAAGTACATGTTTAAATGCACAGTAAACACCACACACACAGTATCTTCTCTCTCTTGCCTAAGCAGATCTGGACACCAGAATATCTCCAAGCTGGGCTTAACTCACAAGCAATACAAACTGAAATGTTGGCTTTGATTTTGGATTCTGGGGTTTCAATTCATCATGAAGTTTTTGGTAACGGACACTAAGTACCTACTATGAATTCAACACATTTTGAATCCGTGTGCCAAACTGATCTTAGAACTGGACTTTGAAGGGATGGTATTATGTTGTTTCCTAGATAAGGAAACTGAGGTCCAGAGGCACTGTGTTGACATGCGGCAAGTCACAGGCTTTGTTAGTGCTCTGATCTGAGCCTCAAAGTTGGTCAGCTGCTAGCACAGGTGACCCTCATCCATACATAGGGAAGTTTTCCTTTCCTGAACTCTTTGTTGTTGCTGCTTTGGTTTTGGGGTTTTTTTGGGGGTGTGTGCAGTGAACTTTACTGATGGTATTCAGGAGAGTAAGGCTCCCTAAGCTCCGCCTTTATTCTGGGGGTCTGGGATGAACACTGAGGGAGATGCTCAGTGTTGGGGCTGAGCAGCCGAAGGCCTCTCTCTTGCTTTTGTGTCTTGTGTCTTTGCTGGGATGGGTGGTCCTGCACTTCTTACTTCTTGGAGGCCATGGAGGCCAGGAGGTCTACCACCCTGTTGTAGCTGGATTCATTGTCATGCCAGGAAATGCTATTTACAAAGTTGTTACTGAGAGTAACTTTGATGCCATTTCCAGCATCAACGGTGGAAGAGTCACAGGGGACATTCTGCTCTTCATCATAGCCTAGAATGCCCTGTAGTGGGTCTTCAGATGCATGCTTCACCACTTTCTTGATGTCATAATATTTAACAGCTTTCTACAGGTGGCATGTCACATTCATGATGGATACATTGGGGGTAAGAACACGAAAGGCCATGCCAGTGAGCTTCCTGTTTACCTCTAGGGTGACCTTGTCCACAGCCTTGGCAGCACCAATGGATGCAGGGATGATGTTCTGGGCAGCCTCATGGCCATCATGCCACCAGAGGGGCCACCCACAGTCTTTTGAGTGACAGTGATGGCATAGACCATAGTCATGAGTCCTTCCATAATGCCAAAGTTGTCATGGATGACCTTGGCAGGGGAACAGGTGGCTACTAAGCAGTTGGTGGTGCAGGATGCATTGCTGATAATCTTGACTAAGTTGTCATATTTATCATAGTTCACACCCACACAGATATGAGACATCAGCAGAAGGAGCTAAGATGGTGACCCATTCAGCCCCATTCTTCAAGTGTGCCCGGCCTTCTCCATAAAGATGAAAATACCAGTAGGCTCCACGACATATTCAGCACCAGCATCATCCCATTTGATGTTAGCTGGATCTTGCTCCTAGAAGATGGTGATGGCCCCCCCATTGATGACAAGCTTCCCATTTTTAGCCTTGACTGTGCCATTGAACTTGCCATGGTTAGCCATACTGAAACATGTAGACCATATAGTTGAGGTCAATGGGGTCATTGATGGCAACAATGTCCATTCTGTCAGATGTGTAAACAGCTCTGATAACTATTTGTCCAATATGGCCAAATCCCCACACTCCGACCTTCACCCTTGTGTCTCTGGGAAGAGGGTGACACTGCATAGGACGATGTGGGAAGATGCAGCTGTCTCTGGACCAGAGAGGAGCTTTGCCTGTATTGTAAAAGGATTCTGTTTCCAGTATGGAATTTGAAATCAGCTGTGAATGGCTATAACTCCAGTTCCGGGGGAATCCAGTGTCCTGTTATGGCTTCTGAGGGCACTGCACACATGTATATGGACATGCATGGAAACAAAATACCCATACATATAAAATAAAGGGAAAAGGAAAAGGAATTGTAAACTTTTATAATCATACAGATGTTTATTCAATTTAATTGACTTGAATTATATGTAAAATTGATGTTTGTGCTTCTGAGAATGGCCCAAGGTGTACGCAGGCCTGTCGGCTGGCTGTCTTTAGCAATACTGTCATACTGCTTGTACCTGAGATGTTCCAGTAGCACAGGCCTGTGAGATTAAAGGCTTCTCTGGCTCCTTTCAGAAGAAGGTTGACTGTGAGTGAGTGCTGCATCTCATCCAATGTGTCCTGTGCTTACTTCACCTTGATTTCTAACGTAATTGCCTTTGTGATAGTGACATCCCTTTCATTCTCTACCCATGGTTAATATTTACATGTGTTTCCATGACATGAGAAGAATTTTATCTTCATGTCTCTTGGTGACATATATATATATATATATATATATGCCCATTAAGTAGGGTGTGTTTAACTAATTTGCATTAGTGCTAATAGGATGTTTGTTTGCTCCAATAATTACTGAAGCAGGGTTAGGAACATTTTAGGATTAGTAAGGATTTTAGTTTTTTCCTTATAACTTCTCCAGTCTTTGAGTTTAGAGATTTACACTTATATTCCCTGGGGGAAATTAAGCCTTGTTTTTATTTTGAAGAGTCCCTTTTTGTCTTTAGCAATGAGTTTGACCTTAAAGTCTACCTTATCTGAAATGACTGGTGATGTCTTGGTAATTAGTTATGTGAGTGTACATACACGCACACACACACACACACACACACACACACACGCACACACACACACTTCTCAGTTTTAAAACAGTTAAATTCTGGATTTTTTTTTTTTTTTGGTACATGGCTTTTATAGTTCACCCTTTAAAAATCTCTTTTGTGGAGACTATAAAGAGCCTTGAGAAAATGTGTCTTATATGACATGGGTACAGCCATGTCAAGGACTTCTATCTCTCGGACCCATGGAAATGAGAAAGCTTTCCCCAGGGACACTCAAAGGATGGCAGAGCCTTCATCTGGTCCAAGTGTGAACATTAGTGATGTGCGCAGAAGCTATCAGCCACAACTTCCTCCTCAGGGGTGACTGCAGTCCGAGACTGCTCCCTACAGAGACCCCCTACCCAGATTAGTTAAAATTGCCTCTTTGCTCAGCTGTGAGCCATAGCCATAAGCCCACCCCCTGGTTCATCTGTCTACAATAAAGCTGCCTTCTTCATTCAGATGTATGAAATAAACACTTGAGGAGGTTGGAGTTGCTACTGCAGTTGGTGCCTGCCATCATGGTCTGTCTGTCTGCCCTCCTGCCTGCCTGTCTGTCTGTCTGCCTGACCTATCTTCCATCAGGTTTCCAGGACCAACCATGCAGAACATTCTTTGCTTTTATTCCTTGTTGCACGTGTTATTCCACAGTCCATCAGCGATAATGTCCCTCTGCCCAGCACTATCTTCCTTAATGTGTGGGTCGGCTGACACACTACTTTTCTGTGCCAGTTGCTAGAAGAGTTTTTCCATGTGTGCTCCTTTTACAAGAAGCCTCTCACTTCATCTTGGAATTCTAGATTATAAATGGGTTTACTTCAGTCCTTTGACTTTCAGTGTTGCTGCATAAAGTTAGTTGTCAGACAGTTACTTGTTTGTCTTTCATTTTCTGTAATTTCAGTCTGGTTTATCTAGGCATGAACTGATTATTAATTATACCTCCTGTTTTGCCATCCAGTTCCAATAGACATATAACCTTTCTGGGTTTTGCCTGCACCCCAGTGCTTTCTCCTCTCCATATTACAACTTGCTGTAAGAGCAGCAAGTATTTTTAACTGCTGGGCCATCTCCCTCAATTACAAAGTTCAAGTAATTTTCATGTCTCACACCCTCTTCTGTCCCCTTCTCCCCCCCATTAACTCTCCAGCTGCACTGTATCTAGTTTCTTCAGACATATTTTAGGTTTATTACCAATCTCTTCTGTTGTGGATGAAACTATTATGTTTTAATGTCAACTATTATTTTTAGTTTTATTTTTTAATTTTAAAATCTTTCTTTTTTTATTCTAAAGATTTGTTCTAAAGATTTTAATTTATGGCTGTGCGTGTTTTGTCTGTGTGTGACCCACATGGCTCCTGATGCTTGAGGGGCCCAAAAGAGGGTGCTAGATCCATTGGAACTAGAATTACAGACACTTAAGAGCCACTTTGTGTTTGCAGAAAACTAAATCTGGGTCCTCTGTAATAGCAGCAAGTATTTTTTTTTTTTTTTTTTTTTTTTTTTTTTTTTTTTTTTTTTTTTTTTTTTTTNCCATCTTTCTGGCATATGATATAGTGTCTATGTTTGGTGACTGATTGTGGGATGGATCCCTGGCAGCCGCAGTCGTTGGGACCATCCTTTGGATTGAACTAGCAGCAAGTATTTTTAATTGCTGGGCCATCTCCCTCACCCTAGCATCTTGATTTAAAATATAACCTCTAGTTATTTGCCAGTGACTTTCTATCTTGTGTTTGAATTCTATGAGTGCAGTGAAAATAACTGTTTTATAGTCTTGTTGGACAAACTCTCACATCTGTAGGTCTCATTTTATACGTACATGACGGTCTCTTTAGGTGACTTGCAAACTTTTGCTGATTGCTGTCCATCTTGTTTGAAGAAGATGTTATAGACATGCCACGAGGCATAGTTGCCACGTCTTCCGTCTTCCTTCATTTCCTTCTGTGAGGCTCCTGGGGACTTGTGACTCTTTGCTCCCTACCTTTATCATGGCTCCCTTTGTATTACCACCTGGAACAGGGGCTGCACTGAAGATCTCCTGCTTTGGTGGGAATGTAAATCTTCCTATTTTTCTTTCAGCCACATTGAGCTGTCACAGGTCTGCTTCATTGAAGCCTCTCTGGCTAATCCTTTTCATAGCAGAGCTGAGTTGTAATGGAGCAGGCCGTCCTTTTCTGCAATGGCACCTGTCATTGCCTGTTACCTATACCCCATGTATTTCTTTAGCATTTCTCTTGGATAGGCAAATTTTCTAGACAGAAAGGGTCATCTCCCAAACTCCATCTCCTTGTTTCTGTCCCTGCCTTATGGGACTAGAGGGGATGGATGCCACTAACATGATCGTTTGATGCACATCTTTCAGGGTTTTTGTTTGCTTTGTTGGTTTTTTTGGTTTGGTTTGGTTTTTTGCTGTCTTATTTTCAGAGAGTTTAAATTGCCCAGACTATTGCTACCAGAAGCTGGAACTCTTTTATAAGAGGTTTGCTCTATTCTGTAATTATATTACTGCCATGAAGATCCAAATATTAGATTCTTTGAGAACCAGAAAATCTAGCAACCTCATTGCCATATATTAGTATAACCAGGGAGAGACCAGTGTCCCCCAAATTCCCATCCCACTCTACTGTCTTAAACTCACCCCTGTGTTAGTGGGTATCTGAGCTTGCTACCATGGACAAGCAATAATGGAACAGAAGCACTAAAATAACACCAGTATGCGTGACCGGTGAGAAAGCAGGGATTATACCTGGATAATTACATATCCAGAGATCTAGGACATCCTGATTTGATTTGATTTTTTTCTCTTTTTCCAACACAGATTCTCAGCCACTAGGGTAGGCTGACAGGTTATACATGGAGCCCAGAAACCTGTAGAGGGGGAGGAACTGAGATCCCTTCCCCACTGCACTGTTCCAATGGTGTAAACCCAGCATGGATTACTCTGAACTGACTGTGACTCAGGTATAGAACTGTCATCTGCAGTGTCCTCATGCACCACAGTCCTCCCTTGAGACAGTCTTTGGGTCTTCTCTCAGCGATAAATAATATTTCTGTTTATTCTTTGAGAATTTTGTAAATGAGAAAAAAAATCTATCTACTTTCTTGTCAAACATTTTATTTCCATAGGTAGATAATTAAAAAGTTATAGGGTGATGTAAATGTTCTTTGTAAATCAAAACATCATAATATCAAGGTTTTAAACATCTGGGGATGGTAGTATTAGGATATACATATTCTTTTTTTTTTTTTTTTTTTTGTTTGTTTGTTTTTCGAGACAGGGTTTCTCTGTCTAGCCCTGGCTGTCCTGGAACTCACTTTGTAGACCAGGCTGGCCTCGAACTCAGAAATCCGCCTGTCTCTGCCTCCCAAGTGCTGGGATTAAAGGCAACATATTCAGTCCAGGTGGACCATAGAATATAAAAGAGAAATAGGTCAAAATAAGGGGTGATTAGACTACAAAGTGATATTTGGATGATTCTAGATAGGTCAATCATTTCCTCTGGAAAATACATGTATTTTAACTTATTATTGACACTCAAACTAGAAGACAAAGACAACCATCTGTTTTATTTTACTAAACAAATATTTGTAAACAAGAGATAGGAAGAAAGAAACGGACAAACTACTGTGAGAGAGGTGAGCTTAATAGAGATGCCCAGGCCCAGGCCTGTGTTAGCAGGGGTGTTTCCACTGAGTGGAACCCTGAGGGTGTCTGCTCTTTTCTCCTCCCCAAGGAACTGCGGAGGCCTAGGCAAGGACCTTCATTGCCTCCATGTTGGTAGCCCAGCACCACCTTGTCCTTTCAAGCCAGCCCTTCGTGAGGCCAACCTGGACTGGTGATACTGCTTATCTCAGGGAGAGTTAACAGGCTCTCTGTACAGTTGTTTTCCCAGAGCCTGTTTTACACAGCTGGTGTCCCTGTCTGTAGTGCCTAGAGGATGCTGCTTTCTAACAGGGCTAGTCAGCTGGAAGAGATCTGGAGACAAAAGGGGTCAGAATTAGGCTTCACTTCCTGCTAGACTGGAATCATAGCACTAGAGGATAAGATCTAGGAAGATGGGTTGGTTTCCAGTAATTCTGTGCCAGACTGGAGGGTACTCTGGGTACTCCAGGGCAGTTTTCAGAGGTGGCAGAGCATCTCCATATTTTTGTATATGCAGAACAGCATCATAGCACCAAAGGATGAGAAGGAACCCGATAGCCAAGGAGCCTTCCCTGCAGTGTAAAGCCATCAGTGGGGTCCATGGAGGGCGCCACTATGCACTTTGTGTACTTAGTCACAGGAGCATGGCTCTTCTCACATACTGTGTCTTTAAGACTCGGCTGTCATACAAACCCTTAGTGTTCTAAATAATTACTCTTCTCCTTGTAATTCGAGTTGTGCTAGACTGTCTACCAACAAATTTAGCAAGACTTCCGTGTCTTGGAAAAACATCAAATTAGAAGTTTCTTCACTTCATCCAGGGCTTATTTTGAGTCTCGCAGCTTAGCTAAGATAGCATGCAAAGAAAACAAGCTCACTTGTGGATTGACACTGAGGTAAGGTTTCTATGGAGATGCAAAGGGAAACTGGTCTTCTTGTTTTCCTTTTTTGTGAATTGACCTGGAAAGCAGAAATAAATCTTCCGAGGGCCTCAGAAACAATTTTTTCTTGGGTTGTTTTCTGTGCTCTTGGTAATTTTCCAGCTGTAGGAAGGAACAGCAGAGGCCAAGGAACCCTCAGAAGTACATGGTAGTTGGGTTGGCATTTGAGGATTTATCTGGAAGGAAGGCTAAGCCTGCTAAGCAGAGGGAGAAATAAGGATCTCAAAGGTCATCCATTAAAGGCTTCTCTGACTTTTTAAGTACATGCAAGTTACCTGTAAGGCAAGTTTATGACAGTGCTGATCTGTTCAGTAGATCTGAGAGGAGGCATGAGTCTGCAATTCTAAGATCTGAGAGGAGGCATGAGTCTGCAATTCTAAGATCTGAGAGGAGACATGAGTCTACAATTCTAAGATCTGAGAGGAGACATGAGTCTACAATTCTAAGATCTGAGAGGAGACATGAGTCTGCAATTCTAAGATCTGAGAGGAGACATGAGTCTGCAATTCTAAGATCTGAGGGAGACATGAGTCTGCAATTCTAAGATCTGAGAGGAGACATGAGTCTGCAATTCTAAGATCTGAGGGAGACATGAGTCTGCAATTCTAAGATCTGAGAGGAGACATGAGTCTGCAATTGTAAGATCTGAGAGGAGACATGAGTCTGCAATTCTAAGATCTGAGAGGAGACATGAGTCTGCAATTCTAAGATCTGAGGGAGACATGAGTCTGCAATTCTAAGATCTGAGGGAGGCATGAGTCTGCAATTTTAAGATCTGAGAGGAGACATGAGTCTGCAATTCTAAGCAGTGCCTGTTGCCTCCAATCAAGAATCCTTTGGGTTGTGAAAATTCCAAGTAGTTTGTTAAACAAGAATTATACTTGTTTTATAATTCCTTATCATTTTTACTAGTAAAGTGAATTTTTAGTAACTGAAAATCCTGAACCCTGTTAATATGAATTAGACAATGTTAACACAAGTGGAAGTGAACAGCTTGAGTCGCTGAAACAAACAGCCACAGCCTGAAGAGCAGCAGGACCCGTCCAGCTGCAGGATCTCAGGACCACATCATCAAAGTGTCTCCGCATTTTGGGAACACCACACTGGCCATCCAGACTGTAGCTCTCTAGGATATGCTTAAGAGCAAAGGATAGACAGGAGGACAGACTCATTGCTTGGGGGCGTCGGGGGATCCTGCATTTGGAAGTGAGTCTGGGAATTACCATTTAAGGCATCTGTCCCTCACAATCCTGCAAGGGAAGTTTGTTCACACCAGAGTAGCTTGGGCAGCTGCTGAAGTGCTCGTCCATGTTCTAACAGTTTGACACACATAGCAACTAGACTTTTCTTTCTCCATTTCATTTAATCCTTTTCTTCTGGCACAGGTAAAATATTTTTCCTCTAAAAATCATGTCAAAGCTACTGCTTAAAGAGAAGGAAGAAAGGAAGAAAGGGAGAAGGGGGACGAGGAGGAAGAGGAGGAGGAAACTTTCCAACAGGAAACAAAATACCTGAAAAGTTAGACTTCAAAAAAAACCAAACATTTTAAAACATTTCCATGTATGGTTATAATCAAAAGCTAAGATGTTTAATCTCACTAGACCAATTTTGCAGATTTTTACAAAATCTTGAAATTTATCCAGATTCACAAACACACATAAATACTAGCGTAATTTTGCATTTTAAAAATATTTCACTTATTTTTATTTTATGTGTATTAGTATTTGCCTAAACATATGTCTGTGTACCACATACATGCAGTTCCCACAGAGACCAGAAGAGGGTTCTTGGATTCCCTGAGTCACACACAGCTGTGAATTGTCAGGTAGATGCTTAGAATTGAATCCAGGTCACCTAGAAGAGCAGCCAGTGCTCTTAACCACAGATCCCTATTCCCAGCCCTGTAATTTTACCTTTTATAAAATAAAATCTTTAGACAAAGACATTTGGATCCATGCATCACTAATGTCACCGGAACCTGTGCAGCTGTCACGCTCAGAAGGCTCACGTGATGCAGTCCTTGATCTGAACCTGGCCTCCACTCAGTCTGGGTATAGCCTATGAACTAAACATAATTTTATGCTATTAACTGATTTCTAAAAATTATCCAAAGACACCCTGACATGACAAAATTTGAAATTCAAGTTTTGGTACCCACAAACGTGCTTCTCTTGGGATCCCAGCCTCTCTGTGTTGCTCGTATATACCTGGTCTGGAAATCAGCAGTTCAGTTTGCAGGTGAGCACCGGCAGCTTGATCCACTCAACCACTCCACGGATACACCAGCAGTCCATTTCGGTAGAGTCAGGATAGCAAACATGAATCAGCAGCAGAGGCACTACCTACCAGAGACAGCCTTGGCTCCAGTCACCAGGAGGTGCCCGGAGGGATGCCAGGAGAAGTTCTTGGTTATGCCTCTCTCAGCCAAGTGGAGACCAGTGAAGACCAGAGACCCACAAGTGTTGCACAGCTAGCTCTATAAGCAAGCCAAGCTCAGCCCCTGTCACTGTCCCTGGAGTCCTATTTATACCCTCCAAACATCACATGTCCTCTACAGGCCTTGCCTCAGCCTGTGCGTCTATCTCAGCTGACATCACTCTGCCAAACAGCCCGAGTCCACAGAAGTAGCAAGAAACAGCCTCATGTCACCAGAAGGGTTTTATTTATTTATTTATTTATTTATTTATTTATTTTTGGTGCATTTCTTTCTATGGAGTCCCAACAAATGCAGCTCAACTACGTAAGCTGAGGTGTTAGCAAAGAATTCTTCATCACATGTCCTTTCACTTGCCTGCTTTAGCAGAACATCCTTTCACCTGTGTCTGCCTCAGTGAAACGTTCCTTCACCAGCCTCCCTTAGCCTTTCACCTGTGTCTACTTTAACGAAACAGTCTTTCACGAGTATGCTTTAGAAAAACATCCTTTCACCCGTGTCCGATTTAGGAGAGCACTCCTTCACATGTTTGCCCCAACAAAACACCATCCAACACAACTGACTTTCCAACGAACCCTTGAGTCTCCACTTCGGCCTCACCTAACTTCAATTCCTAAGCCAGGAAGTATGGTGTGCTTGGGTTCCAGCCAACCAAACAGTGTCTCACATGACAAATGTGCTCAGCTATGAGCTCCTCCCATTCTAAACTCCAGCCTGAACCTCATTACTTTTTCTTTGCTTTCCTTCTTCCCAAGACCTAAGCATTCTGCCATCAAAATACCCCCACCCCCAACCCTGAGTTCCTCTAAGATCCCAGCATTACTGGGAGGAAAAAAAACAAGAATGAGGGACTCCCCTGTTCTGCATCTCACACACGATGTAGTCTCTAGGATGGCACTAGGATGGCAACCTGAAAACCAGGCAAGAGCCTAAGGAGAGTTGAACCAGACTATCTCCATTCTGACATTGGGTGCCATCTCCCACGCTGGCACATGACTGTGGTGAAGCCTGGCAGGGCCCTCTCCAGGTGCCAGCTGGTTACACTGAGTCCGGAACTTCGGTTTATGAACAAAAGCCAATGATCTACTTGTGCCGCTTTCTACAAAAAGGGGCTGAAATTTCTGATGTGCTGTCCTGCTGGGCTGGACCAAAGATGTTGTTAGAAAAGCTGGATTGTGCTGACCGCAGCCTGTCAAACGGATCATCTGGCAAGAGGAGCTGTGACTGGTGACCTTCTGTACTTGTATGACCAGCATGAATTCATTCATGCTTTCTGAGGCCGAGTAAACAAGATCCAGCAAGATTTGATGATTTGTAGATATAAATAGTGCAGGGTTAACCAACAACTGCTTAAACATGTGCCTGGGGCACAGCAGAGCAGAGGCTCAGTGTAAACCTGGTAAGAGCTGTACCTTCACTTTAGAAAACCGGAATAGCATCAGAAGGAAGAGACTTAAACGTTAGCTTTCCTTACACTCCTTTAAAAGCTAGTTCTGCTTTTGTCTTGTCATGTGAGAGCAGCATGTCTGTCTCATGTTTTTAATCTTTAGGATTTCTAAACTATAAGCTAAGCCCAACCCTAAAGCAAGGTCAAACCCTAACGTTCAGCTCCTCCATGTTCTGTTCTTATAGACACCAGGTTTTTTTCGAACACGTTGACAACTGGAGATTCTGTCATGAGGCTTGGAAAGAGTCTCTTCTGTTCATACTGCTTTAAAGGAGATGTGGCCTGGCCCTGCTGAAGGACTGACAGAGGGGCATACATAGGCAGGGTCTAGTCTCTCATAAGTTCTGGGTAGGGCACAGTGTGTGGGCAGGGCCATAACACATGCAGTACTCTCGGGAATATTCTCACCGAAGAGGCTGGTTTCAGGAAAAGGCTCATTGTTATCAAAACTCCAGAGAGCACTGGTGTGTGATGCCCTGGGAGATATGAGCCAAACTCCCAGCCCAAAGCAGGTTTGACATGTCCTCAAATTCCTGGTTATCCAAGGAGGCTTCTCAACTCCAGGGAAATAGCATACAGACAGAATGGCTGAGCTGGGGCAGAGATTTCAAATTCAAGGCCAGGAAAGGGAAGACTATGAGCCTGATGGTTCGCTTGACTTCCTTTTGGTTTTTCTTGGGAAGTAACTCAACTAAGCTAGCAGAAATATAAGAGCACCTGGACCAAAGGGCTGGGAAGATGGCTCTGTGGGTTAATGCTTGCTGTGCAAACACAAGGTCCTAAGTTCAAATCCCCATCACCCAACATGGACCACACACACACACACACACACACACACACACACACACACACACATACACACACCACAGAGAGACACACAAGACAGTAACAACAACAAAATGTATAAATGTATATAACATTTTCTTTATTGAAAGATTAATTCTGCTTCAAGTGAAGATTTGTGAAGATTCGTCAGTTGTTTTCTACACCACTAGAGGGAAATCTAACCCATCTAGTAGCTTGAACATGATTCATTCTCTCTCCTCCTCCCCCTCTCTTTCCCCCTCCCCCTTTCTTTCCCTTTCTTTCCCCCTCCCTCTCTCCCTCACCCTCTCTCCAGAATTGGCATTTTAAGGGTGAAAATGCTTTGAGACATTAGTTTATCTGATCTCTGCATCTTTGCCCATATGTTAAAATTCTTATTTGAATTATGGCGGCTTCTAGAAAAGCTCAAACTGGCTATCCTAGCTGTGCTGGTGGGAAAGTCACTGTTGAGAAACAGTCCAGACAGCAATCTGAACCTCTTCCCCTTCTGCTTGAGTTTATTTCCTCAAATTTCATATTCATTAGCCCTGGCGAACAGCTGGTCATCTGTCGCCACCTCATATTATTTTTAAATTTCTAAAGATGTTTGGGTCATCTGTCTCTTCCAAGGAAATGAGCCAGTTCCTTAACTTGGCCATAGAGTTTATAGCCCAACTCTTTGGCCATGTGTTTCTTCTCTAAACTCTCTCCGTATCAATTCCCCCTCCTGCTCTGGGCCACATTACAGCCACACATACTAAATTCTAAGGAGAAAGGGGAAAAAATGAAGTCTTTCCTTGTAGATTTCTTCAAACATGTGGCTGTTAAGACATCCTATGAGGATCTTTTTCTAAATAGCAAAATTGTACTTTATTATATGCTTACCGTGTGACTCAAAACTGTGTTCTCACTCTCTCAGACATACAAATACACACGTATACACATCCACACCCACACATGTTTTCATCACATCCTGAAAATGGACCAGTTAAGTAAAGCCTATTGTGTCTCTTTGAAGTCTGTCATGTTTCCAATCTTACATCATAAATATCTCAATTTCTAATTCTAGTCTTCAAGTTTTCGACTAATAATTCCAGGCTATTTATGAGTTATAAAACATAACCAGCATGCATTTAGAATATTCTTCTTTCAATAATGTTGTAAAAGGCTACTTGTGGAAAACTTGACATTTGCCCAGATTTCTATGTCTGAAATGGTAAGAAGCCATATATGTTCTTGTGTTCCTGGCGTAGATCTAACACTATTGGGATCGCCTCGGTGATGAGCATTTGGACTGATTATGCTCCACCCACAGGCAACTTCATACTCACCCAGTGTCTTCAGGCTGGGAGCTGTCTGACAAGGACATACCCATTTGGTCAGATAGTTTGAACTTGTGACTCCCTGACCCCTAGGGTGAGCTCAGCAATCGAGGGCATTGGCTTTATCAATCAAATTTGAGTAAGGAAGCCTCCATGGTGCCCCTGAAGAGGGTTAGGAGAACCCATGGGAAGGGGTATTATTGGAGGGAACTCCCTCCCCACCCTACCCCAATACCTGGCTGGCTCTGCACAGTTCTTCCTTGTCCACCCTGAGCTGTACCTTCTGGGACATACTGGGTACAGTCTACTGGAGCCCTTTCTGGAGGTCAGGTGAGACTGAATTGAATTGAGTTTTACTGAGTTCTTGGGACCCAGTTGATGATAGAGGCTCAAAGAATTGATGAATGTAGAAAGAGAAACATCTTAGATGCTCAGCCCATCCCCCAGCCTTTGAAGGAAAACCTCTTAATAAAATTGAACTAAATGTCCAGATACTGCATTCAATTCAAGCTTGGGTTAGAAATCCTCACCCCTTTGGACTTAACCATTCATTTGACCAGAAGTCTCTCTTAAAACAAAACCAATCCAGAAATGGTCCATGGATCAAAACAACTCCCTTATCAGGGTTTCCACTTTTGGAAAACTGGATGATAATTATGACATTAACCTGTAGGCCCCACTTGTCCAAGGATAAGAGCTGAAATGTTGGGAGCTATAGTTTTGGGGAAATAACCAGCCACATGTTTTCACTCTCCTAAACTATTTTATTGAACCAAGTCCATCAGTTGTGCCTTATCACATGTAGGCTGTAAGCTTGCCTCTGACTGGACCTGATGGAAAATACAGTAACCTCAGAAAGTTGCCTTTCAGAACCCCTGCAAAATGTGATGTGTGCCATTTCCTGTGAACCCAAAAGTAGACCTGACCAGCGTCCATCATCCTGGCCAGCATTCAATTAAAGCTTGCTTCAAATTTGGCACAAAATTGTAGTAGTAGTCTTATTTTCAACCAGTGGGGTTAACAATAGTCCCACCACCAGGGGGCAGTGAGATGAGGAATGACAGAAGCAGCATATTTAAGTATCTAGACTAGAGCCTGGCACATCAGAAGTGATACATTTAAACACTAACGTTAGAAGCATCTTGATAAATCTCAATTCACAACTCTGAAAACAATCTCTAAACGTGGGTCTGCTGATGTTTTTATAGATCTTTCCAAGTGGTTCTGATGGCAGTCTGAGCTGAACTTCTCTGATCTAACTCTTCTGTCCTTACCACTTCCTCAGAAGCCCCAACCTAAGAAGGCATGCAGTTGTACAACAGGATGGACAGATTAGCTGGAGTAACTGCACAGCCAATCTCAACCCAAGTATTAACAGATACCTTCACTCTCAAAAGTTCCCTGGCCTGGACATTCACTCCTACACAAACACATGGCTCTGCAATGTCTATTTCTGAACTATAAATTATTATAAGGACTATTAGAGCAAAATAGTAGGTGGGCTTAGGTTTGACACATGAAATAAACAAAACAAAACAAAACTAAACTAAACAAACAAACCCTCACGATGCTTTAGGCACTCTTCTGCTGGATGCAGCTTATCAGCAATACATCCAGTCATCAGTTCAAGGAAGGTTCAAGAGTATTGGCTCCTTCCCAAGATTAGAGTGGGCTGGGGTGTGGTTACATCTTGATGAGTCCCAAGCTGACCTTCATTTTCTGATTAACCTAGTCCTTTTAAAACAGCCTTCCTTTTCCCTTTGGCTGTCTTTTGTGCATTAGCTACTCCACCCATGGGCTCCTGTGGACAAGGGAGAAAGCGAACAGAATGTTTGGCAATCCTGGTGAGAGGTGAGAAGGAAGGGATATGGACACGGCCATACTGTGTCTAGTTACCTGGGAATTTAAACCATTCCAGCCCAAGCTTTTTTTTTTTTTTTTTAAACAAGTTTTCACCAGCTGATTTGAGAGCTCATTAGGGGACTGACTGACAGTAAAATTAAAGTAACTGTGTTTGAAAACGATGTGATATTTTAGCATCTGCCCTTGGCGGGACTTTCCGAATGTAGCAAAGACCAAAACTGTGCAAATCACCTTTCCTTCTAGGGCCTTCCTCAGGTCCTTCCTTCCCTCACCACCAATCATAGCTAAGTATGGATAGACTAGTTGTAAATAGTTTGCTGTAGGTACAGTGATGGCTTGATGTCAACTTAAAACAAACAGCACCATTACCTCTACAAAAGGACATAGCAGAAACTCTAGCTGTATGGGTGGGGAGTAGCGGGCCTCCTGATCACATAACTGGGTTTCCTAGTTAAATCACAAGGCTAAGTTGAACACTTCCTTCTTGAAGTAACAAGTCTGAGTGTTTAAAGCTGCCTGTTTCTTGTTCTTTGACTGTCTGAGAAAGAAGCATTCCATGTGCAAAGTGGGTTAAATGTAATCACATAACTGGGTTTCCTAGTTAAATCACAAGGCTAAGTTGAACACTTCCTTCTTGAAGTAACAAGTCTGAGTGTTTAAAGCTGCCTGTTTCTTGTTCTTTGACTGTCTGAGAAAGAAGCATTCCATGTGCAAAGTGGGTTAAATGTACACAGTTACGTAACAGAAGTATAGACTAGAGAGTACTTTAACAGGCCTGTGTGTGTGTGTGTGTGTGCAGGTGCCCACTCATGTGCTCACACAGGGATGTGTTCTTTACAATGCCAGTGACAAAAATGAAGAAGTAGACTCTAAGGATGAAGAGACGAGTCCTTGCACCACCTGGCAGGAGTGATCCAGCAGCTTCACGGAGTCCTTTCTTTATCTCTGTTAATGGTTAACCAAAGTCTCTTCCTCTTGAATTCTTAGAAGGAAAGAGCAACATTTCCCAGAAACCTTAAAACCTCCAATGGAAGGTCCTAGTTGGATCTAAGCAGTGATTAATGTGGGTAAGCCACGGTGCCTGATTTCTCTCTCTTCCCGCTTTCTCCCGTCCCCTCCCCTCTTCCCCAGCTCCTCCCTTCCCCTTTACCCTGCCCCTTCTTCACTTATGAGGTTGGAATGTTTTTAAATTTTGACTGTTATATCATGATCCCCATGTATTATGCAATAGAGCTTCAGTCAGTGAGTCAATGATATGTGCTATTTTAATCAGGAATTCTATTTTAATACAGAACTTTTAGCTAGATCATGTGCTAAAATAAATGTGCTCAGCCCCATCTACTTGGGTCCTGGGGAAAGACACTTGCTTGTATTGGAAGGGCTTCCTCTGCCACTCAGAGAGGCACATTTGTATACCAACAGGGTGGAAGATATGCAGTGATGGGAACTAAAAGAAGTACTGTTTATGTTTTGCTTACCCACACAAACCATCCCAAAGCAGGCCTCTGGAGAATTTTTGGCTTCAAGAAAAACCTTTGTCAAAAATGCCATTTGCTCTTTATGGCATTGTGTATAGACTTTAGAGACTTATTTGTGTACAGAAGGCCTAATGCCCTGGAAGAAGCCTAGCATGGGAGGAAAGTAAAAAAATAAGCAAGTGTCTTAACCACTTGTCCTGTGCAAATAGCGGGGAGATGCTAAGAAAAATATAGTCTCAAGTCAGAATGACTCAGAGGTGCAGAGGCCAGGAAATCATTCCGCATCCAGCGCGCAGCTCCTGCCTTTCTTCTCTGGTCTCAATGTGAGGTGTAGCAGACAGTTTTATTCGGAAAGAGAATGTAAGTCTCCATCTAATTCTTGCATGGCTTGGTACTATCTTGGTTGAAATGTGCTCACTGACAAATTATTTTTGGCAGCACGTGGCCTACCCCTGGCATGGAAACCTCATAATCTTGAGAGGAAGGGCCAGATTAAATGCTGGTCATGGGTTCTGTCTATTCACGCCCCCACCACCCTGAGAATGCCTCCCGGGCCTCTATTTCCCCATCTGGGATGATTTTGCTCCTACAGATCTTTGAGTTTTGGGAGCAGGTAGAAGAATCCACAACATGGTGATGAGCAAGTTCTTGGAGATTCTCCAAAGCAAGACAGCCTGCATAAACTGAACTTCCAATAGAAAAAGGGGTTGCCCCATAGTGACAGATTATAGCGGGGAAATTCTGAATAACAGTACAGTGAGAAATAGCCTCAATTTCTGCCCTTCCACTTTTCCAAAAGGAAGGATGGCTAATGTTTTAGCCCAGGGGAGCACCTGCAAACCAGATCCAAAGGAAGACCCAGGAGTCAGGAGCATCTGGTAGTGCATCACGATGCACTCAAAGGCAGACAGATTCTTTCTGTCTGGTCACTCTGTCTGCAGTATTATTAAATGCAGAAGTTGTGGTCTCTGGCTGAATGCTTCCTCAGTTTGAGAGAGGTAGCCCAGAATGGGGTTTATATGGACACCTCAGTGCCATGGTCCAATCTAGGGTTGCCCTAAAACCCAGAGATTGATAATTTATGTGTAGTATAATCAAGGGTCAAACAAATTTGACTTCAATTTTTCTTATGCATACAATGCACCTTTTCTTATCAGCACCCAGTTTAAGCTGCAGGACACTGAAGAAAGACAAGTTATTTGGGAAATCTTGTCCTGCTGTTGTCATAGATCTACAGAAAAGTTCTTCTGCTTCAAACACTTCAGTGAATGCATTAAATTTGTTTGGGGTCACACACAACTTGCTTCCCATTAAAGTAATCAATGTCTTTTCATTAAAGGCCCATGGGGCTCACTCCAAAGGGGAAGACGCAGAGTGCCAAGAGCACAGCTCTGATCCTGTACCTGTGGTTCCTGGTCATGACCGCTGGGATCCCTCTCGTAGCTCTCTGCATACAGTCTGATGGTGGCCCGCACACCACTGGAGGAACTGAGCCGGAATATTAGCCGTGATGCATCCGAGAAAATGATCCTCAGGCCCTGAGACCAAGAATATCCCAAATGGCCGTTAACAAGTAAATACAGCGGTAATGGTATCTAATACATGCTGCAGAAATCAGACTAGTTCTATACACTGAAGCCCAACAGGGCCATGGCTGTTTACAGTTGGCTCTGTATGCTCACCAAAGCATAGCACTGTGGTAGACCCAAAGCTACTTGAGGTTATCCATTTGCTTCTTGCTTTTATTTCTGTTGTTTTGTGGTTAACGTTAGCAGATGTTGAAGAGTCAAACTATGCACATATGCTTAGACTTTCTTGCTCTAGTGATATAAGTCTTGAAAAAAAAGTAGAGATAACAGGGATAGGATACTATTTAATAAATGTTCCCAAAGCCAGGGTGTAAGCCTTAGACATATGGATGCATTAGGCATTATACAAATTACCTATAACAATAAGAAATTTTACAATAAATTGAGTGCAAAAATTCTGCAAAAATTACAGAAAAGGGTGCTGCCCACTCCCAACCCCCCTTTTAGACTGAGTCTTGCTATGTCACCCAAGCTGGCCCTGTCCCCAAGACCCTGTCCTCAGTTTACAAGAGCTGGTATTACATGTGCACACCAACATGCTCAGTAGAAATATCTCATTTTAAGGTTAAGGTTATTTCTGTATACTCTTTGGCTTAGCTTTATCCCTTCCCCATTCTTGTACCGATAGAACCCCTCAATGGGTTCTAACTCAGGACCTCATCCCTCACAGGCCGAGAACAACCTGAGCCTCTCAGAGGACCATTTATTTGCTATCTAGAAGTGCTGTCCCCAGCGTGGGAACAATACAGAGCTATAGCCAGGTGCAGTAGGTGCTGTTCAATATATATATTTTTTATCCTAGAACATCACATCCCTATTCTATGTATTTTTTTCTCATTAGTGACAGGTAAAGTTAAAATATGACCATATTTTTATGATCATAAGATCATATTCTGACATCTGATCAAAATCTAAGTCAGCTAATAAAGTAAGTCTGGTCGGTAGAGCATGTGGAGTGACCAGAGGAAGGAAGAGGAGAAACAGCACGTCTGCCAGTTGCAGTATTTCTTTTTAACTTTTTATTGATTCTTTGTGATTTCACACCATGCACCTCAATCCCACTCATCTCCCTGTCCCTTTGTATCTATCCCCTACCCTTGCAGCTTCATCCCCCAAAGAAAATAAGATACAATTTTAAAACATTTTGTCCTGGAAGCTGCAGTGTGCCAGTGTGTCACAGTCTACCCTTTTATCCATGCTTCTTTGCGTGCAAATGTCCATTGCAGTGAGTCATTGGTCTGGTTTGAGGCCTCTAGTTTCAATACTAGATCCTCATGGGAGCTCCTTTCGGATATCCTGTTGTTGCCCAATGTTATGGAGATACTGCAGCTTTGGATCGACAGGACTAGACCTTTTTTTTTTTTTAATTAGATATTTTCTTTATTTACATTTAAAATGTTACCCCCTTTCCCATATTCCCCTCTGAAACCCCCCTATTGCTTTTCCCCTTTCCCCTGCTTACCAACCTACCCACTCCCACTTCCTGGCCCTGGCATTCCCCTACACTGGGGCTTAGAGACTTCACAGGACCAAGGGCCTCTCCTTCCATTGATGACTGACAAGGCCATCCTCTGCTACATATGCAGCTAGAGCCATGAGTCCCACCATGTGGGCTCTTTAGTTGGTGGTTTAGTCCCTGGGAGCTCTGGGATTACTGGTTAGTTCATATTGATGTTCCTCCTATGGGACTGCAAACCCCTTCAGCTCCTTGGGTCCTTTCTCTAGCTCCTTCATTGGGGACCCTGTGCTCAGTCCAACAGATGGCTGTGAGCATCCACTTCTGTATTTTTCAGGCACTGGCAGAGCCTCTCAGGAGACAGCTATATCAGGCTCCTGTCAGCAGGTTCTTGTTGGCATCCACAATAGTGTCTGGGTTTGGTGATTGTATGTATATGGGATGGATCCCCAGGTGGGGCAGTCTCTGGATTGTCAATCCTTCAGTCTCTGCTCCACACTTTGTCTCTGTAACTCCTTCCATGGGTATTTTGTTCCCTCTTCTAAGAAGGATCGCAGTAACCACACTTTGGTCTTCCTTCTTGAGTTTCATGTGTGCTCCAGGAGATCATAGATGGGGTGGATGTTGAGCCAACTCAAGCCCTGGTTCTGGGACTGGGGGGTAGCTGAGTTAGTCAGCCTGAAAGCTCTCCTGCATGCTCATCACCAGGATGAATTATCCAGCACAGCCCTGGCTAGCTCACCCAAATGCTGCAGGCAACGAGGGGCCAAGTCAGCTCTCCTGCCTTCATGCCCTTGGCTCACCCAGTTTATCTCCACCAGGGTCAGCTCTTACTGTATTGTCTAGGAGAGGTAGTTACCACTTCTTTAAAAAGTAGATGTCTTAGATGACCTTGCTGTCAGACGTTTTCCATGAGTAAATTATCATTAAAATGTCCCTGGCCTCCAGTCTTGCTACTTATGATCTGACCATTACTAAAACCCACACCATTCCTGTTGTGTAAATCTAACTGCCAGTTTCTTACCCCACCCCAGAGCTGACCACATCTGATACAGGAGGGCATCTGATCGCATCTGCACCATTTTCTACCTTTTAAGATTTTTGTCTCAAACCCCAAACACAAAGCTTTTGTCTCTTTTAGAAATGTTCAACACAAACCAATGGGAATCAGGCAACCAAGCGCTATTTTTTATTTATTGGATTAACATCCATAAGTGTTTCTGTGGAGTAAGTGCTAGACTATGTCCTAGGTATATGAAGGTAAAGACACAATTAACGTCCTTCATAATCCTGGGGTCATCTGTTTCAATCACCAAAACCTGTTTCTTAGCTTTTGCCACCAGAGAGCAGAGCAGTCAATGAATCCCAAATGGAGCAAAAGAATGGATTTCCTATTATCCAGAAAATGTCTGCTGCAAAATGATGTCCAAACTAATCACAGACCCCTGAAAGATGTTTTAACAGATGCTTTCAAAACTGTTACTGATGTTTAAGCCTACATTCTCATTGACACAATATGGGATAGGCACACCAGTACGTAACTCACAGCTCCCAGGACTAAGTATGGCTTGTCTATAAGTTGATTAAAAGCAATTCTAAGCCTGAGAATACTTGACACACCTTTCTTCACAAGTGCCAAATCACTTGGGGCTACCCTTTTCCAGGCCTTTCCAGACTCAAGTCTTTGAGACAACTTCCCTCACACAATGAAACTCCTGGGCTTGTTTAGGCCAGTTAGGAGGTATATAAAGATTTCAGGTCATATTGAATCATCAATTTGTAATAAGTTCATAACTAAGCCTTTACTAATAAAATCACACTCTCCCTCTGGTTATACTGCATGATACACACATAGAAAACCATTAGAAATCAGTAGGAAGGAAGAGATTTTGACCTTGAAAAGGTGATAATGGAGTGGATGACATAATCCACCTCCTGGGAATAGTTCACACCATCTCTTTTTTCTAGCATGCCAACCATAAGAGCTCCATTGAAAATCAGTGTGGTTTGGAAAGCCAGTACAGGCAAGCACCATTGCAACTCTATTTTCTACACGGAATGCAAGGCTTTTCAGAGCCATCCTTCTTCTACATTGCAATGCCATCTACCTGTGGGTGGCACCATCCTATGGGCTTTGAACCCAAGTAGTTAAAATAGGAAAAGGGAGAAAGACATCAGGGCACCAGCATTCCCCAGCAGTATCCTTGCATGACTGCTGCCATGCCTTCTCCGCCATGATGGAATCTCTCTCCAGCCACCGTGATCCAAAATCAAACCTCCTCCTGTAAGTTACTTCTTCTCTGGTATTGATTGGTCTCGGGGACAAGAACCAGAGCTAAGACCCCACGTGAGTACCATTTCTATGTGTAAAGAGTTGGGTTGGATTATCTTGAGATATGCACATTTCTTTCAGTCAAGCATAATGAATTTGCAGTCCAAACCTGAGCCATGGTCTTTCTGGCGTGAAGCACTATTACTCTGAATAAAACAGTGAGGCCAAAGTCACTATTCAACAAGACTTTCCTAGTTTCCTGGCCTTCCTTTATTTCACCAAAAGAATAACAATAATATGCTTTCCCTTTGGGTTTTTCTTTGTTGTTGTTGTTTTTCTTACATTATTTCAGATATTGTGAAAAGACTACCTGTAGGTTAAAATTGGTCAGCTCCCACACCCCCCACTTTTAAATCAAGTTTTTTTCAGGACACAGCCATCCCCATTCAGTTAGAAGTTGTCTATGGCTATTTCTACAATATAGTTTTAACGATTAATAATTATGGCAGAGATCATTTAGCCCATAAGGCCTAAAATATTTATTATATAGTTCTCTACAAAAAGCGTCTGCTGGCCTCGGGTATAAACAATTACATCATGTACACGGCCTGAAATATTTACCCTTCAACCTTATAGCAGAAAACAAAAAATGTGGCCAGCTGCCCTATCAAAATTTCAGCTGAGAGAAATGACGATGATGAAGATGATTATCATCAAGGATTTGGCCCTCTATTTCCCAGGTGTTCCAGCTGTAGATGCATCTGGACTATATCCCAATCTTACTCCTGCTGTAAATACATTGGATGGTGGAACTTTAGTTTACCATTCTAGCTCTTGGTGCAGGCTGCGACACCACACTGTCAACTGTCTGCTTTCACGGTCCTGTAGGAATATCATTAAGGACAGTATGAAGCTAGATGTTAGATTTTCTCTCAGAAGCCAAGTGTTTGGAAAGCCTTTCCTTCCCCCCAAGGAACTGGTTGTCTTTAGCTTTCTGACAGAAAACACTCTGTAACTAACCATATTTCCCTGTTCAATATGGCTGCCAGGACCCTTAACACTAAACTGGAAGCTGAGTCCAAGTGGCTCTCCATGCCTTGTGAAGCTATGAGTTTTTCTTCTTTTGTCCTTGGCACTCTGATTTATACATTCCCCAGTCTTGATCTTTGTTTCTTATTTATATCCTAACAGCTTCATTATGTGTTTCTGTTGCCATAAATCCTCTTGAACAGACAAGGCCCAGAGCAAATAGATTAAAAACAAGTTCCCATGGCAACTGGACACTAAAGTGTTTGACCTACTGGGTTTTGTCTATGGATCATTCATTAGCTCTGGGAGGGAGAGACTCACATGCTTTGTTCACCTCTATTTTAGCTACAGAGTCAGGACAATGCCAGGCACAGAACAGATCCTCCATAGAAACTTGATAACTAATGTCACTCACTACATGTTCAATACCTGGAGTGACAATGCCACAGAAATCGCCAGGCAGTTACTGAAAGGTCCTCCATCCTTAGCCAATGAGAACAAATGCAAGTTCTTTGTGGTAAACAGGGAGCTAAGGGTTCCACCCGAACAGGTAAGTGTAGAAGACAATCGTTACAGATAGCAATCACCAGCACACTATAAACAAGGCAGATCTGACATTTACCAGCCCATCTTTCCTTTCTACAGTGTCCTAAAACAAAGCAAGTTTGTCTAAGGCATTAAAGTTAAGTCAGTGTGACTTTCTGGCAATTGTGAGAAGACTGTGAACTTTGCTGCATATTGGAATTAGCAGGGAGAGGATTGTTCTTACAAAACAATAGTGTTAGGCCCTTGGCCCAGGCATGTTGATTTAATTTGTATGGGGAATCCCTTGGGGCACTGGGATTTAGTGGCTCTTCTGGGTAAGTTGGATGTTGTAGTCAGTTAGGACCGCTGCAATGGTGTCTTCTCGGTGAGTCCTCTGCCACATCCCATAGATGCCTGGACTGAGCTTAAATGTCAGTTTTTTAGAACAATAGTCTAAGGAATTCTCAGAACAACCATGAAAAATTCCTCTGTAGCCACAGCAGCTATAGTAGCTAGAATATCAGAATGACACAGCCATGACAAACAAACAAACAAACCTAGGGGAGGGTACCTGTCTACTTTAGTAGATAGGGTAAGCTCTGAGGCAGGGTGGTATAAAAGTTGCTGCCTCCAATTTGCCTGCAGCTCGAACCTCAATGCTGAGAGCAAGGTTTGGCCCACTCTAGGTCTGTTGCAATATCACCTACTGCATGCAGCAATCTCTACACAAATATCCACTCAGCATCCAGACACCAAGTACCATGTTTTTCTCTCTCAGATTTATCCCTCTTTGATGACTGTGTGCAGGCAGTTCGGATGTGGTTCAGGAATAGCCACCAGATACACCCAGGCTGGAATTCTGGCTTGGACACTTGCTAGCTGGTGGTCTTGAGTAAGTTATTTAAGCCCTCTAAGACTTCATTTCCTAAGTTGGATAAAAAAAATAATAATACAGCCTTGCCTATAGAATAATTGGGAGCATTACATCAGAAAATGTGTGTGAAAAGTTCTTCGGAGAGTATCAATCATCATAAAAGTCTTAAGATTCTTCCTATAAAAGAATTGAATGATTCTGAATATGATTACCAAATAACTATATTCTTAATGCTAGTGTCTTATGATGGTACACACTTGTTTATTTTTTATGATTTTTATTATTGTTGTATGTTTGTTTGTAGCGGTGGGGGTATGTATACAAGTGCCACAGTGCATGTGTGGAGCTCAGAGGACAACTTTTGGCAGTTGGTTCTCTTCGTCCACCATGTGGGTCCTAGGGATTGAGTATTGTTTGCCCTCTGGAATCACTGTTGATCTTGTCAGTCCTTCTGCCAATTACCTTCCACGTGTCTGTCCCTGAAATGCCTTCTTCAGCAATAAAATGTTCCTTTGTTAATAGCCATTAGTAACTTAGAGACCTAAAAACCCTCAGATGTGAGTCCTGGCCATTTTCTCTGCTTATGGAGGAGACAGGAAATTGTTGAAGCTGGTTCAGTGTTATAACACAGTAAGAGCCTCTAGGTCTTTTGACTCCAGGCAAATGATCTATCTGATGCCACCCCATACGAAAGAACCCATGTTCCTGGATCACTTCTCATGCAAAATGTCTGACCATTTTGTTCTGATTTGTATGGTCCTCAAAGCTGGCTTACAGCCTTATGTAAAGTAAGTTTCTGATAAGTGTTTGATAAATGAGTGTTGGAAGGGTTGTTGTTTGGCTTTTTCTTTTAAACCTGCATGTAAATCAAGGCAGAGAGAGGTGCTCGTTGCTAAATCCATGCAGAGCCACCAGATGTTAGCTTGGAGTCTATAGGAGATGTTGCAGCCAGGCAGGAGGGGGGAACTGTGTGTTACCAACAGCTATTGGCAGCATCTGACTTACAATGCTGATGTAGGATGAATTCCAGAGGGAAACAGCATATGGCCCTGAAATCTGGTACAGCATCACATGTACAGTCAGTTGGCCACATGAGGCATGTGAATGTGGAATCAGGACAACCTTGGAAGATACCCTGAGCATAATGTGGATAGTAACTCCCACAGGAAATCCTGGCCATTTATCTGGAAAGCTTCCAGGTAAAAACACTGCCATGTAACATCTGAACCATATTTTGTAGAACGTGAAGCCCACAGAGCAGGGGATTTGGATGGAACACATAAAAAAAGAAAAATAACTACACGGAACTGCCTTTTTTTCTTTCTTTAAGTCATAGAATTAATTGGAAACACGAGCTCCAACATAATTGAGCAAGGCAGCAGTTAGTCCATACAGGACCTTTGTATGAATTACAAGATGGGACCCCACCTGGGTGGGAAAGGGATACAAAGGCACCTCCCCTCTTGGCTAACTTTAGACTTTGACTTCAACTTGCCTGTTAGGCTGGGTGCCTTTGTACAGTGCACTGACTGTACATCTACACCCAGAGACGTAGTCTCATTTAGGCTTTGCATTAGTTACTTTCCTACTGCTGTGACAAAACACCGTGACTAAGATAACTTACAAAAGAAAGTATTTAGTTCAGTTGGGGACTCAAGTTCCCAGCGGGTTAGAGTTCATGATCATCATGGCAGGAATCCTGGCAGTAGACAAAAAAGGCATGGCACTGGAGGTCCCTGAGTGCTTATGTCTGATTTACAAGTATCAGACAGAGAGAGAGAGAGAGAGAGAGAGAGAGAGAGAGAGAGAGAGAGAATTCAGTAATAGGTTTATATAACATGGGCTTATGAAACCTCAAAGCCCATCTCCAATGACACACCTCCAACAAGGCCACACCTTCCAGTCCTTCCCAAACAGTTTCACCAACGATAGAACAAGCATTCAAATGCATGAGTCTATGGGGACCATTCTCATCCCACCCACCCACCCATCCACCTCCTACCTTGCCATCTGCGGTAGCCAGGAGAGCTGGGCCTGAGGTCATGAGAGTGGGAGAGTTAGCCCTGCCTCCGCACTAGCTGTAGCACTCAGGAGAACAGGCACTGCACCTCACCAGAGCAAAACAGTGGAACTGCCCCTTATGGCAAAGGCATGGGTGTTTAGTGCTTAAAGGACAAATAGGAAAATCTCAGGAAAACTGGATACTACTGGGAAATACTTTTCCAATAGTTTTCAAGACATCCTACTAAAAGGAATATTTAGCAAAGCAGAGAGCTAAGTTGTTTTCATTTGCCATGACTACAGGGTTGCAGAACTGTTGAAGTAGAAAATTATAATTGTAGGTATCGTAATACCACATGAGATTGTCTATAATCAATCTCATCAAGAAAGCTAACCAGCCATATAATTATATTCTATTGAAGAAAGACTCAGCGTTTGATGCAATGATTTCACTGGGTCAACTCCTGCCTGTTCTTCTGGGCATGGCTTAAATGTCATCTCCCACTGAAGAGCTTTCTAGATTCCTGCCCTACATTAGTTCCCCCAATATGTATGCCCAACTAAGTTCTCAAAATCATGTTTTCTAAGTTCTACAGTAATTACAAGTTCAACCATAATGGTGGTAATCTGTCAGCTCTCAGTGTCTGACCACCTTTCCCAGCTGCCCTTCCTTCACAGGACCAAGACTGAAATTTTCCTACTGTTCGGATTGGAATAGTCTCATAGCTGTGGGCACTGAAAACACAGGACCAAGGCTACAAACAGACAGGACAATGCAGTGATAGGAGACTGTCTTGGCACTAAAATGTTCCTCGGGATGTTGGTGGTAAAAGGGACAGAGCACCTAGCACCAATAGAGCCCTGGATATGAAATGGTGGCAGTGGTACCAAGCCTTATTAAGTTGCTATTTCTAAAGGCAACTTAGTTCACCCAGAAGCTTAAAACAGTCATAGTAAATCCCATGAAGGATAGAAAGGACAAAGGAGTCCCTGAGAATTCAAGTTGGGGTGGAGTGCCCTAGGGCTTCCTTCTTGCTTCTGACTTGACTTTTGCAGGGTCTCAGGCAGGACAGATTTCCCTGAACATTTCCAAGGCCATTGAGCAGGCCAGGAGTTTATCACCACAACAGGATTTTAGGGTCAATTTGGTTGGCATGTAGAATGACTTTTTTTTTTCCATTATCTGTTTCCTGACTTTGACCTCAAATTAAGGTCAAAGAGGGAGACTAAGCTGCCTTAAAGAACCTTTCCCTTTCTGAATCAGAATGTATGTGTTGGTGGGGAGTGGAGAGGGATGATGGAGGAAAGGGTAATGTGAGTTGAATCACTTGAGAGATGACTCAGAAACCAGAGGCCCTTTCAGATATTCACATGACACCCTGGCAATTCTATTTTCTCTTTGCTTTTCTTGTTACATGTGACTCATCAAAGATCAGCTCTGTTCTTTTTGTTTCATTTGTTACTGTGTTGGGGGTCAAGGTAGTAAAATGTTCACCCTCTGTTATATCCCAAGTGCTCTCAAGGTTGCTGGAGTAAATTAAGTTAATCACTTACTAGAGTTCTTTTTTGCGCCAGGAATTTATAGGTAGTGTTTGATTTTCCTAGTGATTTCACGTGGTAGCCATCTATTATTCCTATTTTCTCAGATGGATATCATAGGGAGAACAAATAAGATAATTCATCAAGAAGGTGGGAGATCACCTCATTGGATTTAAGGCTCACTCAATATGAGAAAATTTAAGCCTGGTCCTATAAACTTAACCAACTAACTGTGGCTGGTGAGGTTATGGACCTTAGCAGAGAACCTATGACTGCCATATTCCTAAACCAGTATAATTCCCAACTGCATTTAAATACTTATTCTTATACCCACAAGTAAGTGCGGCTTTCATCTTGCATCAAAAACACTTGTTATTGCAATAGACAGAAACCATTATGGAAATCCACAACCAGCTTACAATGAAGAGAACAACAGATTTTGGGATGCCCATCCCCAACTGAGACATTTATAGCACAATCCCTCCAGGCTAAGGAAACATCGTGAAGAGGGCAGTCATAGGATAAACATGAATCTTCTGTATGTCACAAGGAGTTGTACCCATGAAATCTTAACAATGTGGTCACCTAGACTAGACGTGTATAATGACAATACCAGCCAACATCCCAAAATAGATGGGGAAAATCTTAGAAGGTCCTACCTTTGGAATGAAGAGCTACAGATGGTTAATAGCTACTAAAAGAAGAATCTGTCTTCTCCAGGGAGCAGCCCCTCAGGTAGGTTACCCACCTCCAAGTGGCCAGCCCCAAATAATGTAAATATGAGCAAAACTAAATGGACTCATCATGTTTATAATTATACACATACATACATGTGACAACAATAAAAAGTAAAGAAGAGGTCGTGAGTTTGTGAGGGAGTGGGGAAACATGGGAAGAGTTGCAGAAGGGAGAGAGTAGGGAAATGATGTAAATACAGTCCTCAAGTATGAAATTCTCACAAAGAAATGCCTTTTTTTTTAAAAAAAAAAGAGGAGGGCAGAAAGATAGGCAGTTGGTAAGTTCAAGGTCAGCCTAGGATATATACTGAGGTCAGATTACGCTATAGTGTAGAACTTTATTTGAAAAAAAATATTGTTTATTGATTTTGGTGAGAATGTGGAGAAAGGTGATTCCTTATCCATTGCTGGTAAGGATGTAAACTGGAACATCCACTCTAGAAATAGGTAAAAGCATAAATACCATTTGTTAAGTTTAGCAATTCTAGGTGTAAAGGATTCTAAGTCATCATACCTCAGAGAAACAGTTACACCTATATTTATTGCATTACTACATATATCGGGCCAGGAATGAAAACAGCCTAGATGTCCATTAATAGATAAATGAAAAAGAAAATGTGGTATATGTACACACTGAAGTTTTATTCAACTATAAAGAAAAAGGAGATTGTTACATCCGTAGGAAAATGGATGGAACTGGAGATCATTATGTTATGTGAAATAAGCCAGATGCAGACAAATTTCCCATGTTTCTTCTCATAGCTGAAGTCTAGATTTAAATTGGGGGCAGTGTAGAAAGAGGTCTATGAGAGGGAAGGAAGAGGTCTAAGGGGAGGAGGGAACAGGAGAAAATAACTGAATGTATGTGACAGGAACACAGAAGGAAAGACCGGGAAAAGAAAGGGGAGAGCAATGGGCGAGTCGGGTAGAAGTGGGAGATGAGTAAGAAGAAAGTCTGATATATTTGCCTGGAAAATACCACAATGAAACACTTGACCTTGAATGCCATGATAGTTAATTACCAGTTTCATGCAACCTAGGATCATGTAGAAAGAAAGTCTCAATGAGGGATGTCTAGATTAGCTGTTCTATGGGTATGCCTGTGGACGTTATCTTAATTACATACGTTGAGATGGGAAGAGGCACCCATGTGGATGATGTCATTTTCTGGGCAGGGAATTCTGCATTGGGTAAGAGCAGAGACGGCAAGCAGAGCACTAGTACACATGTACTCTTTGCCCTTACCTCCTGATATTGATGGAATGTGGCCAGCTCCTTCAAGCTTCCATGGTGGTAACTCCTCTGCTAGCTCTGCTATGATATGCTATAACCTGGAACTGTGAGCCAAATGAATCCCTTCTTCCCTAAGTTATCTTTGTCAGGGTATTTTGTTACAGCAGCCAGAAGGAACATCAAGTCAGAAATTAGAACATTAAATCTTGATTTTTTGTTTTTTAATGATGGAGGAGTAATGCTAGTCCTTAGACTTCCCCGACTATACACTTCAAAGTTGCCCATTGATTTCTAGCAGTATCACAAGGCACACAGGCTACTACAATGCTGTGCTTACAGACAGTTTCTGCATCGAGCAAACAGCAAAGAATTTGTATGAATGGTATTGTTGGGAGCTGTGTCTGTATCTATTTCTGTCCTCCAGTGAGTCGAGTTTAGACCACACAAGAGATGACCAGGAGCCTCCCCTACTGTGGATCACTCACTCATCAGAACCTCAAATTTCACTATGAAATATTAGAAGGCTAGGATAAAACACAGACTCAGCACAAGGTTTTCTAGTGCTAATACACACCATATATTATATTCAAACAATGTGCCTGTTGGAGTATGTGCATGTAGGTATGTAGATGCACACTCTTTGGGGGATAGTGGAGACAGAAAAATGGAAGGAGGAAATTATATGATATACCCTTCCCTCATGCTGTACTCAAGTTAAGGATTCTGGTTACAGAGAAGGAACTAATATTTCTTGAGTGTGGGTTAGCGAGCAGCCACTGCACCTGGAGCTTTATAGAATCCCCCCCGCCCCCCGCCGCCGCCAGGCATCCTCCATCACACTCACAAGCAGATCTCATCAACACTGCCTCTCAAGTTGAGGGTCAGAGTAGTTCAAGAATATGCCTACAGGCAAGCATCTGGACCGTGACAAATACAGCCTTTAAGCCTGGGTCCATCTGATTTCAGACAATAGAATAGCAAAGAGGAAGAGGATGCCAAAAAAGGATCACAGTAAGCTGTATCCAATGGCTGAAGAGGAGTAGAATGCCAAAGAGGACCACAAATTTCTAAAGAGGAGTAAGATGCTGAGGAGGACAGTGAGCTGCTTCCTATAGCACATGCAGAGTTACAGAGCTGTGTTTTTAATACTGCTGTTTTTCCTAATGGATATAAATTTTCTTTTCCTTATTTCCTTCCTTCCTTCCTTCCTTCCTTCCTTCCTTCCTTCCTTTTTTATTTTAAGGCAGGGTCTCATTATAGGGCCCAGCTTGACCTAGGACTCATGATCCTGAGCTTCTTGAGTGCCAGGATCATGTGTGTGTGTGTGTGTGTGTGTGTTTGTGTATGTGAGAGAGAGAGAGAGAGAGAGAGAGAGAGAGAGAGAGAGAGAGAGAATTACTGGCTCTGCTTTTATCTTAATTTTGTCCACAGTATAGTATGTTTTAAAGCAACAGTATTTAAAAATCAGAAGATATAGTAACAAATGGCAGCTGGACCCTCATTTACTGCTGGAGAGAACATAAAGTGGTAGAGCTGGTTTTGAAGCCCTAAGTTCCTTTCAGCCTCAGCCCAATGATTCCACTTCTAGTTGTGCACCGAGAGTGCTGCAACCCACGTCTATACAACTGCTGATGACCATCCACACTGTGTTCCTTATCACAGTCAAAAATGGAAAGTGCACCAATAAGTGGAACCCAGCAACTGACAAATGGAAAACAAAACATGGCCATCCACACAATGGAACACGACTCAGTCATAATAAGAATGAAGTGTTGATACCCTGAATAATATAGAAATCCAGGGCAATAGATAACAAGTGAAAGCTGACAGGCATGTCACATGTTGAGGGATTCCATGTGACTTGAGCAAATGGGATTCTATTTAGAGGCAATGTCTAGAATAGGCAAATCCATAGAGTCAGAAGTAGGTCATTGGTTGCTAGGACCTGGATGCTGAAGGAGTGTCGGAAGGGAGGTGACAGTTAAAATGGATAAAGTCTCATTGTGGGCCTGTGAAAATGTCCCAAGATTTATTGAGGTGGTGGTGACTGCATTCCTTTGTCAATGCAATAACCAACAACAATTGAGCCAAGTGGAGGTAGTATACCAAGAGAATAAAAAAGAATGCACCAGGGTTTGGAGTACACAAAATGCAAGATGCTTTCCCAACAAAGACGGCAGGGGGGGACATACTAGGATGTTAGGATTGCAGTAATGCATCTTATCTACTGACAATCACCTGCAGCACCCGTCCATGATACTGTCTGCACGTACAAAGGATGTATAAAAAGATAAGACCCTGGGGATTTGAGAACTGAAATCACTCTCAACATTATTCAGGTTGTATTACTCCTATCAATATTAATGTCTGGGATGTGCTCCCTGAGGGATCACGGCTTGTCATAACCAATAAATACACAAGATGGAGAGGAAAACTCATTGTAGAGACATCAACTTTTCTCACACAATTCACAAAGACAAGACTATAATGGAAGCTGCATTTGGCTTTGCTACTTGCCTGAGATTAGTATTCATCCATGCATCTTCCACTTGAGAGTTCTGGGCAAACTTTCCAACTATTCCTTCCCTGCCAGGCACATTGAACTTATCTAAGCCCTCATGGTTCCTTGATGACATAAGGTAATAGAAAATGAAGCATTGGGAAATCCTAACGACAGATATTTTGCTCTACGCGCTTCTCTGGATTTATCACCAAGAATATCCACCACATAAAAACACCCCTAGGTTGCTACCATTAAAGAAGGAAATGCTGTACCTATTTCTTCTACTTGAGAGCATCAGCTACCAGGTGTAAGAAATATGGGACAAAGTAACCCAGGTTCTACTGCATCCTCTGCCTGTAATGAGATAACCTTTATTGAGGGCTTCTTCTTCCTGGATGGAGAGCTCTGCTGTTCAAAGTGAAGAACACCACCCCTAAAGGCTTCTCCAGCTCTGTACAATTGGCCACCAGCTTTGCCTGATCCATCTGTTTCAGTAACTTCCCTGCAAATACCTGTTTCTTGGTCACGGTGCCATCCACGGGGTCCACATATTCAAAGCTGTCAGTCTTTGCAATGCTGTAAATGTGGCTCCCTACAGCAAACTGCTGGCCGATGAAGGACTTGTCTGTAACTAGGGCCTCCAGATCCCTCATGATGTAATAGGTTGCCTTGGGCTCCAGTCCCTCGTAATCAAACCTGTTGGGGAAGAGCAGGACACAGGAAAACAAAACCCAATCAGAGGATGGGCAATTGAGTGGACCTCTCATGGATCTTGTTCCTGGAGATACAGAAAAGCACATTTCATAGGTCTTGCTTTCTCCTTGAAGCCTTTCCAATGCAATCTCCACGTGGCAGCCTTATAAAACTCACATTATGTGGCTCCTTTTGTATAAGCCCCTCCCCAAACTCCTATCATGTTGAGAGCAAAACTTAAAACCCCAAGCATACTCTGTCACACACTGTAGGATTCAACCCTGCCCTGCTTAGCTTGATCTGAACTTCTGCTTCACATCTTCCCACGCCCCCAGGTTTAGTTTCAAGTTTAAGTAGCTGTTGAAAAGAAGCTAAGAAGACATCTGTAAAATTAATGCCACAAAGTGAGAGAATATCTCTTTCCTATCCACTGAAGATAATTAACTAGAAGAATCTGTACACTATCTTAGAGACAAGCTCTGGCTCTTTAGGATCTAGCCTGAAGCAGGAACCCACATGCTGCGCAAAGAAGTGTCACAGAAGGTTCTGATCAAAGATATAATTTTATTCAGATTTTACTTTTACCTACAAGAGAAAGGCTTAGTCCGGTCAGATGTTCTAGCCTTATTCATAGTTTGGTTTCTGTGAATGTGAGTGTATCAGTTATGTGGGGGTAGGGGGGTGATGGAGAGAGAGAGTTGGAGTGCGTTTGAAGCTATTCTAAGCTTTATGTATGTTGGTTTATTTGTTAAGTAATAGTTGAACAAGTTAGAGATTTAAAGATTGACAAATATATTTAAGACACTATGACAGTATTAGTACAGAGACAGACAGATTGATCAATGGAATAGAATTGAAGACCCAGAAATAAAACCATACACTTATAGACACTTGATCTTTGACAAAGAAGCAAAAATATATACAATGGAGAAAAAGAAAGCATCTCCAATAAGTGGTCTAACTGGTCTAACTGGTCTAACTGGTCTAACTGGTCTAACTAGCAGTTGCTTTATCGAAGAGTGAAAACAGAATCATTTTTGTCACCTTGCACAAAGTCCAAGTCCAAGTGGATCAAGGACCTCAACATAAAACCAGATACACAGAATCTAATAGAAGAGGAAGTAGGAAAGAGCCTCCAACTCATTGGCCCAGGGGGAAATTTCCTAAACAGAACACCAATGGCTCAGGCTCTAAGATCAAGAATTGATAAATGGGACCTCATGAATCTGCTTCACTCCTTAGTTCTCATGCTGACACCTGGCCTGCTCCCACCCCCTGCCCTTGCTGCCACTGCTCTCCTTCTCGACAGTTCTTAGGCCTCTTTGCGCCTGGTACACTCAAAGAGCTGGCTTGTCCTGTTCCTTCAATCTCTCCTGAAAGTGCCAGTCTTATGCATCCATCCATCCACGTGGGTAGCTTCCCTTTCTTTCCTTGCCTGTCACCACTGCACATTTTCTTCTGCATTGTCTTGTGGGTTCCTCCTGCCTTGTCCCCCTGTGTGTTGACTTCCAGTCTGCCTTTGCCCACCCTTCAGAATGTGAGCATAAGAAGGCACAGGCCTTAGCTCTTTCATTCTTGGATGTTTCTGGAGCTATGCGATCAGCCTGGGGTGAGGAAGCAATGGGGGAGGGAGGAGGACAGAAAGAGGCAGAAAAGGGAACTGAGCTCACTATAAAAAATGTTTCTGGAGAACTTGAAAGAAATGTCACAATTGTTCCATTCAAAAAAGTTCTTCCTAGCCACAAGCTATTCGAATCGAATAGTAGGGCTAGGGTGGTAATCAGAAGAAGAAAAAAGAGATTGAAATTATTCTTGGCTTGTTTATTTTGGAGTTTGAAATACGATGACGCATACCACACAGCTGGCACAATGCCAGGCATCAGAGCTTTAAAAAAAAATCTGTTCGTTGGTTTGTTTGGTTTTTTTCCCCCCCTTAGTCACTAATATAAAGAAATCATCTCTCCAAACATCACATATTTGTCTCCAGTTCCAGCTGGCACACCATGGCAGGGATGAGCATTTGCAAATGGAGCCAGAGGAGGGGCAGCTGAGCCCAGATGTGCCCAGATGTTTGCCTTCAGTAGGGTTTCACCCTGGGGCTTTCTGCCTCATAGAGAATATTCAGAGAGAGCTGAAAGACGGAAATCCCCAATATTTGTACAACTTTTAGCAACTTCAAAGTTTTAAAGAAGGCCAATAAACATCAGAACCCTTGCCAAAATGAGGGTTGCCATGGAACAACACCATATCCTTTTCCTCTTACTAAACCAGGTATTTCTGCCACAGCTTGGGGAACAAGATAACAGGAAAGTCCTTTTAACACTGTCAGCAAATGTGTTCAGACATGAGATTCCTATTAGAGGCGGCCACTCTGGGGGGCGGGGGGGGGGGACAAAGACCCATATAAGAGCCAGGCCTTTGCAGTGTGTATTGTATTTCTAGCAGTTAAGAGACTTAGGCAAGAGAATTAAATATGAATTCAAGGCCAGCCTAGCTCTGTAGTAAGGTTAAAATAAAATTACACACACACACACACACACACACACACACACACACACACACCAAGGCAAGCAGAAAGAGGCAGGAAGTTGGATAAGGAGAGAGTTTGAGGCAGAAGTTTGATACTTGAGAACATTTACTAATGAGTCTAAAGCTGAGATCATGTTCAAGCATCTGACCTAGTGTTCATTTTCATAAACAAATGATTCCTGAGGCCTCCCTCCCCTCTCCAGCCTGAGATCCCCTCTAGCCACCATCCCTAGCACAACCTCCAACTTAGAGGATACAACCTCTAAGTGGAGAACTGGTTCTGGGGCTTCCCCATACAGAGAACATCGGGAGACTTTTCTTCATCTCAACTTTAATTCCAGTATTAGTGACATTGAAATTGTTTTATGATTTCGTCCTTGACAAGAAAGCTGTCAACTAGAAGTCAAATTATTTCCAACTCCTCTCCCTCTGACTTGCTATTTTCTGGAATTGCAGGAGATATTTGTCTTTTGTTGTATCGGCTCCCTATTCCCTTCTTAATCTCCGTGATCTTTTTAGACAGAAATTTGAAGTACAGTTCAATGTCCTGTAAGAAATCAAATCTCCATTGCATAGTATTCTCTAATATGGTATTGTTATGAAAAGAGCAATTAGCATTATAAGCTCTTGGCCACAAAACATGAACTATTATTATAAATATACTTATTATTACACCGTTTCTTCAAAACACTGGTAGGAACCTGGATCGACATCCCACAAATTATGAAGAGCACATCTCTGCCTTAGAGTAATCTTCCTGCTAGCTGGCAAGCACAGTGTATTTTTATCAGGTTGGAATCTTTATAAGATCTTTATACAACAGAAGAATTTTCTCATGCCAACTAGTCTTTGAATATAAATTAAACAAATATATAAATAAAATTCCCTAAGAATCAGGGGTGTGTGGCCCATGTTAGAAATGTTGATGAGCAAGACAAGATCCTACCTTAGAATTTCTGTTTTACGACTCAATAAATAATGTGCTGGTTTATTTATTGTCACATTCTTAGTCATCATAACTAGCCAGGCATCAAAGCTATTATGACAAATGTCTGGATTTCTCAGAACATTGCAGTCCCTTAAAGTTTAATAAGCACTATCCCGGTCTTCCTTATTCTCTGGTATTTATCTAAGTAAGTGGCTTTTCAAAAGAAGAAACAGTCACCATATAAGGAAAACATCTAACGCTCTTTGCCCCTCAAGCCCTTGAAACTCAACTGAACACCCAAAACTGATAACTACGGACAAGCAATGCAGAATGAGCCACAGAATGAGCCATGATCTCTGCTTTAACACTCAGACTCTGAGGCTACCCCACATATAGTTGCCCATAGTTGACAATTCTTCTACACCACCTAAGCATGGGTTGGCATGAGATACACACACCTGGCACCTGGTAGCAAAATCTGGAAAGTTCCTACTCTTTCATGTTTCACCAACGGGACATGGGTAGACCACCTATCCTGAGTTCCAGGCCACCATTCTTTCGTTTGCCTCCTTCGGGAATACTATTTTCCTTCTCTGTGTCTCTTTTCATAAGGGTAAGCTTCTAGCAAAGCTCTGGGGCTTCTGAACCATGTGGGTCATGCCAAGAGCCCCAGCTCAGCCATGTTAGAAACCTTCTAATGTGTGGAGATTCAACCCAGGTTGGAAGAAGATTCCAACGCCACCAAACTGGGGACTTCTATACCTGCTTGCTCCTTAGAAAGATGGATTTGAGGCAAATAAGAAGTAGTTCTTGTTTGCTTTGACTCACAGCTCCAGTGGAGCACGAGAGATTCCTCACAGCTCCACATTTTGATACTCTCTTGGCATGACCACTCATGTAGTAGTTCTCAAGACACATGCAGACAGCCTGACCCTTCTCACCTGCAGTAGTAGTGGCGGCCATATTTGGCCCAATGATCTCTAACAATTTCCTCCACGCTCTGTTTCCGGGCAGCAATAATGGACAGCCAGACCAAGACCGCCCAGAGGCCATCTTTCTCTCGGAGGTGATCAGACCCTAAGGCAAAAAGAGAGATTCTGTTGAGGGTTCCCTCCTGGGGAAAAGTGAAAGGAACAAGACCATTTAGCAACTTGGAGATAAACTGAAATGGCTGTATATATTTACCCACTGTGCAGAGTTGGTATTATATAATATACTTGGATTTTTCCCTTTAAAATATGTAACTGAAATTTAAATTATAACAAAAAAAATACTAAAAATCCTAACAATTGTTGAAGGAATCGAAGACCCCAAATGATACAATGCTACCATTTACTCTTCATTTTATTCAGCAAATATGTGACAGGTCCTATAATCATCTAAGCATTTTCATATATCCTGGGAATAAAGGAGGAAGGAAGTCCCTTACTCACAGTCTGAATTCAGGTACACGGGGGGCAGGCAAGGACCAACCAGACAGAAGAATATGACACATGAAATAGGGACAGATACTTTGAAGACATTAGAGTCGATGCTGGCATTAGTAGGCAGTAATAATGGTAGTAGTTTGCCCAAAAGACACATCTTCCTGTAACCTATGGCTGTGGGCTTATTTAGAGGAAATGGTCTTTGCAGATGTGCTTAAGTTAGGGGTCTTGGAATAAGGTCATCCTGGACTTAGGTGGGTCCTCAGTCCAATAACAGTGTTCTTCTAACCAGAGACACGGAAAAGGAGAAATGGAGCCCCAGGCTGCATAGACGCAGCACCTGGAATTGTATTGCTGTGATCTTAGAAGTACACAGAGGCACCTGAAACGGAAGAAACAAAGAAGGAGTCTGAGCCATAGTCCTCCCTGGAAGCACAGCCTGATAACACCTTCATGCTGGATGCCTGGGGTCTGGGACAGAGAGAGAGAGAGAGAGAGAGAGAGAGAGAGAGAGAGCATTTCTGCCATTCAAACCACCCAGCTTGTGCTGAACAGTTGTGGCAACCCTAGAGACAAATGCAGTTGTGAGGGTCAGGGTCAATGAGTTGCTCACACCTGAGAATGAGACAAGAGGATGAGGAGATGCACACACACATCTGGAGAAGAAGGCATCCAAGCCAAAGGAGAGCAAACCCACAGTCCCAGAGGCAGGGATGACTGAAGGCTGAAAAGGGAAACATTTCCCATACAAATAACTCATGCAGCCTAATGGGGAGTTCCCTGTGCTACATGCACCCCGAAACTTGTGCTGCAGATACATTTAATGTCTGTCTCTTGGTCAGGAATGAGGAGCCCAACAAATCTATACTGCTTGCCAGCTGTGAAACATCACTTAGAAGTTACTAATCTTCCCTGGCCTCAATTTTTCATCTGTAATATGATCCTATCACCGATCTTGTGATCCCATAACAATCTAATCAAATTCAGACTCTAGGGTAATGGTGCATGCCCGATTTCCCAGAAACTCAGTAAGCCAAGGCAGCATTGGAAGTTCAAAACCAGCCCAGGTAACATAGTAAGGTCCTGTCTTTTAAAAGGTAGCAAAGGGAGGCAGGCACATCCTAGAGACCAGTTTTGTATGTCCAGATCCTTCCTTACCCACTTACTTCTGTTTGTTGTACTTATCTAGAATATAGTAATAGCAACAGCCTCTACTCTACAGCTTCTTCTGGGATTGGTCAACTAAATATCCATAAGTATTCGGAAGTCACTGAGATATCTCAGTGGTTGTGGCTGGGGGTAATTCTCACAAGGTGCCTACAATGCTGATTCCCCAACACTTGCTTTAAAACATGTCATTCATGCTGGATGCCTTTTTTCTTCTTCTGACTCTAGCAATAGCAACATCTTCAACTGAGACTGGGACCAGAAGTGGGCCATCTCTTATTGCAACCAGGCATCAACAATGGACAAGCTCACTCTTGATTTTTAAGGTGATGAAATAGACATAGAAAACCAACAAAGCAGACTCATGCCATGGAAACCTTAAAACCTTAAAAATGGCACAAAATGGTTCCTCAGTTAAACATCTATGCAGACTAAAGCTGAAACTGCAGGCTGTTTGTTTACCATCGCTGTTCTACTGAGAGTACTGAATGTTAAGTATGTTCACTCAAGGAGAAAAACATGCAACCAGGGAGGGCAGCCCAGTAATTGTCATCAGTAGAAAAGAGAGGCAACTTTTTTAGTTTCTAGTTCTTAACACACACTGATCAATGATCTGCCAGTGACACTGTTGGATGTCCCACTGTGGTCGGTTCCAGGTTAAGAAGACCCTGGGCATTAATCATCACACTGTAAAGAGACTTGTCTCAACCAGTAAGAGTTTATGCTGCTCAAAAGAAAAGAGAGAGAGTGAGAGAGAGAGAGAGAGAGAGAGAGAGAGAGAGAGAGAGAGAGAAGAAATTGGAAGACTCAGGCTTAGCAGTATGGCCAGCTGCCAAAACAACAAGCCAAGGAAACCCGGCCCAGTGCAATCATCTCAAACCCTCTTGCCCTTTTATAGCTGAGGGGGGAAGTCAATTTTACTTACTCGCTGGAGAAAAAGTACCCTTTTGTCTAAAACAAGGGCTTTGCATACCTTAGATTTCCAGCTGGATCGCATTACCAGAGATAGAACCATTAGATGCTATTAAGTCCTTAAGATAAGATGTCAGAATTTAGTGGCACAGAGACACAGAGTCCTTTAAGATGGATAAAACCCCTTGGTCATCTGCAGATAACACATAGGAAATTGGTGAGCTGGCCTGGACATCTTTGCCAACAGGGTGGTCAACAGTTGCCAAGAGGCAAAAGAGGCTGATGTGAAGTGAAGTTCACTGTGCTCTCTAGTCCGTTGAAGAAGTGAGAGAGACAAGACACGAGGCTGCAATTACTCAGATGTTTCTGTTAGATAATCACAATGCTTGGTGGGGGTGAAGTCCTTTAACACACCTTTAAGGCAAGTGAACTCCGATGCCCTATCTGCTTCAGGTAAGTTGCATAAGGAATATGAACACACAAAGAAGCAAGTCGTTTTCTACAAGCCTATGATGAATAGGGGGAAATGAACACACACACTAGATAGATAGATAGATAGATAGATAGATAGATAGATAGATAGATAGATCATAAACTGCATACTGTAAAATGTTTTCAGGATTCACTGAGGAGACTCCCAATAGACAGCTGTGGGAAACACACAAGCAAGCACTTTTCATTTGAGGCCAGTGACCCACATCCCAAACCAGGAACTGTCAAGAGGAAAATGATGACAGGCCAGCAAACATCTGAACAAATGTTCAGTCTCACTGTGGTCAAAGCAAAGCCAAGAGAATGGGGCAGCATTTGCAGGATGTCACACTAGCCGATGTCGGCTTAAAGAGAAACTGTCCTAGTAACAAAAAAAGCATCAATGTAGATGCAGACAGTCCGGTCCAGTAGATTGATGACAATGATCAAAAGCTTTAACATGCTGGCAGCCTCTGGACGCTGCTGTCTTTCTAATCCTTTACCCTTATAGATATCCACTCACAGAAATAACTTAGAGGGAAAAAAATTAGGAAAATAAATATTAATTGTTGAACATCAGAGTAATTGTGAAAAAGCTGAAGGAAAACCTCTCACAGAAACAAAATAGTAAACAAGAGTCTTCAGGAACATAGTGATGCTCACGCAAATTTAATAACTGGAAAAATTAGTTTAAATAATATGGAGCACATTTTTGCAGGAAACACAGGGATGCATATGGGGCACAGGTGGACACCAGAGCTTCTAACCACAGTTATATAACTCCGGCAATGGCAGCACCGTGGTTCAGCTCTGTGGTTGCTTTCCTTCTCTGCCCCTTGCTTTATTTCTACACTAAACATATAAGTTATTTTCAAAACTTAAACTATTAAATTTGTCAATGATCCATAAAAATTTAGATTTGAAACATATGTGTTCCAGGATGTGGTGTGGTTAGATTCAGCCAGTACATGGCCTTTTGAGATAGGCTTCTTTGCTTCTGTGATATGCCTAACTGTGCCCTTCCTGTGCTTTCGTAGTTGGAGGGCTTACCTTGGGGGCACTGAGGAACACAATAATTAAATTGCTGCAAATCAATAAAGCGTCACACAGGTATAATGCTACTGAGTCAAATCTGTATTATACCACAGGAATCGTGAATCTCAGTATTATTACTAAGTTATGCAGAACAATTTTTGAGCTTGGTTCCTCTAGCTCCTGGCTGGTCCTTTAGACAAAGCCTACCGTTCAGTTGGGACAAAGCAAGGAGAATTTAGCCCTGACTTCAAGCCCAGAAGAAATACTGAGCTTCCCTTCCTCTACCCAAGCCATCCTGATGCAAGCCTGTCCACTTCCATCTGCCTAGCCTGCACCACAGCTGTCATGCCAGAGCCCACAAGCCTGCAGGAGGCACAGCTCTCCCCTGCCAGGCTCCAGCAAAAGGCAGCATGAAAGGGGATCTATTTTCTTGTCAGAAATATCACTGATCCCTCTCTATTTCAATCTGACCTGGAAAAATTTCAAACTTTAGAACCACATTCCTTGGGCCTGTGTGAGCTGTCGGTGGGCAAAAGCGTTACCACAGAAGCCTGATGGCCTGAACGTGAGCCCTGGAACCCACAGTGGAAGGGGAGAGAATCAATTTCCACAATTGATCTTTGACCTCCATACACATGCGCCCTCCCCCATTTTACAGGCTCACACAGTTGTCACCTATATTATCATCACCACAAAAAAATGTCCCCTAAGGTCAGCAATATGCCAGGATACATACTGTACTCACCAGAGAGGACAATAGATAGGAAAGAAATTAAAGAGGGCAGTAGAGGAAAAGCAGAAGGAATTTCTTCAAATAGGCAAATCAATACAGCATCGCACATGTACATTGCTATTGGGTCAAATCCGCACTACACTATGGGAATCCTGAATCTTAGGATTATCATATGATATTATAAGATTATTATTATAATCTTAGTCAGTTAGGAATTCCAGAGCATCTTGTGCTCACACCTGGTGCATCAGGGCTGTCAAGACCATGACTGGTCTTCAACACAGACTAACAGTTCTCAAACCTCAATGGCAAGTTATGGTCACTAGAGAATGTTAAAAATGCCCACGATCAGGTCCCCACGGGACCAGTCACAGCAGGCATTGGGAACCTTTTAAAATATTTCCCTGGGTGAGTGTCACAGGTATCCAGGGCTGGGGGGAGCTGCTGAGTAGAGTCCATGTCTGTCTGCTCTTGCTCTAGATCAAGACAAGACAATAGCTACTGCTTTCCGGTTCAGGAGACGCCACTGGCCTTGTCACGTGGGTGTCTGTCACTCCAGTCTTGTGGTCTTATTCTGTCCTTTGCATCTGGAAAAGTGAGGACTTGACCAGGTTTGGAATGACTGATTCATCCCGGGACTTTCCCAGTTTAGGCTTGAGAAATCTCATATCCTAAGAAGCTGCTAAGTCCCTAACAAGCAGAGGAGTGGCCCATCAAATAAAAAGGACCATGTGTTCAAGGAGGTTCTGGGTAAGTTTTAGGAAATGTGAACATTCAGCATGTGGCTCTGTGTGCACGCTCCCTGGAACCCAGATGACAGGTGATGTGTACAGCCATACAAGTACACACGTAAACATCACACGGGCTCTGAAAGCAGAATTCCAGGTGAGTGAGGACCCTTCTAAGATAACACTGGGGCATCAGGCACCAGTCTCAGGCATTTCGTACACCTCTCCTCAGGCTTGCAATTTTACAGCCCTTTATTATAGACAGGGGATGGAGTCAAGATATGAGGTCACACATCTATTAAGTAACAGATTTGAATCTGGGCAGCTTGCCTCCGAAAGCCTATACAGACTTCCTGACTCCTGGAGTAGCTCAGTGATGAGAGCATCTTAGAAGTGAGCAAGTGGAGTGACCATGTGGTCAGAGTGGAGCTCAGCCACCCAATGATCTGAGGGGGGGGTGGCTTGCAATCCTTCCTTTTCACTCTCCACATCTTAGGAGCTTCTATCTGCTTGCTTCTAATTCTCATTCAGCTGTGGTGAAACTCTCTCCATCTTTGTGTCATCTTGCCAAGACAGGGATATTTATTTTCTTTAAACAGCAGGACCATGAATTGAAGCCAGGGGGATCAGCATCCCTTTCAGAGAGGCTCCAGAACCTGCTGAAGAATTGTAATACAATTCTTGTCCATTTTTCAAACTAGCTATACTCAGCTCTCTCACATCTGATAGAAAAAGATGGTTCACTAAAAATAGTCATTATGTGACTTTCTTTTATATATGTTATATATGATATATGGCATGGCATATATTCTATGCTAAAATTAAGCACTCTGAAATGTACAGATGCTTATCAGTGGGAAAGCAAAGCCCACCTGCCTAGATTAGGGCCAGTGCTAGCTGTGAGTTCAGAAAAGCCATGTGGCAGCAACTGTTGTCCCTTTATCTTCTGCGCTGTGCGCTCCATGGTCCTTGGTAAGTAAGAGTTGCAGTAATAGACTAACAATATGCAACATGAAGTGCCTCTAATGATCTTTCATACACCATAATCTGTCTAATCTGGTGATCCTTTAAGTAGCACCTGGCAGACTCTACAGGAGAAGGTCGAGCATCTGAAACCTCTCCCCACTGTATCCTTGAAAGATGTGAATGAAACGTTTGCTGAACAAATAAACGGAGGACATCATGAACCACTGACTCCATTCTAAAAAGTGAGGCTAGCCAGAGCAAGCTAACCTATTACAGTGGGGAAACTCTGTAAGCCATCTTCCTGAAAAGGGTCTATCTCATCAGTGAGAAGACAGAGGCACAGAAAAGCAAAGCTGTTCCTTCAGAATCGCATAGCATTGGTGTCGAGGCTGGAGACAGCTCTGCCATATCCTGGTGCTGTGCCATCTGTAGGTCGCCATCCTACAAGTTATGTAGAATCAATCCCATCTCATACAAAATAACAATAATGATAGCAAGTCTGGCCTTGGGGACAGACTTGCTAGCATCACTGGAACATCAGGGGCAGGCATTGGAGAACCTGGAAGAATGAGTTTGAATCCTCATTTGATCAAGATGACTTTAACCAGAGGCTTGACTGTCCCTAAGCCATAGTGACTTCATCTACAAAACAGGGGCTATTATGGTCCCTTCCTCATTTCAGGGTGGAGAATAAAGTACAGGGATGGGAGGCATTGTGTCTATTGCTTAGGAGGCTACCATAAGCAACACGTGTTATTTTATTAACTCATTCCTAGCCAATTTACCCTCCAGGCCAAGTAATAAAGCATGTTAGGTTTCATGGGAAGCCAGTGGACATACTTTCCTGTGGAGCACTTGGACAACGCCACAAGAGGAGCTGGCATAGAACTGGTGAGGTAGAGCATGGTCAAACCCTGGAAATCTAAAAACTTGAGAGGGGCAGAAGTGAAACTAGCTCTCTCTCTATTTCTGTGCCTGCCTTGGAGCACTTAATTGGAAACCCCCAACCAGGTAGTCACAGGTAGTCAGTCAATGTATCTGGACCTGAACCGTCTCTCCAAGCTAATGAGGCATCTCAGTAGCCTTAGCCAATGACCTTTTTCATCCCTGGATAGTCTTTTTTTTTGTTTTCTCATGAAAATCGCATATTTTATTTAGCTGATCAGAATCGGGTTTGGTAGCACAACCAATAACTTACCTTTATGCATTGTTCTTTTATATGAGCATAGCTACAATTCCTAGATGTGGAGTTGCTTGGTCAGAATTCAAGAATGTAGACTTTGATGGGGTTGATGCAAATGCATTATTTATTTATTTATTTATTTATTTATTTATTTATTTATTCTTACTCACTTTACATCCTGGTCACTGCTCTCCTCCTAGTTACCCCATCCCACAACTCTCCCCCTGTCTCCCCTTTCTCCTCTGAGCATGTGAGGGTGCCCCTGGGTATCCCCCAGCCCTAGCATATCAAGTCTTTGCAAGGCTAGGCACATCTTCTCCCCTTGAAAACAGAAAAGGCAGCCCAGCTAGAAAAACATATCCCATGGACAGGCCACCCTTCCTCAAAACTATATAACCCTTGATTCACCCCAGATAAAGTGTATGCATTCAAACCCAGCCTGGATAAAGAAATACAAACCAGATAAGATCATTTCAGAGAGCTGCTTCATTAAAGATCCTCAGAGAAGGCCTTTGCCTAAAACCTGTAACACTGAGGTTCTCAGAGAAGGCCTTCTCTCCCTCACACCCCCTTCTCTGGTTCATTCTTTCAGCCCTGTGTGCAGCAACATCTGGACACCCTGAGAGGGAGAAAGCCCAAGTCAGGAACCTCAACATTCATCCTGGACTTCACTTCTCCCTTCCTGCCTGGTGTTGCAGGGGTATCTGAAGCCCCAAAAGGAAGAAGTAGACTGTGGACCCACTCCAGACTACACCCTGTCTTCTCTAAGCTGGTGTACCAGTGATGGTGTCCGGACATGCAGGGAAGAGAGGCAGAACCCAGAACCATGCTTCCCTCACAGGAACACACTAGCCATAGAATAGAGATCTTATATATCCCAAGCTACTCCTGTGCCACCAAGGTTCCTAAGAAGAACAGAACTCTCCAAGAACTGTCCCCAACAAGTCCTACACTAAACCAGAATATCCCCAGTGACTTTCAGGGTGCAGACCTTTTACTCAGTCATCACATCCCTTCCTCAGTAAATCTCTTAGTGACTAACATCTCCCAAAGCCTTCTTTCAAAGCCCCTTAATAGACACTGTGCAAAGTAATGGTTCATTCTGTTTGGAAGTCCATAGCCTGTAACCAATGGCCATGATCTCCTAGGCTCTTGGTCCCAGAATGCACTGGAAAGTATAGATGTAGCTCAAAGGCACAAATCCCATGTTTCCATTTACACAGCACTCTTTCTTGCCACTTTTCATCAACATGCAGGATTAACTGAGTGGCCAATGGAACAGGTCCCAAGAAAACCCCATGGAAAGGGGTCATATAATGGAGACATTCTTCCCACTGTGATGGGAGTTTTGTTCCCAGCACAGCGGGTGATGGCTCCTAGAGAATCCAGAAAGCAGTTTCAATTTTCCAACTTTACAAGGAGGCTCTTGGGAATGTCAATCACAGCACCTCTGCGCTCTGCCCAACCTAGATTGAATTACACGTAGCCCATTTCTTACAGTCCTGCGGAGAAACCCTTCTCCCAGCCTTGATAATGCTGTCATCACAACAGATCACCCCTTCTGCAGTCTAGCCAAGTTTACTACAAGCATTGGCCACAGAGAAGAAAAATCACTATACTTGATCATCTGAAACTCAGAGAAACATCGACCTCTTTCTTTCTCTTGCGGACCGGGTGGAGCTGAAAGCAGACAAATGGGAAGTTAAGACCCCTTGGAAGGGAACAAACACGAGCTTTCCTTCATCTGAGCTGGGGAGAAATAGAAATAGTTGGACAAAGATTGGAGAGCTAAGCCTATTTGATATTTGTATCACAGCACTGCTGTGAACCTAGTCTTGAGTTAAAACGTACGTGGCACACACATAATAAGAGTAAGGGGAATAACCCGAGTATAATAAATGGTGTAACTACCGGGGGAGGTAAAATTTCATTACACAAAGTAATGGAGGAATAAGTCAATAATGCAAAGCACAAGGCAACATCACAGAATGACTTACTAAAGGCACTGTGGTTCGGTAAAGTAACATCAAGAACATCACAAGGGCTGGAACCAGCCCATGTTAAACACAGCCAGACCCAAGTTAGTGTCCACACCCACAGGAGAAATAGACAGGTTAATGGTACAAATTACCAATACTTTAAAACCCAACCATTAGTATGGGTTTCAGAAGGGGAGATCTCTCTAGAAGAGCTTTATTAGCTATGAATTTGTACTAGTAATGATAAGACAAGAAAAGAAACATCAGAACTTTCTTTTAGAGTTTTGTGTAAGTTTGTTTTATCATTCTTTGTAACTAGGCTATACCATCTTTCTGCTCCTCTACGGGTTCTATGAACATTTACTCGGGACCTACCTTATGTCAAAGAATGAGGTCTGTAGAAGACAGACATGGCCCATGTCTTCGGCATATTTACAGCATCCACCTGACAGAGATATCTCCCAGACCTCAGGAAATCAAATGGATATTGCAGACTCTGTGGCAAGACAAGCCACTGGCCTCTTTCTGTTGTGCTAAATTCTGAGATAGAAAACTATTGACTTAAGAACATAACACTGTACCCAGGGATTCGCAGGGGGGAAATCTGGAGGGACAATTTGGCTAAGTGTGTTACAGTCAAGAGAGCTTTATGTAATTCCAAATTTCCAGAAAGAGATGGATGCATAAATAACTTAGGGTTGCCCCGACTCAGTTAAACAAATGAACAAAGCAAGCTATTATTCTAGAAAATTCAACATAGGATTCTTACTTAGAAATAATCGATATTGTTAAGCTGCATGGGGCTTTGTTGTGGTTGTTGTTGTTGTTGTTGTTGTTGTTGTTGCTGCTGCTGTTGTTTTGGCTGTGTTTGTGTGTATGATTTTTGTTTGCTTATGTTCTTATCGGCAGGGATGAGAGCCTTAGCTGCTATGTAGGTGATGTACTACTGATTGCTGTGGTCAGGCTTGGAGAGCTTCCACCCAAATGAAAGGTCTTCAGCATGGCTCACAATGGGACAGGCTCACAAACTCTGGGCCAGGACCGTTCATGTGCTCTCAAAACATCATGTTCTCTTAAAATGCTGATGCTTTGCTTTAAGATTTATTTATTTATCTTATGTATACGGGTGCTCTATCTGCATGTACACCTACATGCCAGAATGGGGCATTAGAATTCATTATAGATGGTTGTAAGCCACCACGTGGGTACTGAGAATTGAACTTAGGACCTCTGGAAGAACAGCCAGTACTCTTAACTGCTGAGCCATCTTTCCAACCCCCTAGAATGCTGATGGTAATGATGAAAACTGGATGAACATTTTCAACAAGCCAAAACAATTTTCTCCCAGGTTTTAGGGTTTTTTTTTTTATCCTAATTTTAGTATATTAGTACATTCTGTTTGTGTTTGGAATAAGCCCAGATTCCTTTAAAATTGGAAGAAGCAGCCCAAATGCCATTTAGATGAATAGTCCTCTGTTTGATGGAGTATGTACAAAATGCTCCCTACCCCAGGAAAGCAGCTATCCAGATCCTTCCCAGGATATGGGTGGACACCTGGTCTTAGCACCAAAGGTGGCTTGGCTTCTATTAGCCAGTTTCATTGATAGAGCAATGGACACAGGTTCCTACTGCCTGAGACCTACATCTTCTCATACAAGAGAAGCCTGAATGCAGACCTGTCCACCGGCCTGCTACTTTTGCACTCTCTGGGAAACAGAGATGTCAGCAGGGACATTTCTATTCAGGATGTATCTTGTTCCTTAGGATTTACCCCTGGGCAATGTCTTGGCATCTTTGAGCTGAGATAGATTCTTATTTCCAAGCTTTCTTGGCACTGAATAGTACATTCTTGGTTGGTACACAGTTCCATGCCCCAGGGACACTGGCTAAAGCTTCTACTTTGGAAAGTCTGAAATACACTTTAGAAGCCACTCTGAATATTTCTATCTCTCAATTCCTCTTCCTATGATTAAGTATTGATTTTGGAAACCGTATTCTAATATGATAGATAGCTACTGTGATGAGCCAATATTTCAGTCGTAAATGAGGGACATAGAAGTTACTTGGTTGGCCTACAGTATCCTGGATATGAGTCGCAAGCCTTCTATTCCTGTGCCCCCCTCCTGCTTAGTTCAACCCAATGTGGAATCTCAGACATATGCTTTCTCCTAGTCATGATGCAAATCAAAAGCACTGATAGTCTTTGTTCCTGGATATACACCAGGACTACTTAAAGATATTTCTTCAAAATGCAAAGCCCCAGGCATCATTTTGAACCACTTTCAGGGATATTTTATATATATATATATATATATATATATATATATATATATATATATATAATTGTATATATATTATATAATTTGAATATATATGTATGTATAGGATAGAAGTTACACACACACACACACACACACACACACACACACACACTCAACAAAGCTTCCCTGTGATTCTTGCACAGCCAGATCACAGCCTTTCTAAGACCTGGTATTAAGGAAGCCTGATAGAAGATCTGAATGAAGCCACTTCTCTTCCCTAAATTCAGTGCCCTACTTCTGCAGGCACTAGCTTAGATGCCTACTGTCAACTGTCTCAGAAGCAGAAGGATTCATTATGTTCATGGAAAGACTGACAAGCACAGTAGAAGCAGTGTGCACCAAAGAGCCAGAGAACTGCCTTTTAGTTCTGCTAGATTTAATGAAAATGAAGACCTTTTCAGGCTCGGGAGCCCTGGGAGACCCATTTCACTATTCCTTGGGCTCAAAGCTCCATCCATCAAAGTAGGCTAATATCATTTTAACCTGCCAAAATGGCAGAAGATATAACAATTTAAAAACCCTTGACATGAAAAAAAAAAAAAGTCTCCTGTATTTCTTGAAAGGAAAAATGACAGACAACTCCAAAAGCAAAAGGCTTTTAAAATTCCCATCCAGTCCAGCCTTCATGTTGCAGTCAGCATCTCTATCTCAGAGCAAAGCCTGCTGAAAGCATCTGCAGGCTGACCTCCCCATACACGCTGGGTGTGGCCTCCCACTGCTAGCTAGCTGAGAGGCATCTGCTCAGGGCTCAGAATCTAAGGCAGTAGAGGCTTCGGACACTCCTTTCTCATGATATTTCCAGTCCTGTCTCTTGAAGCTCTCTCCTCTACATGACTCTGTGTTCAGGGGTAGCAAATGGGCACACTCAGCCCTTGGGCAGACTCGGGATCCATGCTTGTTTCTGAGACTAACACTTTCTAAGAAGACAACCATACATGCTTGTTTCTGAGACTAACACTTTCTAAGAAGACAACCATACATGCTTGTTTCTGAGACTAACACTTTCTAAGAAGACCACCATACTGGTTTGTTTAGTCATTATGTATGGCTGCTTTGTGCTTCGGTCATAGAGCTAAGTCATTTCAACAGAGACCCCATAAGACCTTGTGGCTGGTAAAGCCTAAAATATTTACTCTATTGCCTTTTATGGGAAGCTTTGTGATTCTTGCCAAAGATGCTCTCAGATATTTTTACCATGATCTACAATAAGGGCAGTTTACCAAGAGAAAATACATGTGCATGTGTATACTAATATATACACAGAAATTTTGGCAAGCAACATCTGAACTGCATTGCTTTCTCACAGTTTCTATTCTTTAACGCAATGGATGATATTAGATTAATCTCATGATCCGTATTTGAAAACCACTACTCTAGAAGAGTGGAGAATTGGCCACTTAGAAAACATGCCCCTGTTCTTCTACCTCCATTGGCTTTCTGACATTATGCCAGCTGGCAGGGCCTTGGTCTTTCATGTCTATGCTTAAAAATCCTCCCCATTCTTCAAGCACAAGCTCACCTTTCATATCTTTCAAAAAGCATGCTCTAAGCTTCCAGCCTAATGCATTTTCTCCTTATCTCATCTTCTAAAGTACATTCTCTATGCCTCTCTATAGCCTGCAAAGGCTTTGTAGACATCTTATTATCCTGAAGGATATGGTCTTCATCACATTATACTCAACAGATGACCCAATATAATGTTTTATAATTGGGAAACAATTAATAAATGTTTATTAAGTTGAAATATGCATTAATAAGCTGTCCTAGTTGTCTTTCTATTGTGGTGATAAAATACTGACCAAAAATCAACTTAAGAGGGATATGATTTATTCATCTTACAACCTCCAGGTCATAACTGTCACTGAGGGAAGTCAGGGCAAAAACTCAAGACAGGAGCCTGGAGGCAGAAACTGAAGTAGAACTGCAGAGAAACACTACTTATTGATTTGTTCAACTCCTTTCTTATACAGCTTAGGCCCACCTGCATAGGACAGCACCGCTCACAGTGGACTGGGAGCTCCTACATCAATGAGCAATCAACAAAATGCTCCACAGATATATCTACAGGCCAATATGATCAAAGCAATTCTTCAGTTAAGGTTTCTTCTTCCCAGATGACTCTAGGTTTGTGTCAAGTTGACAGAAACTAGCTATCACATAAAGGTACAGCAAGGCTTATATATGTAATATTTTATCCTCTGACTTATAAAGAAGTTATAAAGCACAAGGTACATTGTAAGCATCTGTAAATGTGTATGGAAAAGAGGAGAAGGGATACTGGAATGCCACAGTTTCCACTCCAGTTGCTGTATTTGTGCTATCTTACTAGCAGCTGAGCAGAATTACGTTATTATATGTAATTTAATATTTCTGATCTTTTTTTTGTATCATGGTCTCTGGTGGAAGCACACAGAACACTAGAGGAAGAAGAGAAGAGTTCTATTTGTTAGACATCCACAGAGAAGGACTCAACAGCCATGGCTCTACCAAGCATAACTGTCAACAACCCACTTGAGTCCAGACAGTCATATTTGAGAAAGTTTGCTATGGTCTGTTTCTGTCCAAGGAAATAAGGAGCACGCCTGCCTTCCTGGGATATTAATGGTAATTCTACTGGAGTATAATTCATTTTGACAAGAGAAGAAAATAGCCCAAGAAAAAGGTTTCTTTATGAGTTTGGCCTAAAAGACTTCCATTACGACCTTTTAAGGGGCCCTATTGCAATCTGTTTCAGCATTGCCAAATACAACTTATTCTTAGCAATTCAAGTGTAGTTTGGTATGGGGAGATCAGTAGTTTTCATTTACATTTACAAAATAAAGAGGGGAAAGGATATGTTAGTGCTTCTCTAAGTTCTAATGATGTGCCTGGTGAATCCAGTAGCCATTCTTAAGGAAGCTACAAGTGAAACATGAATAGAAAAAAAAAACCACCTAAAGCATGATAGCAATTTTACAAATTAAAAAGTATTGATAAAAATAGTTGCCAAATATTAAATTATAGAAACTACTTGTCATCAACTACAATTTTGAGGATAGTAATTATGTAACAAGATAATATAAAACAAAAGATATCAGCATTGTGGGGAAAATGTCAAAAAATGATTATACATTTGACTGAGCACCAGAAAAAGAAACTATGATAATCTATAACTTTTGGAAACTAAAGCACTAAAGTTAATAACAGAATGTGCTCAAATAATATTAGTAGTAGTCGTCGTGCTTTTCTGAGTAAGCACACTAACTGACTTGGAGAAAAATGGGGGTAAGAATGTGAAAAATCCAAATACGCAAAGCTCAACACAACATGCAACACAAATTTTAAAAGACTTCTAGGTTGGAGTGGGAGCAAGCGGTACAGCCTTTGCCTAACATGCGCAAAGTCCTGAGTTTGAATGCCTGCAAACACTTCCCCAAGTGCTCAAAGAAACTAAGAAATGTATTAACTAGTTATACTCTAAGGTCTTTTGGTTCCTAATAGAAGAAAAACTGCTGAATGGGGACTAAACAGATAGCAGGGGAACTCATTCAGAAATAGCGTTTGCAGTTCTATTTCTGCACCCTGATTGTAGAGAAGTCTGTAAAAGAAAAGTCTTTTTAAAATCTTACCAATGAGAAAAGGCCAGGAAATCTACAGAATTTTCCTGAACTCCTTAGAGATCTGCCACTACAAGGCAAAGGGTATTGTGAGTTCTAAATAGCAACAAGCCATTCAGCACACACAGGACAGGACATCGGTCTCGCCTCTGAAGGACCAGGGAGAAAGAGGGAGCTGCTATATGTTCAGAAGTCACTAGGAGTTTACAAAGTGCTGGAGAAAGCAAGTGTAGGTTGTGGTGTTGGTTAAAAATCACTTGGAGTCCCAGCTATAAAAGGAAGCACTTTCAAGTTCTGGGCTCCAGGCTTTTCAGATTGATTCAGAAGGCCCAGGATATAGAGGAAGACAGCGGTATAAACACCACGTAGGATAGGCTACATCAAGCCCATTGACTTCCCTGGCTTCTTCTCTCATATGAAACGAGTTGAGAAGCTCACCCTCCATCCTAAGTGTCCAGGAGAAGATCTATCATTGCTGTATGAGGGACAAGGGTAGAGCTACGTCTGATCCTATGGAAAGAGCACTATGCTTTCTTGGGCTTATGACTCATACACTAATGTTACCCAAAAGGCACTGTGCGATGAGAGCTCTGCTTGTGTCTCAGGCATGCAGTGACTGCTGCATGCTGGGAATGAAAACAGAGCCTTTAAAATAAAGAAGCAAGCAGGCAAGAAACACAAGCAAACTCCGAGCAGCTTCTCACCCTCACAGCAAAGCATCCTACCTCTCGAACAACTTCAGGCCTGTGGTACACTGGAGTTTAGAATGTAAACAATAAAGCCCAAACCCAGCTCAACTACTGCCTAGATGAACTTAACCTTCCATGTTAATTGGCCAGAGGGGAAGAGCTGTGTCATCTTCTGGACTCAAGTACTGCTTGCCCACATGTGTGCCATTTTTTTTCTCCACATACTTTGGATTAAAGATAGTGAGATCCACAAAGAACAAGCAAAAGCAAATTTCTGTCAAGCAGTAAAACACACAATAGAACTAGAGTCAGAGATGGCCCTGCTGTCAGCCAAGTCTAATGGAGATCAACAACTTACACAGATAGGCACTTATCCTGGGGATGTGGAAACTATTAAAAATGAAGGTAAATGAGAGGAGTAAAAGGCAAAGCCAGATAGGCTGTCAACCACTGATCATCCCAATACTTGAGAGGCAGAATCAGAAAGACTGAGAGTTCAAGGTCAACTTGAATTACATAACGAGGCTCTATCTAAAAAAAAAAAATACAACATCAGAGTTCCTTCAGTAAACATATCATCACGTCAAATGAAAGAAAGAATCGATAAATATAAAGATTGAAAATGAAAAAAGGAAAAATGAAGGCAGCCAGAGGTATAGGACTGTATGTAGGAGAATAAAGATAGAAATTATAACGGGATTCATGGAAATATGCAAAGCAATGGAGTGACCTCTTAAGGTACTAAAAGAAGGAACATTTAAACATTTTAACTGCGACAAAGGCACCATGGTTATATGCTGTTTCCAATGAGGTTTTATGTTTTAAAATTCCCACTAAAATATTCAGGAATAATGAGATGAGCTTTGCGGGACAGGGGACCGCTGCTTCTTAACAATCAGGAAAGGTAACTTTTTTGTAGAGAGAGTAGAAAAATCCATGTTGATTAATTTTTAAAAGAGAGGGAAGGGCATGGTGGCACCTGCCAAACATCCCAGAGTTAATAGTAGGAAGATGAAAATTCAAGTTTGAGGTCAGCCTGAGCTATATAGTGAATTCTAGACTAGCCTCAGCTACATAAAAAGACCTTGTTTTTTGTTTTTTGTTTTTTTAAAAAAAAGCCAGCCTTGGTGGCACATAACTTTAATGTCACCATTGGGAAGGCAGAGGCAGGTGGGTGTCTGTAAGTTCAAGATCTACAGAGTTCTATGAGTCTACAAAGCTAGTTTCAGGATAACCAGGGCAACACATAGAAACTCTGTCTTGAAAAACGAAATTAAAAAAAAAAAAAAAAGCAACGTGCAACATAGTGAAGCACACCTATAATCCTACCTACTCTGGAGGCCAAGGTCACACGTTCAAAGCTGATTTGTATAGTGAGATACTATCTCAAATAAAATTTAAAAGGTCTGACAAAGTTCAGTCCTCAGCACTACAAAATAAAATTATCAAATAAGAAATAATAATCAAATAATAAACACAGACCCTTGAGATTGAATGGTGTGACTAATATATTCTGTCTACATTTATCATTTTCAAATGAACTTCCTTTTAAAGAAAGGGCTATCTTTAAAGATATCCAAAAGAGGTGAGTGTGTCACTGCATGCATCTGACTGGGTTTCCCTGGTTTTCTAATTTTTGCTTTTTGGCCTCTAAGTAATTCTTCCTTCAGCCTTTGATGCACAGGAAGATTATTTACAAGTCTCCAGTGGGTTTGTGGAGTTTCAGCCACCCTCATGAGTAACATCATCCCAGCTGAGCCTACCAGTGCCGAAGCTCTCCTCTCCACACAGAGAGCATCGTCCGGAGTCCATCAGATTTGAGAAGAATCTCCATCCAGCAGGGGTCTCATACACAGGGACCTTCATTGATTTAGCCACTCTGAAAAACGAAAGTTGAGGCAACTGTCAATTCACATGCCTGATTTCCTTTATTTTCTCGGCTCAATAGGAAGACTTATGATCTGTTTCTTTCCTAACTACATTTCAGAGCAATTTGAATAGCCGTTGACAGTTTCTAAGCCACATGTTAGAGAGTATGTAGAATATTTCAGTTCTCCCAACTTTATTTTCTCTATAGTACAATATATACAAAGTCAATGTGTGAACTGTTCTCATATCAATATACCCATAAATGTTCTTTGTCTTTTTGCCAAGAGTCTGCGTAAGACAAGGGAATCTAAATTAAGACAGCATCTGTACACAGACATTTAGGAGTTGTTTGACATTTACTCAGTAGGAATCTGCCTATACCCTATGAAACAATAATTCAATGCTAGAAATGATATGTAGTAGACACTATGGTTCACAGTCACATAACCAACCTATACTGTGCACATGCACACACAATGTGTACACACACACACACACACACACACACTGCTAGATATTTTATGGCTGGGATCTCGTAAACGGTCGTGAATCCCTACGGTTACCGAAGTTCCATTGTTTGTACCGAGAGAAAGTTATGCTGTACAACAGAATCAGTCCCAAAGATAAGGACGTGTTTGTAGTACTGGTTCTTCGTTCAACCCCTCCTTTCCCAAATAAGTCGAATGTGAAAGTATGTCGACAAGTAGTGGTTTCCTTCAGTCCTGACCTTGAGTAGCAGGTCAGAAAGCAGGAGCTGATGCAGAAGCCATGGAGGGATGTTCTTTACTGGCTTGCTTCCCCTGGCTTGCTCAGCCTGCTCTCTTATAGAACCCAAGACTACCAGCCCAGAGATGGCCCCACCCACAAGGGGCCTTTCCCCCTTGATCACTAATTGAGAAAATGCCTTACAGTTGGATCTCATAGAGGCAGTTCCTCAACTGAAGCTCCTTTCTCTGTGATAACTCCAGCTGTGTCAAGTTGACACAAAACTAGCCAGTACACATGTCTCACTCAAAGTCAAAGGGCTACTATAGGTCAGCCCAATTAGTGATTAGCCTGTGTGGAATAGTCAAAGATCTGTCATTCTTCCTCATTTTGGTACAACTCTGTGAAGCCATTTCAGGGCTCCTTGGTGTAGGATGAGACCTTTTATGTGACTTCAGTAGTCAGGTGTGTCTCTGTTTGATCTCTTTCCTCACTGTCCCCTGGCTACAGTTTAGATATATCCCTATGACATGTTCTCTAAATGCCTACATGTTATGGCTTGGTTCTCAGCTCAGCACTATTAAACATTGTGAAAAACATCTAAGTAACATTCAATTGAAGGTTTGGGGTCATCCTCAAATGGACTGGTAGATGTTGAACTCATCCTCTGTCTCTCTTTTTGATTTCTCATGGGGTGATCAGTTTCTGAACCAGGTGCTCTCACTAATATAGACTACATCACTATAGTCCCAAAGGCAACATGGTCCAGGAACTAAGGAATGAAGCCTCTAAAACCAGAACAAACCTGTCTTCGCTCTAAGTTGACTACCATAGGTATTTTGTTATAGTAGTAGAAACCTGAATGGCATAGTGTTGATTGTGGATGCAACTTTAATCTTCAAGGTAGAAAGGAACAAACTTCCTATGAGCAAATTTCCAGTCAATGGTTCTAAAAGAAATTTGCTCATATGAAGTTTGTTGGTGTAGCGTTACTCAACAGAGTGCAACCCAGATTTGACGAGACTGATCAGTTACCATTTACAAGAATGGGAACAAAATAAATAGATGTCCTAGGGGAATGGACAGATAACTTATGACATTGAGATAGCTAATGTTAGTTGTCAACTTGATTGGATTAAGAGACACCTAGAAGATTAAGGAAGCATGCCCTTGGGCAGGATATGAAGGTGCCTCCAGAGATGAGGAGGTCATACTGGTCATGATGTAATAGTGAAATGCACTGATGGATTCATATTTTGAGTAGACTGTTTAGAGGAAGTAGAACTGTGTAATATGAATCCTGGATGGGGGAAGAAGGTCACATGGCTCAGGCCTTTGGGAGCCACGTAGTTAGCCTGCTCCCTGGCCATCTCGGCAGCCACTACCACATCTTCCTGCTGTCATAATACTCTGCTTCACCCCAGGCCCCAAAACAGTGGCTCTAGCCAACTTGAACTAAAACTTTTAAAACTTTGACCTAAAGTAAATATTCTCTTATTCCAAGTTACTGTCTCAGGAATTTAGTCATGATAATGAATAGCTCACTAATGTGAATATAGAAATGTCATTAAACAAACCATTGTGTTATCTAACACCCTGAATGCATCTTGCCAACATATACAGAAAGCGAAGCCCCGAACAAAGGAATCTACGTGTTACTGTTGTGTAACACTGAGATGCTTATCCAACTCCAAGGATCCAGCTTATCTTCTTTTCATTTTAGGAAAAATATATAATCACATTTACATCCTGAGAGGAACAATGGAAGAGACTCTCCACAAACCTTAGAACAAAAGGCTGCTGATTTCACGGTCAAAAGCTCAAAGAAAGAGAAATAAATCACACGGAAGCCTAAAGGAGCACATAGAAAAACAGGGGTCACCATAAACCTAACAAATGTAAACTCACCAGAGTGCCAAAGAGAGTTTACAACACAGAGAAGAGCTGAGGGTGCCAAAGAGAATTTACAACACGGGGAAGAGCTGAGGGTGAGAGGGAGGAGAGCAGGTACAAGGACACATGATCTTGGTTCAAATTACTCTTGCAGGTTCAAAGCCAAGTTGGCAGGACAGAAGGGAGGGAAAAGGATTTCCCCAGTTCCCACCCTTCCCAATTAATCACTGTTGCAGGGTGTGGGGGGAGATTTCGGGGGAGGGGGGACCAGGCTGTGGCTGCCGCTGGACTGTAAAGAACCAGATACTTTTGTAACTATGAGCCGCCGCTATTCAAGCTGAGACAAGATGGGTAATTAAATTCCAGGACCCTGAGCATAAATTGATTATGTCCTGGGGTCAGAAAGGAATTCCCGTCCCTACCCCCTACCCTGAACTCGGGACTCATCCCAAGCATAGCACTCAACAGACAGCTTGCCTTCGACACGTTGGCAGGAAGCCCCTGGAGTCTACAAGCCCTTATCCCGAAAGCCGAAACTGAAGCTGCTCAGGCTTCCTCTCCCTGACCGCTGCCCCCATATACTGGGAGCAAACTCTGCCTAAGGAAGAAAGCTCTGCCTAAGGAAGCAAAGAGTAAGAATACTGTCGAGGCTCCACGTCTTCTACCAGGGAGAATGAGCCCTGGTGGCTAACAGAACAAGCTGCACCAAGTCTTCTCCTCAAGGTCCCAAACGTCTAAAGGTTCCTTCACCGAAGGTCTACCTGTGTCAGAGTCGGAGTGTCGAAGAGGGTGTGAGGAGGAACATGAGACACGAGGATTTTTGGCCTCGAGAAGAAGAGATAAGAGGTTTCTACGAGGACGGAAGACGGTAACAACATGTCACTAATTAGACACAGTAATTAAATTGAGTCTAATTGACAGTGTTTCCAATCTCTGTCAAAATCTCTCTTAAGTGATCTGTCATCTGGAAGTCTGTCTGGGTACATTTTGTCATACTAAAATAGAATGCAGACTGGACAATTTATAGAGAACAGAAAGTTATTTCTTGTAGCTCAGGAGGGTGGGGATGTCCAAGAGTACAGTGCCTACATTTGGCCTGATGAGGAACTTCTTGCTATGTCCTCACAAAGCAAAATATGGGAGAGCTATCTTGTCACCTGCTCATGAAGCAAGTTTCAGAAGGGTTGTAAATTCGTTATCAAGGAAGGAGCTGTGCTGGCCCCACCATTTCTTCCAAGCCCAACTTCTTTATCCTCTCGCCTCTTAACACCTGGGCTCCGGAAGGGATTCGTTTTCAACATGACTTTAGGAAGGGATCAAAGCTTCTTGTGCACACCCAGCTGGTTTTATAATCCAGCTGCAAGAAAGTTGTAACAAATTTAAAGGTGACAAGATCTGGGTCCCTTTGCCTGAATCCAAATATTACCTTCCTGTCTTAGTCAGGGTTTCTATTCCCGCATAAACATCATGACCAAGAAGCAAGTTGGGGAGGAAAGGGTTTATTCGGCTTACACTTCCATACTGCTGTTCATCACCAAAGGAAGTCAGGACTGGAACTCAAGCAGGCCAGAAAGCAGGAGCTGATGCAGAAGCCATGGAGGGATGTTCTTTACTGGCTTGCTTCCCCTGGCTTACTCAGCCTGCTCTCTTATTGAACCCAAGACTGCCAGCCCAGAGATGGCACCACCCACTAGGGGGCTCTTGATCACTAATTGAGAAAATGCCTTACAGCTAGATCTCATGGAGGCATTTCCCCAACTGAAGCTCCTTTCTCTGTGATAACTCCAGCTGTGTCAAGTTGACACAAACCTAGCCAGTACAATTGACCCCTTGTCAACTTGACACACAAATATATCACTAGTAAGTCTCAATCCTTAGTTCTTACTCAACCCCAAGATCTTAAATAACTTTAAAAATCCCACAGTCTTTACATATTAAAAAGTTCAATCCTTTTAAAACATCTTTTAAAATTCAAAGTACTTAAAATTCAAAGTCTCTTAACTGTGGGCCTCATTTAAAAACTTCCTTCAAGAGGGAAAAATATCAGGGCACAGTCACAATCAAAAGCAAAAAACAATCTCCAACCTTCCAATGTCTGGGATCCAACTCACGATCTTCTGGGCTCCTCCAAGGGCTTGGGTCACTTCTCCAGCCATGCCCTTTGTAGCACACACGTTGTCCTCTAGGCTCCAGATGCCTGTACTCCATTGCTGCTGCTATTCTTGGTGGTCATCTCATGGTACTGGCATCTCCAAAATGCTTCTGTAACTAGGCTTCAACACTAGCCTCTCATAGGCTCTCTTCGTGGTGCCGAGCCTCAACTCCTTTACATGACCCCTTCAGTCCTGGGCCATCAATTGCAACCGAGGCTGCACCTTCACCAATGGCCTTCCATGGCCTCTCACAGTGCTTCCATGGCCTCAGCTGCTCTGCATGACTCCTTCATGCCTCTAAAACCAGTACCACCTAGGTAACTCTTACACATTACCAAGTCCAGTCACAGCACAAGGTACAACCTTGGCTATCTCTGGAACACAACCTCTGTGCTCTCAGAAAACACTTCCCAGAAGATGTCACCTCAATGATGCTGGTCTCTTCTTAATCACCGCTAATTTCTTAGCTCCAGCTAACCAGCATCAATAGTCCCAGTAATTCAACGTTTTTGCTTTAGTAGTTCTGGTATCTTGTTAATCACAGNTCCTGGCTTGCTCAGCCTGCTCTCTTATAGAACCCAAGACTGCCAGCCCAGAGATGGCACCACCCACTAGGGGCTCTTGATCACTAATTGAGAAAATGCCTCACAGCTAGATCTCATGGAGGCATTTCCCCAACTGAAGCTCCTTTCTCTGTGATAACTCCAGCTGTGTCAAGTTGACACAAACCTAGCCAGTACACTTCCTTAAGAACCAAAGGGAAGCACATTCTATGTTCTGAATTCTTGGCCCTCTTTTCAAAGCCCTCATCTTCAAGATTCAGAAGGTTTAGAAAATCCACATTTTGAATTTCTATGAGTTATTTTTAAAAATTAAAAGTCCCCCAAAGAAAAGGAAAAACAAAATGTAGAAGACACACACTTTACACAGATATGATATTCAAAGGACCCAATTTACATATTAAAAACCACTTGGAATTGCATACTAAAACCATAGTGGACTATTACTACCCACAATCCTAGAGGAGAAGGACAGAACTGCCAGTGCTGGAGATGATATGGAAGGCTCATCATGGAGGGATTCAGATTCACACTGACTACAGTCCAACACAGCACAGTGTGGTAGCGTACGATGCAGTATGGTACAGTGCCGCACCATAGGATAGCAAAACTGATGAGCCTCCACAATATAGAACAATGGGAGCAGTGAGTGGTAACATGGAGTAAAAGAAGCCAGACAGAGGAATAATGCCATGTTCCCCTTAGACATGGTGTAAAGTGGGTAAAATCAATCATTGGTGGCAGAAATTGGGGTATTGGTCATCTGGAGGTTGCCGAAGAACAGCGGTGAAACCAGCACGAGGAAGCTGGTTCCTTCACACCGGTGGTTGGTGTGTGTGGGCTCGTTATATGAAAATCCCTTAGACTACGTACATTTACATACTGAGCTTGTTTTGTTTTTGGTTTTTTTACATGCACCTTATACTTATATTTGAAGTTTATTTTAAAGCTAGGCATGGTGGCACGGCCCTCAGGAGACTAAAGTAGGAGGGCCAGAAATTTGAGGCCAGCCTGATTTCAAAGAGTCAGATCCTATGGCAGGGGACAGAGGGTAATTATTTAACTATTTTTAAAAGTTAATTTGTATGAAGAAATCCCTCTGGAGTATTTAAGTTAAATGCATGTTTGAATCAGTGACATTTTCCTACTCAAGCCAGCAAACCTCCCGCACACTGTTAATGTCCAGGTGGGCACGTAGCATCGTCTCCAAGTTAATTCTTTGGTATTGTTACATGGATGCATTCACTCCAAGAGCCCTTTGATGTCTGGCTCTGCTGTCTGGTTAAAAAAAAAAGGCTTATATGAAATTGTACTTTAAAATCCCTTTTAAAGGAAGCCTTCGCAAATCATAAATGTGAACAAGGCTGAGTTCATCTAAACCTGGTTTTTCTAATAGCAATCACCCCTACCTTCTTCTTCTTCTTCTTTTTTCTTACAGTGATAAACCTTGAACATAGTAGGCAAGAATTCCAGCACTGAGTTATCCTCCAAAATGTTCTAATTATAACCTTAAGTCCACTCTTAAACCGATGTGATTGATGGGCCAATTCACACTCTCAAGAAAAATAAACCCCAAACATTGAGCTGTCCCATTAAAATGACTGCAGACAATTTCTCCAAGCATATGAAAACAGTGTTGTGTGACCTGGGACCCTTGGCATCTCCGAGTCAGTCTAAACCTCGAAGCTCTCAAGTGAAATAATACTTGCCACCTGCCTTATCAGACAGGCTGTGAGGAACAGATGAGACAACCCCCCACAAATGGAAATACTCTCCCCAACTATTGAAAGGCCTCTGGAGTTACAACATTATCTCTGTCCTCAGTGTGGGATCTTTGTTAATCCAAAAGAAGCAGGCTTATCCCCTGAGAATGTTTAAAAGGCAAAGATTAAGATAACAGCGTCTCTCTTGTCCTTCTGACTTGTAGGTGTTGACCAGCTATAGAGCAAGGAGGAATTCCCAGCCCGGGAACCTTTCGTACTTCCTCTTAACACTTCTGCATATTCATTTTATGTCTATGCTGTGGGACACAAGAGAGGACCTTTCCCTGTCACATTCTAAAGTGTCCAGCAACATAAAGCAGGCAGATTTCTGAAGATCCTGGCATTACTTGAAAGAAATGTCATCATCATCATCACCACCACCATCATCATCATCTCTGCTTTAGAAAACTGAGCCAAGAGCCAAGAAACTAAGTATGCAGAATTCTAACAACCAAGGGTTTATTCTTTATTTATGACCAGTAAGATATTAGTATGCCTCTGTGTGGGCCACTAAGTTCATATTAACAGCCCTGGTGCTTGATTGAGCACATCGGTGTAGGCACCTGGTTCTTATTGTCTTTAAATAATAATTTTAAAAATCATCTTCAAGCTGAAACTAAGAGAACATAAGCTCTGAGTTTTCCAGCAAGGCAAGGGGTGGCCAGGAGACAATTGTCCCATGTCCTCCTAACTCCTGTGAGTCAGAAGACTTAAGATCAGCTCATTTGCCTCTTGAGAACTAACAAGATAGCTCCATCCTGGGAGAGAAGACATTTTAGTACAACGCCTCCCAGGTTTGTAGAAAAGGTGATTTGTTTCTTTTTTTTCCCTCCTCTGGATTTCTTTAGCATCTTTTCCTACATGGTATCCTAGAAGTCTATGGAGTCTACACTGTAAGCAAGAGAGAAGAGACATAGGAAAGAAGAGACACCTTGGCACTGGGTAAAGTGAACACAAAGAGATTTTTACACAGATGCTCACAGTACAGAGAGCAGAGAATTAGCATTTGTATAAGGCTGTACCACAGTCCTGTGAGGACAGAGTGACCCTGGGAGGGAGTAGCCTCCACTGAAATGTCATGGGCTCTCAGTTTTCCCAAAGCAAATATCTGCTCCAGCTTCTGATGTTTCTTGTCGGACTCAGCTTCAGGAGGGCCACAGAGACCTCAGGCTCTGCCTCCCTTGTGCTAGGAACCCAAGTTCTTACCTAAACTCAATAATTTAAGGCAGAATTTGACAAAACAGCATTTGTAATTTACCTTTTCCATGGATGAATGGGAACGAGTGAGACAAGAGGCAACCAGGTGGGGAATATGTGTCTACTTTAATAGAAAGGGAACGTAATGATTAAATTCGTAATTAAAAATTAGAAAACTTTTCCTTCCTGCCAAAGGCACAGGAAAAGAGGATAAAGCCATCGCTTTAGGACAGACACTTGAAATGTGTGCTGAGGGTTCAACAACTCACTCAAATACCATCAATCCACCAGGACATCTCCAAGAGACTGTGCAGTTCAAAAGAGAGAGAAGGATACTTCCATCCTTCTTAGAAGGGGAACAAAACACCCATGGAAGGAGTTACAGAGACAAAGTGTGGAGCAGAGAATGAAAGAACGACCATCCAGAGACTGCCCCACCTAGGGATCCATCTCATATACAACCACCAAACCCAGACGCTATTGTGGATGCCAACAAGAGCTTGCTGATGGGAGCCTGATATAGTTATCTCCTGAGAGGCTCTGCCAGTGCCTGACAAATACAGAAGTGGATGCTCACAGTCATCCATTGGACAGAATACAGGCCCCCCAGTGAAGAAGCTAGAGAAAGCACCCAAGGAGATGAAGGGGTTTGCAGCCCCATAGTAGGAACAACAATATGAACTAACCAGTACCCCCAGAGCTCCCTGGGACTAAACCACCAATCAAAGAAAACACATGATTGGACTCATGGCTCTAGCTGCATATGTAGCAGAGGATGGTCTAGTTGGTCATCAATGGGAGGAGAGGCCCTTGGTCTTGTGAAGGTTCTCTGACCCAGTATAGTAGAATGGCAGGGCCAGGAAGCAGAAGTGGGAGGGATTGGGAAGCAGGGGAAGGGGGAGGGGATAGGGGAGGTTTGAAGGGGAAATGGGGAAAGGGGATAGAAATTTAAATCTAATGAAGGAGGAGGAGAAGGAGGAGGAGGAGGAGGAGGAGGAGGAGGAGGAGGAGGAGAATTGGCCAATCTGAAAACATTCAGTAAATCATGAGACAGTGGTCAGATAACATTCCACACCCACGAAACCAGCAAAATAAGGGAGAAAGGGGAGGGTAAAGGAAGAGGAGAGAAAAGGGGAAGGGAGAGGGAAAGGTGGGAGAGAAGGAGAGAGGGAGAAAGGGGGAGAGAAGGAGAAGAGGGGGAGAGGGGAAGATGGAGAGAGAGAGAGAGAGAGAGAGAGAGAGAAAACAAGTATTGAAGTTCATGGGAACACAGAATCCCAAGACTACCAGCAGGACTGTACAGATGTTTGAGAGTTTTTAATAGAATCAACCATGTTCTATCATCCAGCAAGCCCACCTCGGAGTGACTCTAGGGAAATGTGAATGCATGCTCAAAAGTGTCTATCCCAGAACCATCCTTAGAGAAGTAAAGTCAAATTGGAAGCAACGTTGTTATCCATCCATCCATCCAGCAGGAACTGGACAAACTATAGTTTATCCACACCACAGTGCATAGAGTGGCTCAAGAGGATGAAAGTCCAGAGGGTAGAAGGGTTCAGAAAAATTGTATAGTCTGTATCTTAGCATCATTGCAGACTTTATCTTCCAATTACTCAACAGTCCAAACAGCCTAGTGGGATAGCATCCCTACTCTCTAGTAATGACTTTCAGATATTTGCAACTCTGAAGAATCATTCATTTTAAAGGAATTATTCAGCTACAGAAAGAGATCCAACACTGTCTGGCTGAATATCATCTGGCTCAGAAAAGCAGCCTGGATCTCCCAGTGTCACCATAGCCACACACAGGAACTTGGAAGATCTACCTGTCCCACAGCTGTGCCTTTTGGGCCAGCAAGCAAGTCCAAGCGTGCTAGAATGTGGCCAGTTGTAACTAATTAACTTGGGTGTATCCTGAGAAATTCAGTGCCTTTCTCTTGCATGGATAGAACTAAGCCCATTCCTACTTTAAATAAAAAAAATTTGTTGTGTTTTTTTTTTTTAATTTTCCTGTGTACTTCTATTAGAAATGGGTAATTCTCTCCCTTCCTCCTGCTAATAAGCCCAGGGACCTCACGAAAGAAATGTACTTTGTCTGTCTTTATTTGATTCCTAACTGAGGTTCATGTTTAGCTCTCTGTTGGAGGGTCCTGCTTCTTAGACATGAAGACTGAAAATTCTTAAGGGCCCAAACTTTCCAATGTCCATGAGTTAGTGCCCTACACAGGGTCATAGGTCACAGGGTCCCTGAAGTTCCCTCTGAGAATGAAAGCCTGTTGCCTTCTGATCCCAGAAGGCCATGAACTGAACAACCAACCCTTCCTAACTAAACACTCATCCCATGAAATCACTCTGATCTGTGTCTCACCAGGTGACTCAAGCTGCCATTTCTCTTGAAGCCTGTGATGGTTTGCATATGCTCCGCCCAGGGAGTGGCACTATTAGAAGGTGTGACCATGTTGGAGTTGGTGTGTCACTGTGGTTGTGGGCTTTAAGACCCTCATCCTAGCTGCCTGGAAGCCAGGATTCTGCTAGCAGCCTTCAGATGAAGATGTAGAACTCTCAACTCCTCCTGAACCATGCCTGCTTGGATGTTGCCATGTTCCCGCCTTAATGATACTAGACTAAACCTCTAAACCTCTAAACCAACCCCAATTAAATGTCCTTATAAGAGTTGCCTTGGTCATGGTATCTGTTTACAGATACCTAAGACAAAGACAGACCAAGTTACCAGGCAGCCATCTCCAATCAAGGAATTGTTTGAGACTCTGCCTACCTTCCCTGGTTTCTTCTGTCCCTTGGGACTGCATTTAATTTTGCAAGCAAGTATCAGGAAAGGTCAGCCCGCATCAATTCTGCTCTAATATTATCTTTAAAAAAGATTTTGTCTAATGAATCAGAGTTCTAAGGAAAGCAACTGATGGAAGAGCCAGTGACGCATGTGTGTGTGTGTGTGTGTGTGTGTGTGTGTGTGTGTAGTAGAGTTGGACATTAAAATGTACTGCTGTGTGAGCAAAAAGAGCAGGTAAGCATTCACTGCCTGCTCAGTCATGTCCAGATGCCTTGGCATGGATGGGAAGGACCCCTAGTCCTCTTCCAACTCCAGTTCTTCCCGGTTGTGTGAACTTTGCTAAGATAGTTGCATCAGTAAACTCAGCTTTTCTACCTATGAAGTAGAATAGCAAGCCAGTCCCTCACTCAGAGAGAATCAAGTGGAAGGATTCCCAGCCAAGCCCAGGACTCCAGAACCACCAGCAATAGTGATGAACACCTTTGCCTCCACCTCTGTTGCTTCCAACCTCTGACATAGCAAAATGCTCTTCTGATGGGGCCTCCCTCAATCCTGCAGCTTCAGATTCTTGTACAAGTCATTTATCCTTTGTCTTGGTGAAGGTCCCAAGAGGAAGAGATGATACACTACAAGAACCGGTCACATTGTGTACAAAGCGAAAAAGAAAAATACAGTAGAAAACCCACTCCCCCTGGGCAGGTGCCAGCAAAGATACATCTTCTTCCCCAAAGAGTTATAACTTGAATCTAAAGGCTATGCCTGGCATAGGCCGGAACCTTCAGAAAGGCATGTTGCCAGTGAACAGAAACCTGTGGGGAGAGAAATAAATGTCTGACCACATTCTTTTCTGCCAGACACCTGCAGTATTCCCACTTAGCCAACCTTAACTGAAATCTGGAGAAAATAAGAGTCTATAGGTAGTACATACAGGCTAGCTTTCAGGCCAGAGGACTGGAAGAAAGAGACTTGGGGGCAAATGGAAGATATTAGCTTGAGACAGGAAAACATAGGGAATAATTTACGAACTAGGACTCTACTTGGTTTGAGCTCTGAATATGCCCTCCCATTTAATAATGTACTTAGCAGCCTGAGACTCTTACTATATGGACTGTTCACACAAACTTTCTGAACAATGCATGTAGCAACCTGTTAGCAATGTAGGAACCCCACCTGCTATCAGTTTTTCTGACATACATATTTTTTCTCTGACCAGTGGAATAAGTTTCTCTTCTCCCTTAACAATCATCAAAAATTTCTCTTTCATGGACAGTTTTTATTCAAATATATTTCAGAACACATCCATGAATGTTAGGAGTCAATCCATCCTTGACTGATTTGGAGTGCATGCTCAGTAAGGCAAATGTTGTCCTCTGAGTGATCTTTTAGTGGGGAAAAAAACCATATTTACCATCTTAAGCCTATACATGACTGAGCATAAATATGATTAGAATCAGATGCATCATGGGATGAAAAATGTACAGTACACAAAGGCTTACATCATTTAAAATTTTCAAAACAGAGAAATAGCCAGCCAGATGGCTTAGTGTCTAAAGGATCATAAAGACCTAAAGAGCCAAATTCAGCTTCCAGGTCCCACATGTAGAAGGAAAGAACTAAATTCTCCAAGTTGTATACACACACACACACACACACACACACACACACACACACATAAAGAATCTGTGTAATGTCCCTACTTCTCTCGAACTCTATAGAAGGAATCCCTGAAAAATGATCAGGGCTTTCCAGTACTCCAGGGTCCTAGGTTGCTAGACCCATGTGGCCAACTGTTGTTCTTCATGGTGTGTTTCTTTCTGTTCCTCAATATAGTTTCACTGTAAAATAGCTTCCTTGATACTTGGCAAATCTGTGTGAGCCTTTATTTCAGTTTCTTTATTTCAGAGAACCTGGAAATACCCTGTGTATCCTTGGACAAGCTCTCCCCACTACTGACTGGCTATTTCCTCATTTTCCAGCTTGATCTAGCCAACCTCTTCTTTTGCTGCCCTGCAAGCCCAGCTAGGAACTCATCTGAGCCCCTCCTCCATCTGGATAGCCTCAGACAGCAACTGCTCTGGCTGGAAAAGGCATTTGTTCACTTCATGCAGACGTCACAGGAGCCATCAGAACACAGCCACGGGTGTAAAACAAGATTTACATTCCCGAACCCTTTAAAACACAAACATGTGCAGATGCGCATGATGCCTAGAAGCTGAGAATAAATCAAACCAAATCTCCAAAACATCACAAAGTCCGGCTGCAAACATCAACAGTCTCACTACTCTTATGGACACTGAGTGTGTCTGTCAGTTTACCTACCGAGGCCAATGCTGTGGTTCTGTGTGAAATAGCCCCGATTTCTGGTGAAGCTTCTCTCCCCATACAGAGTAAGAACCACATACTCACCTCACTGCAGTGCTTAGAACAGCATTTACTTCTCCCAGAACACTCTACAGGGCTGACAGTTTGACTGAGCACATGTTGGAAAACACGGGCTCAGATGAACCCAGAATCCATCTTTTATGTGAATATGACACCAGTGTGGTTCAAAAGGATTTCACTCCCACCGAACACTTGTGAAGACCGAGAAGAAAGAACATGTCAAACCCTGTTCCTTCACCTTGGGGATCATAAGCAATGTGCTTTTTCCAAAGAGGTTTAAGAGAAAAGGTTGAAGGAGATTCCAGAAAGCAGTGAGCCCAACCTCTAATCCTAAACTGTAAGAAACTCTGAGCCCAATGGAGAAAGCAGACAACAGGAGAGTCCACCCTGGGCCTAGCCAGTACAGACACTGATCAACACATGGGACAGCAAAGATCTCTAGTATCTGAATGATCTGGGCAGTCTAGCCCTAAGGTGAGACCCCAAGGCAGAAAGGTAGGGTGAGGAAGAAGGTTAGAAAAGTAGCTGCTCATAGATCGGGTGATTGTGCCAGCTACCACTGGGACAGATCCTCTCAGTGGGCCTAGCCATCAAGAGACAGCTAGAGAGACAAGAAAAAAAAAATAAAGAGGCTGCAAGAATACAGAGTAGAGAGAGGTGATGGCCTCCAAGATGGTCATATCAACATCTCTAAAGGCCTTTCAACTGATTCTGCAAAAACATCTAGAACAAATCATCTCATTGTCCTGCAAATGTATGGCCTGTTCAATAGCATTGCATCATGGGGAATTCTGTGAGTATAAATAAGTCTTTAAGTGTGAGAATGTGTGTGTGTGTGTGGTGTGTGTGTGTGGTGTGTGTGTGTGCACGCAAAAGATGTGCAACCCACATCATGTCAAACATATCAAAACAAACCCATGTTTCACATACAAATCTTTACTTTTTGCTCCAAAAGCATCTTTAAAGGATTTCTGTAATTTTGCTTTTGAAATGATGAGCCTCCAAGTGACTCATTTAATTAACCATTGGCAATGATCTCCCGTCCCTTGTGCACACTCAAGAATCCTTTCAGAATGAGAAAATGTAGCCTATAAATTATTTTCAAGTGTTATAATGAGTTCTTGAGTACTAAATTTAATAATAAAATGACATGTTGCATTTTTCACATATTCAGTTGGGCAGTTAATCATGAGAGAGCTGCAGTTTTCTTCATTTTGGGGCTCATAAGTGGGATTGAGGTCATTCACACTCAGAGGCTCATAGAAAGTGAAAGCCCAAGGCAAGAGACTAAACATGGCCCCAAGGAATAAATAAATGGCTCTGGTGTGTTTAAGCATGTGTGTAGGTAGGGAGGTGGCTATGTGGGGCAACAGAGAAGGGTGCAGCTCTCTTTAGGACCTTGGGTTTCCTCCTATATGGTAAAGGTTAAAGGCAAAGCTGTTCCCTGTGCAGAACTATCCATACCATGTTGGCAATGATATGCATTCTGCTTGTTTCAGAAGACCCAACAAACCTGGCCATTGCATTCCATAGTCTTCTCAGCCTGTTCCTTTCCTCTCTGCCAATACCCAGTACAATTAAAGATGCCTATCAGGAATACCAGACCCAGACACAAACATTCCTGCAACTGCAGCCTATTACTGGAACACTGAGCAAGTTTCTTGAAAAGTCCAAAACAGTCAGAGCAAAGAAGTCATGAGCTAAGAAGATTGTCCAGTGAGTGCAATCATTTTCTGGGCAAGGTCCTTTGACCTGAATTCAAGTCCCCAGTACCTATGAGCCAGCTTGATGGCCGCCATCACAGCTCTAGGCTTAGTGAGAAACCCTGTCTCAAAGAAATAAGACAGGGAGTGATAAGGTAAGACTATCTTCTACAGTGTGTAAGCATGGTACACATGTGTGCTCATGTGCACATGCTTGCGCGCGCGTGCGCGCGCGCGCACACACACACACACACACACACACACATCATCATCATCATCATCATCCACAAACACCTCCAAAATAAACAAATAAAGTCAAACAAATAGAACTAAAAGCATCATCATTCCCTTATGATGGTTAACATGAAGAGTTAACATGACAGTATCACCCAGGAGATACACTTCTGGCCTGTCTCTATAAAGGCTTTTCTAGCTTGGGTTAATGTAGGTGAGAAAACACACCCTAATTGTGAGCAGCACCATCTCATGGGCTAGAGGGCCAGACAGAATAAAGAGGAGAAAGCCAGCCGAGTACCAGCGTTTATCTCTCTGTGCTTCCCGATTGTAGATGCGATATGACCAGCCACCTCCCACTCCAGCCACCATGGCTTTCCCACCATGATGGACTGTAACTTCAAACTGTGAGCCCCCAAATCCCTGGCTTCTTTAAGTTGCTTTATTCTGGTTCTTCTGACAAAGCAACAAAGGCAACTCATTGATTTGTAATAGGTTTTCCAGAGGAATGAAATCATAGGACAGTTGATTTTTTTTTTTGGCTCCTATCATGAAATTAAACGTGTATATCCAAAGCAGACAGAGTATAAGCTGATATCGCATAATGTAAACTGATATTAAGCTTTAAGGCAAACGGCATGTACGGCATCCCACATGGTAGCCTTGCATTTCCAACACAGAGCTCCAGCAAGGACATAGTTTCCTCACTATTGTCAAGCTGGAAGGCACTGATAGACTGGGAGAGGGTGTAATCACCTGGCTTCTTGAAAGCTGGTGCTTCACACACTTCTGGCATCACCCAAGTAGTTCATTAAATGGGAATTTCAAGGCCCCTCTCCTGAGTAATTATGAGTTGTATTGTTTTATCAGATTCAAGGAGTCTGGACTTCTACCAAGTAGCATTTCTTATTTGGGGAGATTGTTTTAAGAAGGATATAGAACACTGTGTTGAGGAAAATCAGTGTCCTCCACTTATCTATGGTGTGTTCCAAGGTGCCCAGAGGTTGTGGGAATTTTCAGAGGTTGTCAGACCCTGTATAAGGTGTGTTACAATTTTCCTATAAATATATACCTGTGGTAGTTTAATGCATAAATTAAGCACAATAAGAGATTGGCAACTATAACTAATAACAAAATATAACAAGTAATATTAAACAATCGATTTGAAGAATTCAATTAGAAGAATAAAGAAGAAACACTACAACCAGCCACCACTCATGAGCTCCAAGGCCTAATTAAGTGAACTAAGGGTTACTTAACGCACTGAGATGCCCTTATTTGAATGATAGCAGAGATGACCACTACGTGAGTAGTGTCTAAGTGGAAACAGTAGACAAGGGATGAATCATACACTGGGTAACCTATAGAAACAAATATATTATTCACAGTAACAATTCCAATACACATTATACAACATGCAAGAAATCATCAGATAATATTAGCTGGTCCAGGGTTCAGACATGGGAACCACCCAGAAAGCCCACTGTGTGACAGTCTGGATCATGTATGTAAAGAGTTGGACTCAGTGTCTATGCCAATGAAGGGGATTGTTTTTCCTTCCTTGATGACTTCTCATGCACTGACTGAGGGAAGCTGTCAGCACAGTGAGATGACCTATGACTCTTATTTACAATAGCCTGACAAATTCTGCCTGCCCATTTCATGCTCTTGTGGACTCCAGTATGCCTCTGTGTCTTGGCAAGCCTTGGCGTGCTGAAGTCTGGATAGTTCATGATTATGATACACAGTCAATATTCCACAAGTGTAAATCTGACTTTTACAGGGGAACTTCCACTCTGGTGCGAAAGGAAGTGTCCATACTTCAGGAGCCGGCTAAGATACTGCTCTGGCAGAGAGGCATGTAAAACAATGATTTTGTGGGCTCAGAATTCACCTCCAGCCAAGGTGCTGGGCCCCATGACTCCCCAGAGGTGCTGCACAGGAGCCAGAAGGCTGTGAAAGTGGAGTCTCAGCAGAGGGTTCCCCAGCCATGCCTGGCATTGATGGAAACAGTGCCCTACCTGGAAAAACACAACCTCAACTGTAGCTTTCAGGCTCTAAGCCTTGGTCCTCAATAACCTGGCCACAACACTTCCCTCATTGGCCAGCTGATTCTTAACTGTCCTTTAACCTTCACTCTGGGAAACTCCTCTGGAGCCCAGGGCTATAGAGCTAAGTATTGTTAAACTATAAACTAAAGTCACAGCTAAGTCCTATCTCTCAAGTGACAAAGAATGGGGCCTTTGGGAGGTGATCGGAGCAGGAGTCTTTGGGAAGGGGATTCACACTCATTTACAGGGGGTTGAATAATGCCTTATTGTTTCTCCATACAGGGCATAGAAACAATGCCATGTAAGGGGCAGGAAGAGGACCCTTGCTGCACAATGAATTTGCTGGCACCTTAATCTTGGATTCCACAGACTCTAAAGAAGGTAAGGAATGAATTGCTGTTGTCTACAGGGTACTTCATCTGTGAAACTTTGTTACCTTAGCCCAAGCAGACAAAGGCATCCAGAATGTGAGGTCACCCCCAAGTCTTCCCCCAAGACAATGTGACACCCTGTCACAGTTATCCTTTTGGTTCTCCCATAACATTGCGCTATACATTCTCTCATGCTAGATGGTTCTGTGCATCTCCAGTGGCTCCAGGCAGAAAAGGGTCTCAGCTGAGCAGCGCCATTGCTAAGGAAGTGGGTCTGGGGCTCTCAGGTGCAGAGTGGAAGCCTCTGGTAAAACAGGCTTCACCACAGACCTCTGGACCTGGATGAGTTTGAGACTGATTGCTCTGAAGGAAACATCATGGCCACTGTGCTTGTCACAGAAGAGGCAAGCATGACATTAAACACACACACACACACACACACACACACACACACACACACACTATTGCGTTTCTGCCATCTGGGCCTGTCCTACCCACCTGCTCTTTTGCTTACTGTAGAATAGAACTCAAGAAGGTGGATTTCAAGATAAGAAGTGAGTCTAGGATTGGAAGCAGCCTGGGGGGGGGCAGAGTAGGTAATCTGTTTGTCTACAAGAAGAAGCTCCACACACCCCCACTAAACCTCTCTTTCTCTTTCACCTTCCCCATCTTGTGAAATTAAGACAGTTTGTTTCAGAGAAATCCCTACAGTTTTGCAGTGAATCTTCTCCTTTTTCCCTTGTTCTGATGTGATTTGTTTCTGTCCCTGGCAACCAGCGTGCCTAGATTTAAACAAGTCTCATCAGTAGATCACAGGCTACAACACTAACGTACCAGGATATTAGTTTGTCCCACTTCATAAACTGAAGGGTGGTCGGGTGGAGAGCCAGGCCGTGGCCCCCCTCACCTTGTTTCCTATGCAGAGCCTTGTCAAGACATTCTTCAGGGATTCTAAGACTATTTTTGAATATGTTTATTCTTTAAAGAAAATCACTCCATCAAAAATTGCACTCGATCAGAACAGCAGGGTTGCAGGAAACACTATCTACAGGCACCAAATGTATATATAGCTCTCATCTGGCCACGGCAGGAACAATAGCTACCATTAATCAAGCTTTCATTATGTTTCCAGCTCTGTGCTAAACACATTGTATGCATTTTATCACATTGATTTTCTCTATTTTTAGTTGAGAACATTGAGTCTCAGAGAGTTACATGACTTACCTAAGATCTTGGGGCCACTAAGGGAACTGTCTATGGCTCAAAGCAGTTCTATTCATCTATCTATCTATCTATCTATCTATCTATCTATCTATCTATCTATCTCTAACTCCAGTCTTCTCCAGAAATGACTACAAAAGTACAGATACAACTAATCAGAAGCCTGAAGAAGGTAGAAAGGAGGGAACACGTCATTGCTGCCATCACAACCATGCTCAACAGACAGGGGAACACCCCAGTGAAGGTCGGGATGTGGCACTGGTGAAGTTTTCACTAAAAGCCAGAAATCCAAGTGTGAGTTGAGCCACTAATAGAAAGTACGAGGGGCTGACTGCATTCAACAGAGAGCATGAGCTCTAAATTGTCCTCCCAAAGCCTGGTGCCAACAGGCCTCTGTGATTTATACTTCAGAGTCACACAGAGCCTACAGGCACCAACTCTGCAGTAGCAGAGAGTAGATGGACCGCCCCGGGATGATTTCCCTGCACGCACCACGCTTCCTTAAAAGGCCTCCAGTGTATGTACAGTTCTGACACCAGGGCAGAACTGAATCACAGCGGGGCCTCTCTCCGCCCCCCTTATATGGTCAAGGATCACAATGGCATTCTCCCTTCTAATTTATGAAGCAAACGAATAGAGGAATGCTCATGAGGAGCTGTGGGGACAGATGGTTCAGCAGGGAAGATGGAAAGTTCCTCCTGCTGCTGGGGGAATCATAAGAGCAAGTAGGCAGAACGCATCCCTCCGTGGCTGTCTGCTTTTAACTATGGAGAGCCAACACTTCCGTTCTTCTCTCGAATGTCAACATTTCATGAAGCCAAAGAGTACCCAGGGCTCCTCACACACACTGTGAATGTGAAAAGAAAAGCAAACACAGGTATTTCCAGGCTTTTGCCTTCTTTAGAGAGCTTTCTGCCTACCCGTGCTCTGTTTCTCTGTGAAACACACACACACCGCAGAAATGCATCCGCAGATACACTCAAGTGACGTCCACAGACACACACCCATAGAGACATGCAGACACACCAACCCAATCAGACTTACATAAAAAAAAAAAAAAAACAGACTCACACCAATGTAGGCATGTCAGTACAGACTGAGCCAGTTAAGCGTCTGACAAAGGACAATTTTGTTTTAAACAGAAGACAGAAGTTAGACAAAGGGCCATGATACTACAGAGAGTTCTTTTTATATAAAAAGCCTTAGCTGTGTTGTTGGAAGTTAAGAACCCAAAGTTTCTAGCTAAATTCTGTCCTAAAATTGGAACTAATAAAGACAGGGGTTGCAGATATAATGCAAAGGTGTGGGAATTCTCACAGCAAGATGCTTGAATGTAATCAAGCATAAATTGTGACCTCATTTAACCTATCCTCAGCTTTGTGGTCACTTACTTTTAGTTGGTTAAGACTCTGAAGTGATCCTGATTGGTGTACACTCTGGCCTAAATGATCAAATACTTGTGTAGATGTGGTAGAACATGAAAGGTTCCGGGGAAATGGTGTGCTACCTACTGACTCACTGTATATGGAGAATTCCTATGAGAATAGGAATTATTCCTGTCTACAAGATCTTTAATGATCCATTCTAAGGATGGTGACCTTGACGGTTAATTACACCCAGGCCTCAGCCCTTAAAGGCTAGACCACCTCAATACTGCCACACTGGGAAGCAAGCTTCCAATATATGAAACATTGGGTTGCATACCTAAGCCATATCCAAAGCAGAGCAAAGCTTTGAAGGCTCTTCTGTCTTCTAGTGAGAAAAACAAAAGGACCAGGAAAGAGCAACTTCTCTTAAAATCCATCCGCATATATTTCCTAGGCCACTGCTTTTTGTCCCATACACCCAAAGCTCTGGTCACTCCTTCCTGTTCACAACCTAGATGTTTCTGAACACTCCACAGGAATGTTTCGAACCCACAGTGATATCTGGGACCTGTTATTTTTTTTCCCTGACCAATCCCAACTTCTGCCTGAGAAACAAACACACCTAGGTTAATTCTGTAGAATTTTGCTTAACCACTATTACTCAAGACAATCTCTCCTTTCCCACGCAAAAAGAGTGAACATGTGACCCTACTCTGAGAAGACACTGAATCTCATTTGAGGTGAAGATGGGGTAACACATTGTATCTCTCTTCTCTGGTCTGGAAGGTGGCTACCTAGGGTCCTGTTGTTATTATTATTATTATTATTATTGTTGTTTTTGTTGTTGTTGTTGTTATTTTCTAGCTCATTCTATTGATGATGACTCTATTGTTTTATCACAATCTTGCAAGTTTACCTAAAATTGATCTTATTACTTGCATCCAGAAAACCATACCTGACCTCTTCTTCCTGATCCTATGTTTATAAATATGCATTTAATCCAATCCACTGCAAGGGGGTGTGTGGGGGGTGGAGTTACACAGCTCCCTTTGGGAAGTAGAGCAGATACTAAGACCTTACATTTGGATGGGGAGGGGGGGACAGTCGGGAGGAAGGGTGCTGGAAACCACCGTCCCCTCATTACCCATAGTCACTCCAAATTGCCCACAATTTCTGACTTTTATCTTCAAACACACCATTCCCAAACTAAAAACAGAGATTCTATCTCTGCAGCTGGAAATAGAAATAATCACAAACGCACAAAGCAAAGTGATCCAATCAACTCCTGTAAGCAGCGCACACAACCCTCCGAGAGCCAATGCCAAGAAACTCTGGGGCTTTGCCGTATCTTCACAAGGAGATAGACTGTCCTGCTTGTCAGTCTGGGTTTGTCTCCCTGGGACAGCACCATGGTCTCTGACATACGGTACATCTGCATGTGATTTCCACATAATGGGAGCAAGGCTTGGTTATTTTAAAGCCACAAGTCCCATTAAGGCCTTTCTGCCAAAACCCATATTTCTCTTTTGTTACAAAGCTCTACAAATATTTGCGTTTTCTGTTTAACTTGGCAGCATAGTGCACTTTCAGATTCCCTACCACTCTTGCTTTGAAACAACTGCCTATCTCTTGCTGTGGGTTTCTTGCTATTGACGGTGATCCTCCAGAGTAAGTTCAGCTTTAAGGAATTTTCTGAAACTCTGCTGTTAAAGATGACCGTCCCTGGCATGTGCCCCGAGAATCCAGGGACACAACCTGGACAGTACAATAGCATTATAGCATTATGAGCAAAGATTTTAAGATATATTTCAATTATATATATATATATATATATATATATATATATATATATATAGAGAGAGAGAGAGAGAGAGAGAGAGAGAATGCACATGTAGAGATCAGAAGACCTCAAGGGCATCATGGGTATCAGTTCTCTCCTACCATGTGGGTTCTAGGGCTGTAACTAAGATCTCAAGTCTTCAGGATTGGCAACAAGCACCTTTCTCTACTAAGTCGTTTTGCTAGCCCTGTGTTTGTGTTTATTATTTGCCTTCCTTTCTTTCTTTCTTTCTTTCTTTCTTTCTTTCTTTCTTTCTTTCTTTCTTTCTTTCTTCCTTCCTTCCTTCCTTCCTTCCTTCATTCCTTCCTTCCTTTCGGGTTTCCTTTCCCTGGTCATCCTGGATCAAGCTGACCTTGAACTCAGAGATTCACCTGCCTCTACCTCCCAAGTACTAGGGTTGAAGGCGCGTGCCACCACCACCCAGCTTGTTTTTTTTCTCAAATTTCCTACAGCGAAATTGCCTTTTCGGTGTTTCCTGTTTTTCTCAACTTTGGCCATGAATAGATTCACACATTCAGAAGCACAGTCAGGGTATAGGACATTTCTGCCACTCGAGAGAATCCTTTGTGAACTCACAGCTCACCATGACCATGTCCGTGTGCCCCACATTTTGTCAAATGAACTCATACAGTATGTGACCTTTGAGTCAAGTCCTTTTGCTGGGCAAAATGCCTTAAGATTCATCCAACTTGAGCACACAGTTAGTTCAGTTCTATTGCAGAGCATTGTATGCATCTACCTGTTTACTTGTTCATCTGTTAGATGGGATTTGGCTCTTTCCTGCTTCGAACTATTATGAATGAGCTGTTGTAAATATTTGTATATAAGTTTTATGCAGGTATGACGCTTAATTCTCCGGGGTATATACACAGGAGTGGGATTACAAAATCATATGGTAAGCATCTGCTTGACATCATAAGCATTTGGCAACTATTTCCCAGAGTGGCTTTCTTTCTGTCCTCTTTGCACCTTCACACATGCTGCACTGTGTAAAAGTCCCAGTAATGTGTAGATTCATCAGTACTTGGCTTGGTATCAGCATGAATTTTCATTTTGCTCTTCTAACTGTTCTGTAGTAGTTTTAATCTCATTGCATATCTTTCTGTGTGCCTATTTGAGATCTGTGTATCCTCTCTGGTGAAGTATCTGTTCAAATCATTCATATGACTTTTACTTAAGTAGCTATATTAACTCTTCCATTATTCTGAAAGCATTGCCCTTTCTACCCATCAAAAAAAAACACATGATTTTCCCAGCAGATTTCCTATCCCTTCTCTTCCCTCCTCCTTGAAGAGTGATCTTCTTTTTCATTCTTCCTCTTCTTCCTCTTTCTCTCCTTTTTCTCCTTCTTGTTCCTAATTTTCTGTGATTTTTTAAAAAAAAAAACATACTGCTGAAAATCAAACACAATGAATCCCTCATATGTGCAAAACCAGCACACCAACATGAAACTCATCCTCAATCTTCATACATGCTAACTCAGCACACTCATGTAGTTCATTTTCAACCCTCATACATGCTAGCCCAGGATACTATCATGAAACTCCATCCTCAGTGCCTGTTCTTCCTCAATCAAGATGGTCTGTAATCCTAATAATAGAACTATCCCAGTTGTCCATCTCACCTTGGGCTAGTGTTGGTAACTTGTGATTTTCAAGGAATTGGCCCACCTCATCCAAGTTTTTGGATTTTTTTCTGAAAAATTATTTGTAGCACTCTCTTTTTATTCTTTCAGTATCTAAAGTATTACTGAGTAGCATTGGAAATGTAATTTTTCAATGACATGCCAGTCAGAACTTTCCTATGAAATAACCAAGTTTTTAAGCATTAGTAACTTAATTCAGAAGCAATTTTTCATGGCTATCAGTTTTTGCTCTCTTGGATCTTGAAAAAAAATTTCATAATTTCTATAAAATAATTTTAGTATTAGATATATATAGATATCTATCATACTAAAATTATATATATATATGTATATATATATATATATATATATATATATATATATATATGGGTTGAAGTGGTGATAAGCCAGCAAAGACCTGCATATACTCCTGAGATCCTGAACAGCATACAGCGTTCTTCCCGAGGTTTGGTTGTTCACATTCCCTAAGTGTCTGTGATGGTGTGGTTTTATGACTGAATTGTCACTGTCCTGTTTCTTCAGTGTATATATCCAAGTTTTTGGATTTTTTTTTTTCTGAAAAATTATTTGTAGCACTCTCTTTTTATTCTTTCAGTATCTCTAAAGTATTACTGAGTAGCATTGGAAATGTAATATATATATATATATATATATATATATATATATATATATATATATATAGTGTGTGTGTGTGTGTATATATATATGTGTGTGTGTTTCTTTTAAAAATTATCTCTAGTGTTGAGATGCCTGGAGAGCTCTCATATAGAATAAGAGCAACACCATCCTTTAGAAATTGAGTGTTGAAGTAATGTGTGTTGAGAGCTACACTTTCTGAATGACACTCAGCAACGTTGTAGACTGTTGCCCCTGCCCTGAAGTCCCTGGGCATTGCTGTTGAAACCCTTTCTCTTTAAGGCGTATCATCTCATGGAAGTTAGTTGCTTTCCTTTTCTCCACTAACAATGTCCTTTATCGGAGCCTCTTCCTTCAGCACAAACCCAGAGGAAATAAAACAAGAGGAGAAAATTAGTAAAAATAGAAGAAAAAAAAAAAAAACACCTCACCCTCTGCTGCAGAGGGATTTTAATTTGCAAGTCACAGAAGAGAGTGTGTTATGCCTCATTTGGCTTTAATTTCAAAGCTGATGGGGATATGAGGTTGGTGGATACCGCAAATGCTTCCTCTACGATGCAGATCGTGCTGCCCTCAGTCATAAGTTGGGAGCCGGCTCTACGTAAATGCAAACAATTTTCTTATTTTCATGAAAAAATTCACTGTTAATTCACTGATACAATTAAATGTATACCTAGTCCCAAGCTGTCTCCCTTAGCTGATGTGTGTGCTTCCGCTGGAAGTAGACGATCTGAGTGCACGGTACAGGGCAAACACCTTGAAGTCAGGACCTGAATTCCAGCACCTCTTCCTTCCATGACATGATCTCAAGCCCTGATTTCAGTTTCTATAAAATATGGTTAATAATAAAAGTGTTTAATTCAATCTTTCTAGAGGCAGAGAATGAGGTCTCAGCTCCAGTGACCTCACAGGATAAAGTGGACATGGTTCTCAGGTACACACTGAAGAACCAGGACAGTGACAATTCAGTCATAAAACCACACCATCACAGACACTTAGGGAATGTGAACAACCAACCTCGGGAAGAACACTGTATGCTGTTCAGGATCTCAGGAGTATATGCAGGTCTTTGCTGGCTTATCACCACTTCAACCCAGACATTCCTTCCCATTGGCTGGCTGTTTTCCTTTACAGGTGTTGACGTTTTTGATCCTCCCTGTCTGCTTTCTCAATATTCAGTTTCCTGCAACTTTATTCATAACTATCATCACTCCATCACTCCATCCTATACTTCAGGATCTTTTAGAAGCTTTTTGGCTTTTCCTCCCTAGCTCTTACGTAGTCAGTGTGGCGGTTGGAATGAGAATGGCTCCCACTGGCTCTTATATTTGAATGTTTGGTTCCCAGTTGGTGGGCTAGTTAGGAAGAACTGAGAGATGTGGTGGTGTTGGAGGAGATGCATCCCTGGGGGAATAGACTTTGAGGCATCAAAAGCCAAGGCCATTCCCAGTTACCGCTCTCTCTCCCTCCCTCCCCCACCCTCTCGGCCTGCGACACACAGATCAGGTGTGAGCTCCCAGTACCATGCCTGCTTCCCTGTCATCACAATCCATCCCCCCATGGTGATTACAGACTCACCCTCTGAAACCTTAAGCCAGCATCCAATTGAGAAGCCTTCCTTCTCTGAGTTGTCTTGGCCATGGTGTTTCACCGCAGCAACAGTGCGATACAAAGACAGTTATCAGATTACTAACGTCAAGGTGATTAAAAATAAATCTCTTGCCGGATTTGAATTTTGTTTGGTTAGAGGGTTGTTTTGATTTTTTTTTTTTTGTCTCAAAAAATACAGTGAGCTCTAGGCACCTAACCTGGGCTAGTCATTCTGCTCAAAGCTAGAGTCTTGCTGTGGGGGAAGAAAGTCACTTAGGATAAAATTGGCAGGCTTAAAACCATCAAAAAAGTTATAAATGCTGGCACTGACTCATGTAATAAATAGTACATGTCTCCTCAGAGCACATCAGATATAGATGATTAACATGTGTCTGATGCCTGACAGACACAATATCTATTATCTAAATAGCCAAGTCATCAAGTACTAACCGAGAAGCTACTGTCTATGAGAATTAATTATAGGTGCAGAAATTAGAGCAGTGACGGCTCAGATATGGTTTTCACCCTTATGGAGTTTATAATCTAATGGAAGGGACATTTATACAAGCCACAAAATTTACAGGGAGCCCATTGATTCCACTCGGGTACACAATCAAGAGAAAAGGAAAGATATTTCCGTGCACAAGCTTGTCATTATTGTTCACCATAACCTCCCAAACATTCATTGGTAGAGAGTAAAAGCCAAATGGGGCACACATTTGCATGTGTATGTGCACACATAAGAGCACACACACAATGGAACATCAGCAAATACTGAGGCATGCCATGGTATGGTGAGCACTGAAGAAGACAGACAGAAGGCCGCCTATACATGAGTCCATTCATATGAAATCCTTCAATCAATCAGGAAAACGAGAAAGCGAGTAAACCCGTGGATGCCTAGGACAGCACAGTCATGGGCTGTCACAAGGTAGTGACAGCCAAAGGGAACAAGATGGCTTTGCAAAATCACAATGTCTCAAAACTGTGGCAATGGTTGCCCGAGACTGCAGATATGAACACAGGACTTCAGGGGTGTGAATTGGCGTGTGAGTGATATCAGAAGTCATTAAAATTATTTAAGAACTTTCAGGAGACAAATAAAAAGTGGCACAAAGAGGCTCTCTCTCAGGGAGGGTGGTCAAGGGAGATCTCTTGAACGGGATGACCTAAGTGTTGGCACAGAGCAGCTTTGAGAGGAGCAGAGCAAGGAGAGGAACCACCCGTGCAGAAGCCAGCAGAACAGGACTCGGCAGGATAGTGACCATGCTCCTCTTCCAGGTAAGATACAAGTGGCTGAGGGAGGCGATGAGACAGAGGTCATTTCATGTTTCTCCTCTTCTCCTTTTCTTTTGAGATGTGTAGCTCAAGATGGCCTCTGTCTCGTGACCCTCCTGCCTAGGCTTCACAGACGCTGAGATGGTTGCTCTATGCCAGCACCACCAGCAGAGATCATTTTTCAATCCGTTCCAGTTTGTTTTGAAAACCATTTTAATACTACTTTCCCACACCTTAACTATAAATACTAAAAGAATTCACTTGTAATTTATAGTCACCTGGTCAGGGAGATATAAATTCTAAAACCAGATTTTACAACTTTTAGCTAAGTCTGCAAACAAGGATTATTTACTAGCTGTCATTTCTTGGGCCTGGAAGTACCCTATTCATGGAAAACCCTAAATCTGTCCTATATTGGCTTAAGTAGATTTCAGATGTGCTTTTTGACAGCTGAGCTAAACGAAGAATGTTTCCTGGAGGCTCTCAAGGACTCCCGGCCAGTATATGGTTGCCCCCACCTCTGACTCACGGTTCTAGTTACCCAAGGTCAACCACAGTCCACAAAGGTGATGCTGAAAATTCGGGAAGGAATTCAGATGTTTTAAATTCTATGACACTTCATGTAGCATGGAATCTCAGGCTCCCCCACTTATGTCCCATCCAGAATGCGAACCATCTCTTTTGCCTAGCATATCCATTCTGTACAGATTACCCACTGATCACTATTGTATATACTACCCAACGATCACTACTCTATACACTACCCACCAATCACTACTGTATAGCCCTGTTGGCTTCAGCCTGACTGCTGCCAGTACCTCAGAGCAAGTGACTGATAACTTATTTAATAATGACCCCTAAATGCATGAATGGTGACATTTGCTTTAATTATTGCATTGTATTATTAACCTCTTACTGTGCCAAATTTATAAGCTAAACTCCATGATAGGTAGGTGTGTGTGTGTGTGTGTGTGTGTGTGTGTGTGTAGAAAACACAGTCTATTTACAGCGCAGCACTATCTGTGGTTTCAATATCCACTTAGGATCTTGACTCTTAGCCTCAAAGGATGAGGACGGACTATTGTATTTTACAGAGGAGGGTCAGGCCATTCTGTTGCCTTGCCCTGCTAAGTAGATTAATGAAACACCTATAGCCATTACTTCCCCCTCCTTTGGGCCCTGATTCCTCAAAAAGCAGAAGGCTGAAATAAACCAACTTAGAATCTTTCCCAGACTCCTCATTTTATTTACGAATCTGATTTTTACAGGGATCAGTAAGGAAAACATGGCCTTCAGCTGAAAAAAAAAACATCGCTACCATGTGACTGATGTTCCATCTGACTTGGAACTTGATTAAAACCAAATCTGTTCACTGGCCAACAGGTCAAACGTGCCCCCATCCAAGCACTGCAGAGCACTTAAGAGTATGCATAAACACACAGCCATCAAACTGATTTGAATGGAGCAAAATACACACACAATCTGGCCGAAATGGGGCTTTGCTCAGTGGTACTCGGCTCTGAAAGAAAAACTCACAGCTTGAATGTCTCAAAAGAACCTTCCAGGGAGGTTAATGGATCTGCTTACTAATCAAAGCATCATTGGGAGGAGCTTAAATTAGCTCTGCTCTCAGCAATCTTTTGAACAGAAGATTGTGTGTTGGTTTGGAACAGCCCTAAATAAGCCTCTGAAATGGGTGGCATCTATTTGTAAGTGGTAAGACTCTGGTGATGTTGGAGATAAGATGGTACCCCAATAAAGTAACTTGTCCAAAGAGCAAAGGAGGTTGGCAGCTAAATTTGATGAGGACTCTCACCTTGTGTGCTTCTGGGTTTTTGTTTTTGGAATACACAATACACAGATGTAAGAGCCGCAGTTAAAACTAAAAACCACACGCTTTGATGCAGAAATTGCAATCATAGAAATCGAATAGTCCATGTGTAAAAAATAATATGTATGTACCCCCAAGGGTTCACTGCACTATTGTGGATTAGGGGGAAAACACTGGGAGCCACCTAGCCTCCGAGTCTGCCGATAAAGGAATTACTGAGTCCCAGCTGCGATTCCAGTGCCCTGCAATCTCACAGCTGTTACAAAGATCGCCATCGATTCTCATGCTCTGACACGCACCTTCATGACAGACTGCGAAGTGGAAATGACAAGCTTCAGATGAAAGAGTGAACAATGACCTCATTCTTGTTTGTTTAGAACGCAAATTAAAACTCCATGCACGTGCCCGAGTGTCTATACACATGTTCACACAGACGTGCATATGCAATGTCGGAAATGCCACATTCCACTGTCAACAGGGGTTCAGTACAGAGACAGAGACATTCTAAAGGGAAAAGCAAAACAGCCAAGAACTCCACAGACAATAAAATAAGCAAAGTTCCCCCAAGGCATGCTGCATGCAAGAAAGATCTCTGGTGGTTCCAAGCCTTTGGGTATAGAGGGCAGGTTTCAGCGAGGCAGTCATCTTTATCAGTCTCATCTCTGATGTGGAAAATATTGCTCTCTGCATCTAGCACCCATCAAACCCAGGTTGCACTTTCCCCTGCAATGCCCCTTCCTGTAAGCTGCCTCTTTAGCCACATGCAAACCAGCCATCATCCTACAATGGAACACATACAGGTCCTTAAGCATAGACTTTGCCAGAAAAGTAAAACTGCCGGAAGGTAATTCTAGAAGATTCTAAATGTATTATTTGAGCTTTCCCTGAACAAATAACATACTCCGTGGCCAGTGGCTTGAGATCTGTGGACAGTTGGCCTTTTTTGGAAAGTTTGACCCCTGCCAAGTAATGTAAGAACTTCCATAGCTGCATCAAATCTTTGTGCTCTTTGTAAAAATGCTTGTGTGACAGAGACAAAATTTATTATTATTTGAACACTCCCAGCCTCACTCCCAAGACCTTAATGCCTCCTCTTCCCAGTACAGATGTTTCTTCTTTCACTCCTTTTCCTTTCCTCTCAGGGGACAGCGCCTTACTAATCTGATTCCTGGGATACCTGATTAGTTAATTCCTGGACTTCAGAACCAAGAGAAGAGGAGATGAGTCAAAACTAAAAGCCAATAAAAATAAAACTGGACATGGTGAGTTAGAGAGGAAAAATAAAGTGGACAGAACAAGATGTGCAGGCTCCTAGGTACAAAGAAATGGAAGGGATAATAAAGTGGAAACTTCTAGTTTCTTTGGAAAGTCAGTTATGTCAAATGATATTTTGCTGGGGCACACAGGTGAAAGGATGTCTTGCTAAATCAGAAAGGTAAAAGAATGTCTCCCTGAAGCAGACACAGGTGAAAGGATGATTTGCTATAGTGGAGACATGATGAAGGAGTATAAATATGACCCCACAGACAATGAGAAAGAAGCATTGTTTTGGATTTGGTTTGCTCCACCTCACTATTCTTCACTAATGACAGCATTACATAGCTTTGTTGAGCTCTACTTGTGGTAAAGCTGCCATTGAGAGAAACTTGCCAAAGAACTGCTCATGAAGTTCCTGCAATTACTTGCCTCTTCCACAGATTCACCTCAGGCCAGTTGGTGAGCTTTGTCATTTCTTCAGGATTGTACTACATCATCTGGTTCATGAGTGGTATCTGCCTGCCAAGAGGACTGAACTGTAGCTGCTGGTTCGTATTTGGTGTTTGTTACCAGGACTGAACTGCTGACAAAGAAGATAGAGCTCTCCCCCAAAGAACTATTACTAAAAATGTCTACATCTCCCATATCCTAATAACTTTTCTCTTCCACTACCTCTGGTGGATGGTGGAGAATAGGAGAGGCTGGATATTTATTTAAAAATAGGCTGCAAAAATTTATGCCTACAGGATAAGATGGATCTTGGGCAATATGGCCAGGATCTGAGAATGGGGCTTCTCTAAGTACACTCTGGGAACTGGAAATAAAATCTAGCACCCCTCTCATCAGCCTTGGGCTGCTTAAGTATCATACTGTCTCTAAGACTTGGTCATGTAAGTCCAGGATTCACTCTCTGTGGGGAAAAATAGATGCCTTTGAAAGAGATCAGTGAGTAAGCTGGTCACTGAGGACCCTTTACTGAAAAATGTAAATAACTAATTCGTATTATGAGGAATACTTCAATTTCATAAGACAACTTAGATTCAAAGAAAAGCGCCTTCAAACTAGACAAGAATAATCACATGAAAGGTTTTTAACCTTCTGTAGGTCTTCGCTTTTGATTATAAAAGACATGGTATGAAGAGGCACATAAATAAATCATTCTTCATAAGATACTGTCAACAAGACAAAAGGACCACCAACAGATTGGGAAAGGATCTTTACCAATCCTAAATCGGATAGGGGACTGATATCCAATATATATAAAGAACTCAAGAAGGTGGACACCAGAAAATCAAATATCCCCATTAAAAAGTGGGGCACAGAGTTAAACAAAGAATTCTCAACTGAGGAATACCGAATGGCTGANTGGCCTAGTTGGCCATCATTGGGAGGAGAGGCCCCTTGGTCATACAGACTCTACATGCCCCAGTACCGGGGAACGCCAGGGCCATTACGTGGGAGGGGGTGGGTAGGGGAGCAGGGCGGGGATGCGGGAGGGTAAGGGAAAATTTCTGGATAACATGTGAAATGTAAATGAAGAAAATATCTAATAAAGAGAAAAAAAAGAAAAAAAAACACATATGAAGAGGCTCAAAGGGGTGCTCTGGCTTACAGTTCTGAAGCTATGCCAACATTTCTCCAGTTTAATTTGAATTCTGACATACATCAGAACTGGGGAATCAATATATCTATAGTAGAGGCTGGATAGCTCAGAGGTTAAGAACAATGGCCATTCTTCCAGAGAACATGAGTTAAATTCCAAGCACCCCAAGGGTGCCTGACAACCATCTGTAACTCCAGTCCCAGGGAATTTAATAGTGTCTTCTGGCATCTACAGGTACCAGACATACATGTGCTACACACACACATACATGCAGGTAAAACAAGCATCACATGGTTTAAAATAAATAAATCATTTTTCAGTCTCTATAACAAAGATAGTTCTAATGCTAATGGCTCATTCTGGGTTAGGGGCTGCTGTAAATGCTTTTGGGTTTTGCTTCATCCAGTCTGCGTAGCAATACTGTTGTAATCCTTACAACTTGGTACGTTTATGGGAGCAGACACTGGGTATTCTATCCACATACCTCTGACTGGAAGACACCAAAGCAAAGATTTCCTGTTAGTTTTGCCGGTAAAGAAAGAAAAGGACCAAAAGGTCAATGTGTTTGTCCCAACTAGTAAGTTACAGACAGACACAGCACTCGGTACAGCATCACACTAGCTAGAACTCTGCCCCATGTCAAGCTCGTATATGGCTGTGTTTTTAAGCATGAATGTGGGAGACAACACAAAAAGAAGACACCCCCAGTTACGCATGAGATGATACTACGCGTGAAATCTGAGTTATGGGGAGCATAAATACTCCCAGAAATTCCCTAAGTGTCATGGAACATATGTATGAGCATATGAAATCGCAGGACGTGAAAGACCGAGACAGCCGCTTCCAGGATACCATGGACTCCTGCAGCTGCTCTGAATTAACATTCAGAATCAACATTAAGGCAGGAGACACACAGTGTAGAATTTCCTCCAGCAGGGCCCCCTCACCATCCTGATTCCGTGCAGAATCACAAACCCCAGATACAGATTTCCATACTCCTGACAGGCTGTTAGCTTGCAGCAGTAACAGGATATGTGACCTTGGCTCCAGGGAAACAGACATTAGCCTGAAAACCAGTCAACAGAGGCAAAAGAAAAGATCTGGCTTCATATGAAATAGAAGGCAAATTTTAAATAGTTAGCATTCTCTCCCAAACACGGAGAGTCCTCAAGCCTCAGGTTGATCACTGATGAGAGGCAAAGAATGTCTTTCTGGTCGAACCAAAACAGACCCCAAAACAGACTTCCAGAGTGCCATCTGTTTATAAAGTCAAGTGCATTGGTTTTAATTGAACTGGACAGATGACTATACCAGGATGCATACTCGAGAGGTGTATAATTGTTGAACCAAATTTGGAGAGCTCACAGCAGCACAGAAAAAGGAAAGTCATAGCATTCACAAAGAACCCTGAGCTCAGGGACTCAGTGTGGAGCGTCAAGTACATGTGAGGGTGTTCTGAGAGCTTTTACATACAATAGTCATTGGAAGTCTAGACCACGGATACCCTTAAGAGTCTTTGCCTTAGAGGTATGTATCCAAGCTAAGCCAGCACTACAGGAGACTTCATGGTAGACCTGCCATTGGTTGTAAGCCAGTCTTCAATAAATTACACAGATTCCCAAGGAACTGGTTGCAAAATAATCCAGAGTCTGGGTCCAAAAAAAACCAAACCTTTGTACATCCGTTTGAAAACTGTTTGCCCACTTTCTATTCCCTTAATTGAAATTTCTAGCAACAGCCAAGTGGGAAACGTAGAATGTTCAGAAACATTTTCTCACACACAAGTTGAATGCTTAGAACTAAATCTTGACTCAGTTGGCCAGACACCCTGCCCCTAGCGTCCATGCGCCCAGCAGGTGGTCTTATAATTCCCAAAGGGATCACATAGGGATTTTTCTGCTCACAGGGGGCGGTGGGGATTTGGAAACCCTCCCCATGCTGCTGCGTCAAAGGATCCTGTCCTCACGCCCAGGCTTTCACAACACAGCCTGGGATTCTCCGACATGGGATATGGTTATCAGACAACATAGCAGAAGCGCGAAAACAGGATCCATGTGGCAGAATGACAGACATCTGTGAGGCCATGGTTAGAATACTTGGGTGAAGCAAGAGCCTTCCCGGAGATCATAGTCCACAGGTCAGGGCAGCTTTACCTCAAAACCCCTTCTCAGGACATTCACAGATCAATACCCAGATCTTCTGCTGCGGCATTGGGGCCGGGGACTGGGTTGCTAGAGGGACAAGGCCACCTGGATCACATTTTCCCCTGTCGCTTTCTCGCACCTATACCTGGCATGGTGTCTTTAACAGCTCTCTAATGAATGAACAACTTGGCAAGTTAGCGGACAGTAAGGAACCTATCACATGTTAGCCATCTGCCGGATTTATTGCTATTTAACCATCAGTCATTGAGCTAGTACAGTCAGCCTGGCCAGGCTAGGGTACAAGGAGGATTAAGCTGAAGTCTTCCCTGGGGAAACTTCTACTTCGGTAGGAGGCCTCGCAGCTGTGTGGTTCTAAGAGAGTCTAAAGACAGAAATATGGTCACCAAATGTTGATTTCACATCTCTCTGGCTGTCTTCAAACAGGCATTGAAACACTTAGTGATATTCTTAGGAAAGTTACCAAAGGCAAGGGTATTTGAATGAAGAAAAGCTCAAAAGACAGAATAGATGCTGTTGTTGTTGTTTTAAATGCTCATGCACACGGACTCTATAATCTATTTCCAGAGAAACTGGTCCCCCAAATAAAGGGATAATACATAGACACGTAAGTGCACAGAGACTCATACCTCTGCACTAGTATGAGCACACATAAACTGCTTAAATGTCTATCACAGAGACAGAGCTGAGAAGCGACCGCATCGCATCGTCACAGAGGTGGATGTAAAGGGTAGAACACAATGTGCATGTGGGGGAGGGGCACAGCTGGATCCATACGCACATGAACGGCCATTAGAGAGAAGCAGGACCACTCACGTGCATGCAGAAGGAGGCTGAAGGTAAGTTTCCCTTACGGATGTTCATAAGAAATCACCCCGAGAATTAGGTGGGATAACCACAACCTTTTTAATGCCTGAGGAATGTGCAGAATAGACTCATGACTTGTCCAAGGTCAGGGCTGAAAACTTATATAGGAGAAAGATATCAAACCCTAGACTATAGCTTCATGCCACACTCCCTGCTTCAGGATGAAAGTGGTTCCTGTGCAACTTCTGTGGACTTTTAACCATTGATTTGTCTTAAATCCACTCAAAATGTTTAGAACAGTAAATTAAACTTCAAAAATGTACTCTTAAACTGGTCCTTGGGCTTGCTGGTGGACAGAAAATATGGAAGAAGTAACCTAAATTAGAAAGGCCATATCGATAAATCTTAAGTAATAGATCTCCCATTGTATTTTCTATTGAATATTTATTGGAACTAAGTAGGTGTGTGGCAATTTGAACATTGAACATAATAATATAACTTGGTTTTCCTCCCATATGCCATGCAAAAAATAAAAATATTTAAAAATCATATACACAGAATATTTAGAGCAGTGAATACTTTTAATGACTAATTAGAGGATTATACCAAACTTAATTGATTTGTTTTTGTTTAATCATATGGTTATTATTCTTAAGTAAGAAAGAGAGAGAAAAAGTCAATTCTGGGCACCAAAAAGCTGGTCAACTTCAAAACACAGCACCAGCTCTGTCAAAATGTTCCTTTAAATAGTTTGGCTTTTAAATGTTGGGGTTGTGGCTCAGGAGTAGACCCATTGCCTAGTAGATGCAAGGTCCTGAATTCAACCTCCAGCCACAAAAAATAAAAACGTAGCTGGGCGAGTTGGGGCATACCTTTGATCCCAGCACTTGGGAGGCAGAGGCAGGCAGATTTCTGAGTTCGAGGCCAGCCTGGTCTACAAAGTGAATTCCAAGACAGCCAAGGCTACACAGAGAAACCCTGTCTCGAAAGAAAAAAAAAAAAGTTCGGCTTGTCCTGATATAAAATCTCCCCTTCTAAAGTCAATGATCATGGGGGCTCTCAGAGCTTGTCCATTTCCTGCACTCACATGGGAGAATTAACAACACTTCTCTACATTTCTCTTACATTGTTGAATATTTTCCCTCCTTAAAACCACCACCAATGTGTGCCCTCTGAGTAAAGACAGAATAAACTTGTCCTAATTAGATTTACTATTGCTATGACAAAACACCATGGCCAAAAGCAAGTTGGGCAGGAAAGGGTTTATTAAGATTACACATCACAGTCCATCGAGGGAATCAAAGGCAGGAACTCAAGCTGGGCAGGAACCTGGAGGCAGGAGCATGGCACAGGTCATGGAGGGGTGCTGCTTACTGGCTTCCTCTTCATGACTTACTCAGCCTGCTTCCTTACAGAACTCAGAATCACCAGCCCATTGGTGGCTCCACCCACAGTGGACTGGGCTCTCCCACACGAATCATTAATTAAGAAAATGCCCAACTGGCTTGCCATACTCTGATCTTATGGAGACATTTTCTCAATTGAGACCCCCTCCTCTCAGATGACTCTGGCTTGTGTCAAGTTGACATAAATCTACCCAGCACAAAATCCAAAAGCTTTGCTGTTGCCGATTCAGGTAGAAGTCTCTGAGAGGCTTCCAATGCCTGTGCCTTAGCAGCTCACAATGGCTCCACCTGGGGTGGGGGGTGGGTCTTTGCTCAAATAACCATGGGGAATGCAGCATTCTGTAGTCCTCGGCTAGAAAACTACTAGAGATCTTGAAAGCTGTAGGAAGTAAAGGAATCAAGACAGAAACTGCCTTGTTTCCTTGCTTTCTAGGCTTGTTCTCTCTGGGAGGTTATTTTAGAACAACCACTAACAGTGCTCAGGTGTGTGATATAATCTGAAGGCCTGTTGTCTCATCCTTTCTCACCCCCATGCTGGCATTACAGAGGCTTAAGCACATACCTTGCATTTACATGGGCTCTTGGGATTTGAACTCAGACCCTCACACTTGCCTGACAAGCACTCTTAACCACTGAGCCATCTCCCCATCTCAACAGATACCATTTCTGTTGTTTATAAGCCACTCCATCTGTGTTTACAGCAACCCAGGTGGACTAAGACAAGTAGCCCTTTAAGAAAAACTTGGTGAGAAATTCAAAGTGGAATCTATTCCACATTTAACATCTCAGGCTTTATCCTTAGTGTTAACTAGGATACATTTTTGAGACAGTCCAACTTTGCTAACATGGGGTCTGAGGTGTCTGCAGGGCAGGTGTGGATTTGGAGAGAGGAAAAAGGAATTCTGAAGTTCAATTAGGAGAGAAGTGGTCACAGGGGTGTCTGCATCTTCCTCCCCTAAGGAGCACAGTGGCAGTGTCACCAAAATGGATCTAGAAGACTTTGGTGCTCAGCCCTGAGTTCCTCATCTAGGTCGTTCTGCCTCCAGACTGCTGCTCTGACTACTCTCTTCTCGTCTCCTGGCAAGGAAGGGCAAGGAGGAAGGAAACACCGGACATAGCTTAGCTGCAGTGCCCCAGGTAGGATAGTATGGTTTAATATTTAAGGGATGTCCCTCACTATTTCTGGAATGGCCAAGAGAGTTTTCAAGGTGCCTAGCCCCTAAAAGATGGAGAGGGAGAGAAAGGGAGGGAGCATAGAGAGGGAGGGAAAGAGCATGAGATTGATTAGATTGTTTCCGTTATTTCAAAAGGATTTCCTCCACAAGGGAAAACACATGTTCTTTCAGAACAACTACACACACACACACACACACACACACACACACACACACACACAAAGCTGTTGCCCTTGATAGAAACCGTGATTGAACAAAAGCTTTCTGTCCAGCTTCTGCGTACCCCTACTCCTACCCTCACCCCATGGCTCCCATCTCCACAGTCCTGTCAAGGTCAGATCTGCCCTGCAGACCCTGTCCTTACCTTACTGCTGGTTTATTTCCTTTATCTTATCACCGGGTTTTACAATTTCACCTTCTACATGAACTGGTGGGTGTCTCTGTGTGTTTATCTGTGTGTGTGTCTGTGTGTATGTCTGTGTATGTGTATCCCTGTGTCTGTATGTCTCTGTGTGTCTGTGTGTCTTTATGTCTCTGTGTGTTTGTGTGTCCCTCAGGCTAGATCTGCTGACTTCAGCCCTACCCCAGGAAGTCACTCCTCTTCCTGAATGAAAACAGCCTTTAAAAATTATTATTTATTTCTTTACTTTTACTTGTTCACTTTACAGACCACTCACTGCCCCTTCCTATCACACACACCCCCTTGCAATCCATCTCCCTCCTCCCTCCCCTTTTTCTCTAAGTGTGTGAGTGCCCCACCCAGTGTATCCCCTCACCCTGGCACATCAAGTCTCTGCAAGGCTAGGCGCATCCTCTGCCAAAGAGGCCAGACAAGGCAGCCCAGCTAGAACATATCCCACAAACAGGCAACAGCTTTTGGGGATTGGAAAAGTGCCTTTTAAAGAACAGGCAGCTTCCAGCCCACTACTTCTTCAAAGATGGACGAGCCCAAAGCCATACAGAGACATTCGAGACTCGACTAGCACTAGCACATTTCTTTGTTCAGGCCAAGTCATTATTTTAATGTTGCTGGGATTTCGCACACACACACCCCAACTCTCTTGATCTGTCAAAACTTAGAACTGTGGTGAAATTTCTTACTAGTACAAAGTTTCTGGGGTTTTTTTTTAACACTAAAGAATCATTTCTTTATATGTTTGATGTTGTTGTTTAATTATAAATTTTCATGATAGCTATTTAAATTGAATAGAGAATCACCATTGCTTTATTTAACATTTTATTGCCTTGATTCTTGCATGTGTATATGAGAGAGAGAGCGCACGTGTGTGTGTGTGTGTGTGTGTGTGTGTGTGTGCTGTTCTTTTCAAAACTTCAAAGCATATTCAAGATCATCCATCCATCTTTATTTTCCTTTTCATGGCTACTGTATGAAGAAGTTCATATACCAAGATCTTTATTTTATTAACAAGAGAGATTAAGTGTTCAACTTAGGCATGAAAGGGTCAACCTGAAGTCGGGCATTCTTTAAGCATCAAGGTCAGAGTGGTGGTCTGTCTCTCATAAATGCCTCTGCACAGTAAGTCTACAGGTCTATATGCTCTAAAGCAGGAATTTTCAACCTTTGGGTCATGACCCTTTGGGGTTGAATGATCCTTCACAGGGGCTACCTAAGACCATCCAAAAAACACAGATACTTACATTATGATTCATAACAGTAGCCATTTTGTAGTTGTGAAGTAGCAACAAAAATAATTTTATGGTTGGGAGGTCACCACAACGTGAGGAACTATTAAAGGGTTGAGCATTAGAAAGGTTAAGAATCACTGCTCTAAAGCATTACATCTGGCCATATAAGTACAGATATACCAAATTAATCGTATTTGACAGTCAGCTTCCCTCAATTACATTATGTTCCACATTACCCATTTTAGAGAAACTTGTGGCAACAGTAAATTGTGTATACATGACCACTTAGTGCCGCATCTGAGCTAATATTCCCACAACAAACACACCATGCTAAGTGCCAAATACAACTCATGTGCACTGTGCATTAGCTGAAGGTCCATGGGCCCATTCTTGTGTTTCTCACTTATCATGCCAACCTTGTGATCTGCTGCATAAATCAAGGATGATGTCTCCCCTCATTTACATTCTTTGTTATTGCAAGTTTACAAAGGCTTTTTCTCCAGTGCTTATATCTACTTCTTCAACGCACGAAATCATAGACAGTGAAGGAGCTTGTCCTCTGTATTTGGGACACACCACACCTCAAAAGTTTGACATTACAAATAAAAACCTGAGTGACATCAAGGCACTGGCCAGCAATGACAGCATCTATGTCTGAACAGCTAGGATGGGTGTCCCCATTGCACTGTGGGGATTCCTCTCAGCCTACATTTGTGGTCAAGGTGGAGGCACTTCCCACAATGCACTGGTAAGAGAGCCTATAGGTCAGGGTTAGCCACAGTATTCCATACAGAACATTCAAGTAGGACTGTTTTAGGAGTCAGGCTTCTCAATGATGGTAAAGCACTTACAGAATCCTCACAAGGGAAGGAAAAACTGGAGAGACAGCTCAGCAGTCAAGAATGCTTCCTGCTCCTGCAAAGATCCAGAGTTCAGTTCCCAGCACTCATGTCAGGAAACTCAGAAATATCTATAACTCAGCTCCAAGGGTTCTGATGCCCTTCTCTGGCTTCCTCTTGTGCCTGGACACACATACACACACACACACACACACACACACCCATGCACACACAATTTAAATAAATAAGAGATTTGAACCCGCCCTGTATCCTTTGTTTGCACGAGAATTGTTCTGTCTGAGACAGAGAACACACAAAGCAAGGTAAGACTGCATACAGTGACTGACTACCAGGCTAAGATTTAAATGTTAAAAAAAAAAAAAAAAAAAAAGCAAGCAACACTAGGTCCATAAAAAGCTTCTGTGAAAAACAGTTATCTGGACTGATCTTCAGAGAAGCTGTGGGGTCCCCTCCAGTGTCCCTCTCTGTTCCTGTTTCCCTCAAGAATGGCTTCTCTCACTGCAGCTTTAAAATGGCCCAGTATACCTGACATGATACCTACCTTAGCCAAACCTTCCCACACAAGCCAAACTTCTAGGTTAGGCTGTCCCTCTTGTCCTACGTGCCTGGAAGTGGAAATTGAGGAGGAGCAACCTGGACTAGATGCTAGCCATCCCAGCTCTTTCTCTCTTACTATTTTGTCAATAAGGTGTCCAGCAAGAATAACTCTATATTGTCTCATCTTAAGGATGTTCAGACTTGTGATATCATATCTAAAGACGGTTCTGGTTCTGGTTTCATCTTCAACCACAGGCAACTTAGTGTGCACACCAAAGCTCATGCATAACTCTTAATTAACCCAAAACAGGAAGCTATGGAATTGCGGTCAATTGTCTTAGACTGAACCAAATGAACCTGGCGATGTTTAACTAAACAGACCCAAGGTGGTAGTTAACTTCTGTATTTACACTGGCCCAGGGGCAGGACACTTACTCGGTGAAGTGACTATCGCTGTGTAACAGGCTTCCTGGTCCTGCCAGGTTGATCACAGTATTATTTTACCCTCAGACTTTAATTTCCCAGAATCTCCTCCTGACATCCAGCTCTGACACCCAAAACAAGAAACTGGGGGCAGGCTACTAGGAGAGTTTTGGCAAGCAGTCAGGAGTCCTGGTAGAAAGAGAAAGACCCAACTACAGTCAGCTGTTGGTAAGACCTATGCTGGCCCAGCCAGGCGCCAAGGAGGTGCTGCTTCAGGTGATGTGGAGCTACGGATCTGGCTGTCTCAGAGGACAGACCAGCCAAGGACAGGAAGCCATCCTGCCAAGGCAGCAGGCCAAATGAAGCAAGAAGAGCGGAGGACCGCCCTTAGAAGAAATCAGGGCCTGGGTCTTCACTGCTGAACACATCCTTCCATCCTTTCCGGTGCAGAAACACTGATTTTATTTTCCCAGGTGCTTCTCTCTCACACCCTCAACACTGCAAAGATGACAGATAAAAGGTCTGAGCTAAAAATAACCCCACTCGTCTATAAAGCTGAACAGCACAAGACAGTGGGCTTCTTAGCCCAAGGGTGACTTTGCTTAAGCCAAAACAGAGAGGGAGATGTCAGAAAGTATAGAGGGAAAGTTCTCAGCCAGTTCCTTCCTCCTGCATATGCAAATGTGTGAAGACCTACCCAAGGAAATGGAGCAGGGTGGTGGGGGTGGCGAGGGGGGTTGTTGGGGTGACAAGCTGGTGTTCCTCTATAGTTCAGATAAAATTGAGATCCTTTGCTCAAACTCAGTAAACACAGATGGGCCCAACCAAGCAGTGCATGGTAAGACTGAAAAGGGTGTTAGGTCTGCCCTCAAAAAACAACTGGCTTTTGTCAGGACCGAAACAGAGCAAAAGAGAGAGACCAAAGGCAGAGCATTAAGTTCCCTGCTCCCTGGAGGCATTCGGGAGGACTTTGGCAGTGATGTGTCTCACGTGACATGAAACCAAGCAGAGAGAGACAATACTATCAGAGGCTTCTATACCACAGAAGGTGCTGCTAAAGCCAACTGAGAAGCCAGTAGCAGGGCAGACTGTCCAATTGAAGCAGAGCTAAGAGGTCTTCCCTGGCTCTCCCCTAAGTTCTGGTATATACCATCAAATTCCAGGAGCTCTGGGTTGCAGAATAGAAGGATGGTCTTCCATGACAACAGGGGAGAAAGACTATGCACAGCCTTAGTCAGGACCAGTTACAGGGCAGGTTTGCAAGTTTCCTAGCCTTTCCTGGCATGATTAGGTGTGTAATGAACCAATTCCCAGCACTAAATTTGCATCTCGGGTCCATTTTGAAGCTAAAAATGCCTATTCTGTATCCTAGATATTTCTCTGATGGGAGAAGGGGTAAGAGAACAGTATTGCATGAAGTGAGTCATTCAGGGTCACAGATCAAGGCTTCCCACTAAGAGAGACACAAGTTCCAGGAAGCCCGGAGCCAGGACAGTAGTTTCCCTGATTCCTTCTTTTGGGGATGGGCTGAAGGGCTTCTCTGTTAGATTAGCCAAGTATAACCCTCTATCAATGAAGAGGCCTCCAGACCCAGGCCCAGCAAGCCTCTGGGTGTTTTGACAAGAAAACCCACTTCATGAGAATTTCTGCTGACTGAGGTAAGAAGCCGTGCCTGGTGACAGGCTGCGAGTGACAGGCACTGTCTGGCTAGAAGGAGATAGTTTTAGCAGGCAATGAGCTGAGCAAAGGCTGGGCACTCATGGGACCTGGGCTAGCCAATCTTCACACCTCTATCTGTCTTTCATCCTGGCTTTCTTGTCAACCTGCTGAACCCCATTAGAGAAGAAAAGAAAAATCAGTCAGCATTCTGAGCTGAAGGGAAATCCCAGTTTTAAGATAAAATTGCCCTCGTGGCAGATGTATATCTTGTTGACTTTCTTAATCTCTTTCCATAAAAGAGTCCCATAGCAGCTAATCTCATAAAAATAATAAAGTTATACATGACCATCAAAGGTAGAAATGCCCCTTTGGGATTACCTGTTCAAAGAGGTTCAAGATAAGTTCCCAGAGCTGGGCACTTTCTAAGTTAACTATTGTAATTGTGGGATGTCTCAATGTTTCCTTTGCCCGCTTTCCAGAAGCCAAGCTTGGGTCAGTATGCAGAGTGAGATCTGGAATGGCTTTAAAACATCCCAAGAGCCAATGAGGAAAAGGGAACCTTTTTTTGAGTACTCTGGGGAGAGACTTGAATCCTGCAGAGGTTCAACTACACATAGCTTATTCTGCTGGTAAGAAAACCAGTGAGAGCCAGGCAGTGGTGGCGCACGCCTTTAATCCCAGCACTCGGGAGGCAGAGGCAGGTGGATTTCTGAGTTCGAGGCCAGCCTGGTCTTACAGAATGAGTTCCAGAACAGCCAGGCCTATAAAGAGAAACCCTGTCTCGAAAAACCAAAAAAAGAAAAAAGAAAAAAGAAAAGAAAAGAAAAAGAAAAGGGAAATGAAAACCAGTGAGAAGATAGATAAACAGGTAAAGGGAAAAAAATCTAGTATAAGTTAGGCTCAGGCCAGTTATCTCCATGGGTGGCAAGAACTTAATCGCACAAGGGCTCTTTGGGATTTGGAGCAAAGCCCATCTTGAGATCCCTCATGAGGGGCAAGGGAGTTGGGCTGTTTATACAGCAGCTCTCCCTATGTGCTGGTATAGATGCCATCAGAACCACATGTGACTTCTTAGATGGACTTCTTTGGCTAAAAGGACCTCACCCAATGTTTACTTTTCTCCCACTGATCCAGTTTCTTGTAGGTGGCACAAAGTCATTACCTACCTAACAATCATGCGTAACACTTATGGGGGAGCCTCTCTAGTCCTCGATTTTCCTGTGCACGGCTAATTTATCTCGGGTTTGCAGCAAATGCACTCTACCTCCCAGGACTTGGGCATCATTCAATACACACCAGCCATGCTGCCTTTAATGGTATCATTAAAATAGCAGCAACAATATTGGTTTCTTCTACACTCATTTCTAAGTCCTAGAAAATGGAATTTTCTGAAAGAGAATAAATTTAATTCAACAAAAATGTATGTATATGACATATGCACATTGAGACATAAACACCATGTCTAGAAATTATTCAAATCAATATGTACTATTAAGGTGCTGTACATTACATTGAAATATCTTGTGCTGTAACCCACTTACAATCAAGAATTGAAGGAATAAGGCTAAGGAAATGGCTTTGTCAGTCAGTAAAAGCATTTACCCAGTTGGGATTCCCAGGAGTCATGGAAAAAGCAAGGTGCTGTAGCATCTGTAATACCAACATGCCTACAGTGAGATGGGAGGCAGAGGCAGGAGAATCTCTCAGAGGTTTGCAGGCCAGATAGCCTAGTGTATACAACACAATGGCAGGAACAAGAGAGACCCTGCCTTGCACAAGACAGAAGACATAACCTTCTGAAAGCTATCTTCTGATCTACTTATGCCTGCACTCCTATGCACATTATTACATAACACACATGTGCAAATATAGCATACATATACACACACTAAGAAATTATAGATGCATAACAACAATGCTATGATGTAAAAATAAAGAAATAAAGAATAATAAAGAAAATCTCATGTAACAACAAATTAGGGCTCTGTCTAATCCAAGTTGATCCCTGTCCTGACCACATATTCTCTGTTCATTCTCAAGCCCACTAGTTCAGCTGTCCCATCTCCTGAGACCCTCCCAGGCTTCAAGTTGTGTTTGGAGTCCCCTGCCTATGGTCAGGTGTCCCCAGTTCCAAACTTTAATCTCTTAGTTCACTTGCAAACTTCTGCTCTGTTGGATGCTTTCTTCGCCAATATGGGCTTCAGGGTCTCCCAGTATGCTGCCTCTCAGGACAAGCCTCCTCTCTCCCCTCCTATGGGCACAGGGCTCAGTCTTGTGGAAAGCAGATTGAGGAAAGCACCAACCTCTGGCCTCCACGTGCACATATATGCACACATATGCACAAGCAAAATACACAGACATATATAATAATACACACAAGGAATACTTAGAATTCCTTACAGGAGCAACACTACTTTTTCAAGTAATAAAAACCAAAATCAAAAGAAACATTATTAGTTAATTCTAGATAACTGATTATTTTTCCCCAGTTATTATTGTTAATGTATCTGTGTGTCCGTGATATATATGTGTGGGTCTGTCCCTCTCTCTGTCTGTCTCTGTCTCTCACAGTCTCTCTGTCTATCTCTCTCTTTCTCTTTCTCTCTCTCTCTCTCTCTCTCTGTGTGTGTGTGTGTGTGTGTGTGTGTGTGTGTGTGTGTGTGATGGGAGGCAGTCAGAGATCAACTTTGTGAAGTTTGGTCTCTCCTTCCACTTTACATGAGTTTTAACATCCCACACATGTGACTGAGTTTACATGGCAAACACCTTTACCTACTTAGGCCATCTCCCCAGCACAAGTGATTCTTAGGGCAAAAGGAGGTAGATACGTCCTACGTGCAGTGGATGACCTCTATGGTTTCATGACTGTGTGCCTGTGAGTTCCCACAGTGATTCCAGATGCTGAGATACTCCTGGGCACAAACTCACTGCATTCGTTACTCCTGTGGCGATAGAGCCCAGGATGAGAAGCACAGAAACCCAAGACGGAAATATGATGAGAAGGAAAAAGAGAAAACATAAAAGGGAAGAGATGGAAACAGATAGCTGGCAGGGTGAAGAAGAAAACAGTCCCTCTGAATAGAAAAATAGCCGCAGGGTATTCCCAAATACTGCTGCTTGTTACATCCACATTTTGACAAAGGAGACCATATGGTGCTGCCTGTCCTAACAGCCCTGATCTCGGCCAAGCCCTGGCTGGAGAAGTGGAGCCCGCACAGTAACAACAGGCTCCCGCCACATCGATTCTGTTGATGTTGGAGCTGATTAAAGCAGATGTTTCCTGTCGGTCTGTGACTCTCTGCCCAAAGAGCTCAGCAGTATCCTCTGTTCCTGCAAGAGCCTCACACCACTGGATTTCCCGACCTTCATTGTTCCATGTATAAGTCGCAGCGGGCGGCATCCCCAACCCGTCCTCCCAACCTCAAGCCCAGCAGCTCCACACTCTGGAATCTTCTTTTTAAAATGAAAGATAGTTTATAGCTAGACAAAGGAGGACTCAACTAAGAAAAGTGCCCCGCAATCTCATGGGTGGGGCTGCTGTGGGCAGCAAAATTACTGAACAGTTTTGGTGGAGGAAGGGTGGAATTCAAGTGTGGTCCCCAAGATCTAGAAATTGATCTGCTGACAAAGGATGCTTCCATCAAGCCCAGAAGGAGGGAATTTAGCGTGCTTGACCTGTGTCTCTTTCATCTTTCAGGTAGTAGCCAACAGTAGGAGAAGGTAGAAAATTTAGTATATGGTAGATACCAGAATCAGACCAGAAATATAAGGACCATGGCTTTCAGCTCGAGAGCCGTGAAGGCTATGGTACTTGGGTTTGCTTCCAGTTGTCATAACATTAGGATTATGATTTAGAGACATGATTGTCTTCAATAAATGGTTCAATAATATGGGATTCTTGAGTGAGGGAGAAAATAACAAGACAAAAGACATTAGTAATAACCTTTAAAAAAAAAAACCCAGTTAGTATTCACTGAGTTCTTATTCCATATGGACCTCATTACTTTACAACTCCCATCTGCAAGTGATGGAGATGAATCCAGGGCCTCCTGCACGGCCGGCAAGCACCTACATTAATAATCCCATTTGAGTTCATGACAACCCAATACAGCTGACTTTTGTTTGGCAAATGAGAAAATAAGCAAAGAAAGGTTAGGTGGGGTGAAAGGTTAGGTGGGGTGAAAGGTTAGATGGGGTGAAACATTAGGTAGGGGTGAAAGGTTAGGTGGGGTGAAAGGTTAGGTGGGGTGAAACATTAGGTAGGGGTGCATCTACCTGATGACTAGTAACGAGGGTCTCAGCTCAACCTTGGATCAATGTGACACTGAAGTCTGGGCTCTTGCCACTGCACTTTTTTGTTGGACTTTGTCACTCCAGTGGATGGTTTGATGCACAGTGAACTCTCTCTTCCTGACCTAGCTCACCCCATCTCACCACAGGGTCCACTGCTACAATCAGAGCACTCCACTCAAATTGAAATAAAAAGCAAAGTTGGCATGGTCCATTTCCAGGGTTCCCATGAACGATGCTCATAATGTAAAAGAAGAAAAGACAGTTACACCAAGTCCTGGTCACCTCCGCCCAACTTTTCTCCACTAACAAGTCGCCTGTATAGGAGTGCCTTAATATCCTATGTGTTGCCACTAAGACCTCACTATCTCACTAAATCAGAAATCTGAGCCTATTTGCTGCACGCCCAGACAAAGTGTGATGGCTAATCTTTTCAACCTGACACACCTGGAGGGGAAGACTTGCATTCATTAGATTGGCCTGAGGGGCATTTTCTTTCCTTTTTTTTTTTTTTTAATTCTTTGTAAATTTTGTATCATGCACCCCAATCACCATCTCCCCATATCTGCCTTCTGCCCCTGCAACCTCTACCCTAAAATAAAAATAATTAAAAATATCTCACTGTGGAAGCTACAGTGTGCCCCACAGTATATACTCTTTTGCCCAGCTTGCAAATGTTCACTGCAATGAGTCACTGGTCTGGCTCAAGGCCTCTGACTTTTGCTACTCTATCAATACTGGATTCTCACTGGGGCTCCTCTCAGATACCCTGTTGCCCTGTGTCATAGAGATCCTGCAGCTTTGAATCTGCAGGGCCAGCCCCTTCACAGGCTCCAGCAGTTCATAGATGGGGTAGATGCTGGGGCGGGCCAACTCAAAGCCCTGGATCTGGGCCTAGGTGGTAGCTGAGTCGTTCAGCCTGCCAGCTCTCCTGGACCTACACCACAAGGGCCATCTCTCCTGCTTTGCCTGGTTGAGGGTTTTGGGGGCATCTCTTCTGCCTGTTGCAGCCAGCAAGAAGCAGGACCAGCTCTCCTGTGCTCACACCACCAGGGCCACCTCTCCAGCACTGCCCTGACAAGGAGCGGTCCAGCTCCACCCCTACCACCACCACCACCCCTTGCCCTCAGGGCTAGCTCCAATGCCCATACCATCGGAGCCAGCTCTACTGTGCTGTAAGATGCAGACCAGCTCTCCTCAATGCTATAACCAGTGAGGAGTGGGGACAGCTCTCCCAAATGCTGTAGCTGGTGAGGGGGCAGGACCAGCTCTGCGAATGCCTCAGACATCAACATGTGGCCCCAGGCGGCAGACCAGAGTAGGAATATTCCACATGGGCTTTGGTGGTAACACGGGCCATGGGCATTGACACAGATTCCCCCCACTGCTGCAGGGCCACAGACTCAGACACGCCCCTCAGCTGCAGCAGCGGCACAGGCCAGGATATCACCATAGCCTCAGGCAGCAGTGCAGGCAAATCACATCAGGCCGTTTCTCACCAGCCTATGGTCTTCAGTTCTGCCTCTCTTCATAGTGCACAAACCACTCTGCTCCTCTTTCTCTACCATCTCTTCACCACATAGTGGCTCATCTCATCACCAACACACACACACACACACACACACACACACACACAGACACACACACACACACATGCAATATGGTGTCAGGATAGGACCTTTGTAGTGTCTTCTCTTGATTGATAATTGATGTGAGGGGCAGCCCACTGTAGGTAGTGCCACACCTTGGCAGGTGGGACTAGACTGTGTAAGAATGGAGTTGAATGAGCAGAGGAAAGCAAGCCAGCAAGCAATTCCTTCACTGCCTCTGACTCCGCTCCTACTTCCAGTGTCCTGTCCTGAGTTCCTGAACTAACTTCCTTCAGTGATAGACTCTGGCCTGGAAGTTATAAGAACAACCTTTTCCTGCCCAAGTTGCTGTTGGCCGTGGTGTTTACCACACAGCAGAAAGCAAACTAGACCATGCAGAGGAGAGAATTCAATAAATGTCCGTTGATGAGTAAGTGAATTTGTCACAATAAGCAAGGGACATCAAAGGGGATGGCATTTGGAGGGGGATGCCCATAATTCTAGAATATTCTTTAATGATGAACAAGTAATTTAAATTCGTTTTATTCTTGACAGAACTAGGACTTAGCAAGATGCCACTTCCCAGAAGATCACAGGGCTAGCTCCTCACAGGAGGGCTTCAGGAATGTTTCTCTCTTTTCTGGATTCTTTTTTTCTTAAATATTTTTATTAACTTTTTGAGAATTTCACAAAATGTGTTTTTATAATTCCTGCTTTTATTCTTCTTGCTTGTTTGTAATATAATTTTATAGAGTCTCACACATGAGCACAGCATCTACCTCATGCCTGTCATTCTCTCTCCTCCCCAAGCTCTTCTCCCAAGCTCAGTATTTCTTTTGTAATTACTTTTTCATGTACATACATATGCCTTGTGTACATATGTGCCCATGTATAGATCACCTTCTGAGTCATTTAGCTTTGCATGTGTGTACATGTGTCCAGAGATGACCACTAGGGGTTAAACAACCTATGTCCTAACTTACTCCTGAAGGAGACTGATCTGCCCCCTATCAGGAGGCACTGACCTCCTGTAGCACTTATCTAGGGATGGGACAGTGTAGGATTTCTGTATCATTTGGGATTGAGTGTGACATAAGACCAGGTCCTATGACAAGGTAATAACCAGCACTGCTGGGACCTCTGCTGTGCCTTTGAATCTCCAGAATTACAAGTTATACGAACCTTTTGTCTTTATAACATTAGATGCCTCTGGTACATTGTTGTAGGAACAACTCACCTGGAGAAAGATCACACCTGAGCGTGGTGGAACAGGGTCCACTAGGACATTGTATCAGCAGAGAATCAACTGTCCCCCTGGAGTTGCTCCTTCTAGATATTTTAATAGGTGTAATACAGCTTTCCTTCACAGCTATGTCACTGCATGACAGTCTCTGTGCTTAGAACTAAAAGCCTTTAGCTTCCTGTGCCAGCAACACTCACTGGTCAAGCTGGTTTGCTTTCAGTGTGCTTTTTCCACATAGAACAACTTAGTTATTTTTGAGAGAAGAAAATTATACCTTTATTCATTGGGTTCTGAGTCACTGCATCCTAACAGCCTGAATGCTTTTCTCTAGAAGATATTTCTCCCTTCCTCTGCCTTCTTCTCATCATTATCTTTATTAGTTTTGCCAACATCACAGTTTATGTCATCCTCTGGGGTTCTTTAAGGGAAATTTCTGAGCAAATTTAGATGTTTTCTATCTCTATCGAGCACCACTTTTCTATAGAGAGTGTTGAAGACATTGTTGACAACTGAGGCAGAGATTGCCCTTTGCCCCCTCTGACTAGCCTCCCCTGCTTTCTTCACAAGAACACTCAGTTTTGGCTCTGTGTATGATGACTACATTTCTCAACCCAAAAGTTCTCAACACTGAGTCTTAATCATATATGTCAGTATCCATTTCTGTGAGAGCTGTGTATCCTTGGCTGCTCTTTATCCTCTTCTCTTCCTAAATTAAAACATGGATATGTTTTGCTCATTTCCTAATCTGGTTAGTAGTTCGGCCAAAAGCTACAAAAGTAAAATAAGAGAAGCACATAATGAATTGTTTTGTGATAAACTTGTTCACAGAGAGATTTGTGAGAGTGGATTTCTGTGTCCTACTGTCTTGAGCCCTGAAAATGAAAGGGGAGGAGAAGGTAGGGAGGAGGAGGAGAAAAAAGAAGGGTTGGAGGAGGAGAGAGAAAAAGAAGAAGAGGAGGAAGAGAAGGGGAAGGAGGAGGAAGAGGAGGAAGAGGAGGAGAAAAAAGAAGGGTGCAGAGGAGGAGAGCGAAAAGGAAGAAAAGGAGGAAGAGAAGGGGAAGAAGGAAGAAAAGGAATAAGAATGGGAGAAGAGGAGGAGGAAAAGAGGAGGAGGAGGAGAGAAAGAGGAAGAAGAGAAAGAAGAAGAGGAGGAGGAGGAGGAGGAGGAGGAGGAGGAGGAGGAGATGGCAGTAGTATACTTTGAATGTAGTTTAATTGCTGAACTGTGTCCCTTGAGGGCCCATGTAGTGAAAAGCTTGAACTCCAAGGTATTGGAACCATTGGAATGTGGGCCTAAAGGAGGGTATTTGAATTGTTGAGGGTATACTAATAAAGGGGTACGTAGGCCCAGTACCTCTCTCTGTCTCTCTAACATCCTGTTTGCCAACATTAAGCACTTTCACACATGATATGTGGAAGCATTCTACTATGATGTTACTGTAGCTGGGAAGATCTTCACCAGAATTGAAGCCATACTGTGCCCTAGAACCTCCAAAACTAGGACTTAAACAAACCTTTTCTCCTTACAATGTTAGATACCTTGAGTATTTTGTTATAGCAATAATGCAGTGACCTCAACTTAGTCATGTCCAGTCAAAGCTACAACCCATTCTGTGGCCCCCAAAATGTCATTAGATGAGAGTTTTCTCTAGAAATCTCTAAGACCTTGTTTGACTCACTCACTATATTCAAGTTTCTAGTGCTCTTGACTCTATCGGATTTAATAGGATACATTTAAAGAAATCCCATTTGAGAGGTTAAATATTTAATACTTCCATCTCCAGAATCTGTTTGCGATGCATCAAAAGACTTGAGTAGTGGCTTAGCAGAGAAAGGGGCAAAGTCGATATAAAATCAGAAAATAAACACTTATAGCAAATAAATTAAGGTCAGATGCTGTTAGGAAATTACAGAGTAACAGAGAAATCCATTCTCACAAATCTCTCTGTGAACAAGTTTATCACAAAACAATTCATTATGGTGTTTCTCATATTTTACTTTTGTAGCTTTTGGCTGAACTACTAACCAGATTAGGAAATGGACAAATGCTTACAATAGGGACCTGATTCACATATGTTTCTTCAGTGGGATGTCTGCAGATACAGTCAAAGCCCTATCATCACAATTAATGGGAGAGATAAATGTTTAGGAGAGTTAATGGATTTTGGCTGGCAGACAGACAGACACAGATGTGTTTTAAAAGAAAAACAAAACAACAACAAAAATCCTCCCACTAAGTGAATTTTCAAAAGAGATAGGCATGCAGCATCCAACATGTTTCTATGAACATGCCTCTAGGGGAAACAGAGGTCCAAAGATTTCTCACTTTTTGCAGCTTTTAAAGATATTAATTAAAAGATAGGTCAAAGGGCAATAGACCTAGACCTGGATCACTAGCTAAAAGGACCATACAAAGAAGAGATAAAGAAAATTTGCAGGCATTGTTCATCAAACAATCATAAAATCTGTGGGTATGTGACATTCACACAGCAGTCTTCCTTTAGAATGTGTACAGGGCCCACAGCAAGGAACCTCACAACCTCTCTACCTGGATGATACAGAGGTAGATTCAAGTCACTGACCTTTAAATGCTAAGTCCTAAGTATGCATTGTGTTTTCAATGTGAAATGTTTCCCATAGGTTCATGTGTTTGAACACTTAGTTTCCAGCTGATGGAGCTGATGGAGCCTCCCCAGAGGAAGTGGGTTCCTGGGGTGAGGGATTGAGGCTCTATTGACAAGTCATGCTTACCGTTCCTACTCTGCTGCCTAATTGCAAATATATTGTGAGCTCCCAGCCTCCTGATTCTGCAACCATGACTTCCCAGCCATGATGGAATGATCCCCTTGAACCATAAGCCAGAATAAACCTTTCCTCTCTTTAATCGCTTTGTGTTGATTATTTGCTCACAGCAATGAAAAAAGTAACTGATGCACTATGAGACTAATCCACCATGGTTTAGACGGTGTCTGTAAAACATCATCTGATAATAACGGCCTTACTTCCCTGAGTCCCTACCATGGATAAAACTGCTCTAAGTCGTGTCCCCCCCCCCCCATCTACTTACTAGTCACAAAGAGGTTTGCTCTCATCATCCTTATTTAAGAAAGGAAACCAGAAAAGTCAGGTAGCCCAGCCCAAGGTCACAAAACCAGGAAGAGTACAAGCCCAGGCTATCTGCACACAGATTTCAGGGTGGCTCAAAGAGGACTATGTCCTGGCTTCTGCAGGCACATCAGTACCCTGGTGGTTCCAAATGTTCGCTCTTCTCAGATGATGGTCTCCCCTGCCGTCCCCTATGCATGTATAAAAGATCTTTAGGATGCAGTGCCGTCATGATTTCAGAGCACTTCCCTAATCTGTCCTTAAGCCTCAGATGAGCAGCCCTCTCAGTATCTGGTTAAATACCTGACAAAAATATTCATTAATTGTGTTTTGGTGGAGTTTGCTTGATGGAGACAGAAGGTGACAAGGAAGATCAGCACCAGAAGTAAAATGCTGGACCAAACAGTGGGCCAGGGATGAGGGCAAGGCTGAAGATGGTGAGAAAACAGTGGGCCAGGGATGAAGGCAAGGCTGAAGATGGTGAGAAAACAGTGGGCCAGGGATGAAGGCAAGGCTGAAGATGGTGAGAAGCGGGAGTGGGCCAGGGATGAAGGAAAGGCTGAAGATGGTGAGAAGCGGGAGTGGGCCAGGGATGAAGGAAAGGCTGAAGATGGTGAGAAGCGGGAGTGGGCCAGGGATGAAGGAAAGGCTGAAAACGGTGAGAAGCGGGAGTGGGCCAGGGATGAGGGCAAGGCTGAAAATGGTGAGAAAACAGTGGGCCAGGGATGAGGGCAAGGCTGAAAATGGTGAGAAGCGGGAGTGGGCCAGGGATGAAGGGAAGGCTGAAAACGGTGAGAAGCGGGGGAAAATGAAGGTGGGTAAGGAAAGAGGAGCATAACAGAGGAAAGGAAAATAAAGGAGAGTAAAGGAAAGAAGGGAGAGGAAGGGAAGGAGGGAGGGAGGAAGGAAAGGGTCAAGGGCTTGTGGATAAGAAAGGACAGAGGTGGCTGGGCAGTGGTGGCACACACCGTTAATCCTTGGGAGGCAGAGGCAGGCAGATTTCTGAGTTCAAGTCCTGCCTGGTCTATGGAGTGAGTTCCAGGACAGCCAGGACTATACAGAGAAACCCTGCCCCCACCCCCACCCAAAAAAAAGAAGAAAGAAAGAGAGAGAGAGAGAGAGAGAGAGAGAGAAGGAGGGAGGGAGGGAGGGAGGGAGGGAGAGAGAGAGAGAGAGAGAGAGAGAGAGAGAGAGAGAGAGACCTGTGTGACCTTGTGTGTGTGAAGGCCATGTGTGACCACACAGAGAAGCCTTGTTTTGAAAAACAACATCATGGGCAAGGGCTGCCATTGCAAGTTTAATGCTTTGTTCGTCATGAGTAGTGGAGGATTTGGGGGAGCACAGGGAGGAAAAAGAAGAGGACTCTGAATTCCCTTCTGAAACTGTACCCCAACACCCTCTTAAACTTCACAGCACTTTGTTGTCTAGTAGGTTACAATGTTACTATAAGTACTACTTTCCTCTGGCAAAAAAGAACAAATGTATCCATTAACATCATTTGATCTAAAAAGGAACGACCCTCATCCCAGCTCTGCTTAAGGAGGGGGAGAGGCTTAAGGCTGTCCACCCACCCTATTGGCTATGACCCTGTTGAAATCTCTAACCAGGTTCAAGTCTCAAGGAAATGTGTTTAGTGCCTTCGTCTCTCAGCCTCCTAAGCAGAGTGCTGTGAGATCTAGAAATCCTGTGACATTTGCGCCATCCACTCTGCTCTAGAGAGCCAGAGTGAGTGAGGAGACTGGAGATACAAGCAACGCCTTCCAAGGGAAAACAGAAAGGAGAATAATCAGGTTAAATGAGCTGCTGGATCAAGGTTCACCTGAGGCCGGCCTATGCTTTGTGTGGGCCAAACACTGCTTAACTATTTAGGTCCCGCTTCATCTAGTTTCTCTCCTGTTCTGTACAAAGGCCCTGACAGATACAATCTGCGTCCTGGATAGAGATCTTGCCTTCTCAAATACAGGCCTGAACTCACCAAAGAGTTGTCCTCAGTGCTGGGATATAAACCACAGATGCGATCAGGGACTCTAGAAGCAGCTGTAACTCCAAATGCCACAGTCATACCTCAGGTAGAAACCAGACCTGAGCTGAGCTGAAGATAATCAAGCCAGGTCTCCACTCTCATCTGTGCTGAGTATGCAGACAGAGACAGCCAAGAATCCTTTTTTTTCCTTCCTTTTAGGCATGGATTTCTGAACAGCGATAGCTAGCCCATTCCCTACTGAAGAAACTCACCACACTTCATCAGTACCATTTATGTGTTGGGTCACCAGTGTTGTCAGTCTTGGATATAAAACTCTCAGAGAGAAGGAATCTTATCTGCTTAGCCTACTTGCACAGAAGACAGCCTGGCAAAGCTGCTGAAACCAGATCAACACTGTTGGTTCAGCTGCTGCTGCTGATCTTACAGCTTCAAGCAGATCCGGGGGGCAAGGGTGTGGACGTACATTCCAACTTTTTCAACATTTTCCTGGAAGTCCCATGTTAAAGCCAGGAGGTGCTTCCTCCCAAACTTGACTAATGAGAGGGACATGATCAAAACAAAATGAAAAAAAGGATCAAAATTACAAGGCCGTTTTGAGCTCAAATTATTTGTGTCTGGTGCTATTTACCACCATTTGGGCAATATGTCTCTCCTGCTACATGGATCCCCAGGCCAACCACACAAGTGACATCCATTCCTGTACAGCCAGAACTTTTGTTGCTTCAAACAGCAGGAGTAGTCAAGAAACAAGACTTGAGGCAGACAATCTGATAGTTTCAACCTTGATGGTATCTTTATTTTCATCTGACCTTCGACAAGTTATGTAACCTCTTAGCATCAAATCTTTTCTATAAAATACAGTGTCCACAATATAGTCTGTTCCAATATTTCTGTGGATGTGTGGGGAAGATAGTAGTCTTATCCAAGAGCTCATGGGAGATAAAAATACAGTCATATTCTCCTCTCAGTTGAACGGCAGCAATCTGGGGACCTTCTCAGTTCCCCCTCTGAACCTCCTCACTTTTCTCTCCTCCTTCGAGTAAAATCAATGATATTCAGCCAGCATTTGAGCCATGTGACAGCTGGCGCAGCTTACTGTGATCATGGGAGGTTAAAACTTAAAAGTCACTTAATTTTTGTTGTTGTTGTTGTTGTTGTTGTTGTTGTCAATGGGAGTTTAAAAAAAAGCAGTTCAGAATAGAAGCACATATAAAAATCAACATTCTCACATCCTGGAAACACACACTGGGCCTAGAATGCTTCATCACTTTCTTTCATGCCATGCTCCATGCCAAGCACATGGATGAGGGTTACCCTGCTGGCTGGCTTCTCTGTATGTTTTCTGTGGTTAAGAAATTTGACTACTGGTTTTTCAAATTGTAAACTTTTTCCAGATCTAAATGAAAAAGGTAAGTCTTTGTCAAAGAAGATGAGGTTGCCGCTGGCACATTTATGTTCTGATTCAGCATGAAGAAGAAAAACTCCAGAGACCCCTCCTGTCTCCTGACTCCAACCAACATTTTCAGGAAGGTCTCTGTGTGTGCAAAGCTCTGTGGTGACAAAGGGGGTCAGGCACAGTAAATGACAGTTCCTGATGCTGGCCGTAGAGGAAGGCTCAAAAGAGGGAGGGAGAGAGAGAGAGAGAGAGAGAGAGAGAGAGAGAGAGAAAGCTAGCTGAGCAAGGCAGGGGAAGCAAGCCATTAAGGAGCATCCCTCCATGGCCTCTGTATCAGCTCCTGCTTCCTGACCTGCTTGAGTTCCAGTCCTGACTTCCTTGGTGATGAACAGCAGTGTGGAAGTGTAAGCTGAATAAACCCTTTCCTCCCCAACTTGTTTCTTGGTCATGATGCTTTGTGCAGGAATAGAACTAAGACAATACCCAGTTAAGACTGGGTCCTTTGGCATCCTTTGTCTTCTCCTTAGCATGTGTGTCTATTTCCCCTGTATCTGAGTGATAGTATCACAAATTTTCATCTTGGTACAAAAGTCAACGGAGGTCTGTTGGCAGTGCACAGTAATCTTTCAGAATTATATGCACCAAGATCTGTGGTGTTCTGCAAGCCATTTTTCCAAAATGGTAAGTACCCAAAGTGAAGAAATGCCACTCATTCATTTACTAAGTACACACTAAAAACTATTTCTGTGCCAATTTTGAGGAAAGGGACAGTGTTTTTAGTTCCCATTATTATAGTGGCAAAGAATCCGAGAAGAGCAAGCCTGCTCTAAGATGGAGGGTCTTTGACACCAAAGACTCAAAGGTAGCGCTGGACTCCAAACTCAAAACGAAAACAATGAGCTGGAGTGAGGCAGGTAAAGGCAGCACTCAGAGAAGCACCTGGACATGCACTGAAGAGGCCGTGGACCAAGGGAAGCATAAGCCGCATGTATCTGAAAGGCGGAAGAGAGCCTAACAGGGGCTGGTGGGATCTGTATACCCAGGCACCAGAATACCAGAAAAATTGTAGGAAGGAGAGAGGTATGATTTTTTTGCCTTCGAACAATGTCCTTGGGGGAATCCAGAATAAGGGATGAAGATGAACAATTATTGCAATAACCCAAGGAAGAAAGAACGTGAAGACCAGAGCAGTAAACACAAGACTGGAAAGTGGAGACTGAGTCGAAACACAATGGGATGCTCAAATACCCGACCGTGGTCTGTCTCTGTTGGAGCAGCCAGTCAGAGTAAACACAAATGTTGAATGTTATAAGGGATAAGAAAGAAGCCCTTCTGTCTGGAACATAGGCCAGTGGTGCAGTGCTCTGCCTATCATGTGCAAAGCCCTGCCTTTGATCACCGGCACCAAAAACCTAGTTCATATAAGAAACCAATAATCATCATAATAAATAAGGCCAGTTGCAAAATGATGGATATGACAAACCTGTCTAAGTTGAGGTCCCCCAAAGGAGAGAGCCTAGATGTATAGTGAGCAAGCTGAGAGGGCCAAAACGGCTGGCTTATGTGCTGGTCGCCCTGGTGATTCTTTGGTTGATCCCTTCCATTCCTTGATCCCCATTTCACTCAGTATTCCGCTCTCCTTCCCAAAGGGAATTCCCAGGCTCCCTCTGGGTTAAGTCAGTCAGAGACAACAGCAGGAGAGTGGAGGGAGAGAGGACAGAGTTCATTACATCTCTCTCCCTTCAAGCTCAGTCCTCACGCAACAGCCTTCCCGGTCCTAGAGAGTCACATCAGTGATTACTGTCACTCTGGCCTCCCCATTCTTTTCTGACCTTGGGACGTTTCCTTAACTTCATTTATTCCTCCACAGATTCTCTTTGGTAAGCCACCCTCCCTTTTTTTGGAATTTTTTGATGATGTGTTGCATGTACATCTTTGTGTAGGTATGTGCACATGAGCAGAAGGCAGAAGAAGGTATCAGCTTTTCCGGAGTTGGACTTAGAGGCAGTTGTGAACTGACCAAGGTGGTTGCTAGGAAGCAAACTCGGGTCCTTTGCAAGAGTAGCTCTGAACCGCTAAGCCATCTAAAGCCTCTTTTTCAGAGCACCGGTTCCTTCCTGCCGTCATTCTAATGGGTGTAAAGAGTTTCATGGAAATCTGTGATGAAGGCTTTCCCGCTTTTTCCCCTGCTGTTTCACTAGGAGACTCGGCCATGTTTATCTGCTGAGGCAAAAATGCTCCCATCTTTCCGTTGCAAAAGCAATCTATGGAAGCCAAGTGATCGGCCCTAACTCATCACTCTCCGTCTCGTCGCCTTGTACGTCATGACTGATTCAGGAGATGAAACAGCACGGAGCTGTGGATGTGGCAAGGGTCGAGGTCACCATACATCAGTAGAACCCCACATACTTGCAGGATTAACACTGTCTGAATTCCAGGAACCAGCTGAGCATGATCAAGATAAGCTACAGTCGGTATTGTAGATTGAGGATTGGCAGGCAACCACAGCAAACCACAGATTCATGGGTAAGTGCTTTCATATGTGTTATACGGGACTCCTTAGCCCAGCCGCACAGCCAGGCCCAGCTGCATGTTTCTGATGGCCCATGACCTACCTGTGACCTCCTCAGAGTCTTTCTATAACTACCCCTTCAAAGCCCCCTCCTCGCCAAGTTTATGGCACCAACTTCCTATCCCCATAATTTATATTCCAATTTGTGCGTCTATGCTCTTTTTTCTTTACATGTTATTTTCTGCATTATTAGACAGTGAGTTCTGCCATAGCAAGGGACCACATCTAGGGCATGGAACATACTTAGAAAATATTTTCTAGCGAATAAATACTGGACACGCAGGTGGCACCGAGAGCCAAAAGAGGGGGGGCAGGGGAGTTGAAAGTCACTAGTGTGTCACTGTCCTGTTTATACATATGCACCCTTTGTGGCCTTGTTTATAGTCAAAACATTCTCATAGCTGGACCCTTTGGATGTCTTCAGGGATGCTGTCCTCCTGTAAGAGTAGAACTCTCCCTAGTGAGCAGGGCTGGAGCCTGCATGTTTGCCTCGCTTTGCACAGCTTTCGGCACAGCCCCAAGCACAGATAGGAGCGTCATAAATATTACTAAATGATGATGACACCAGGGATGATTTAGTACCTCCATGTGGGTGGAGACGGACCTCGGGCCACAAACACACTCTGAATGTGCATTGCTTCGCCAATCATCTGACCCAGAATGTTTTCAACAACCCAGCTCATCTGTACCAAGAATCAGACACATTCAGATGACAGGGTCCCCAAAGAATGCCATTTTCAAAGCTGAAAGTTTATTATCCAGGGGTAAATGGAATCTTTGTCTTTGTGATACTGTGAGAATGGAAGTTAAAGACAATGAAAGTCTTTCCCTGGGAAACACCAGTTTTATTTGTGAACAATGAAAGTTTGGAGAACTCGTCAGTTTCAAAAGTACCCTACCCATTCTGAAATACCAAGGGTTAAGTGGGTCATTGTCCATCTCTCAAGCATTCACTGTCACCCTGGCATTTGTGGATACAAACCTATGGTTTCATTTACTTAATAATAGCAATAACAACAATAATAATAACAACAAGTGATTTGGAAAACCACAAGAAGACCAACCTGCATTTGTTCACTAGGAAGAAAGAGGCTTATAAAGTGTCCATCATGAGAACCCACAAGGGAGCCACCCAGCAGATCAAATACCCAAAACAAATCAGCACGTCAGAGCCCCACAGAATCCTGAATCCCAACCAGCAAGCATGAATAATCCTTTTAAACGGTCACTCATGTATCAGAACAGGCCCATTGTACATCTCTAAGCAGGGCCTCTGGCTTCTGACTGAACGAACGGAGGTTTTCTTGGGAAAGTGGATAAAGTGAAATCAAGAGCGCCTGGGACATTTCCACGAGAAAAGAGGACAAATGGTTTCTGTTGTCAGAATGACACTTCCCACTCCTGGCCCTGGCTCCGTAAGCTGTTGGCTACCCCACAGCTAGGCAGAATTTTCAACCGCTCTGGCTGGCACCCTCTGGATCCCCGAGTGAGTGTATCAGGAGATACAGGGTCGAATCCTGCCAGTTTCCAGTTAACTGTCGGACCCAGCACAAGGCTCATCATTAACAAATCGAGAGCAATGACTGATACATGTTCCAAACAACAACAACAACAACAACAACAACAACAACAACAACAACTATTGTCAGGATAAGTGGTATATATGCAAATTCTGTCTACATTATAAAATTGGGGTTAAGTGATATTCTGTGATATCAAATAAACTACACAATGCCCTGGATCCTTTCCCTGGGAGCCTGAACCATATGGCATCCACTCACACAGATACATACATACACACAAATAAAAATTAAAAATAATAAAATAATTCTCTTTAAAACAAAACAAAACAAAACTATTTCACTCACAACAGGATCAACATGTAACAAGAACCATGAGGTACCTTCACGAAAAACACTCAAGAAAGGCTACTTCGAAATACACCTATGGACTGTGAGAGCTGATATCATTAAAATGCAGTCCTCCTGAAATGGACCCATAGGTTCAACACGACCTCAGTCGAGGTCTCAAAGGGCTCTGGTGTAAAGGGACACATGTTTGGTAACAGAGAGGCCTACTGGATACATAGGTATTAATTAGACAAAGAGTAGAAATGATGGGACGGGAGGGCTGGCCTGATTTCAGTGTGGTATATCTGTGAAGATCAGCAAGATGGATAGAACAGGATAAAAGAGATGAATATCTCCAGTCAATTTGTAGCAATAAAATCAATACTATTCAGGGGACAGGAAATTCCTCCAGGTCACAGAATTGGAGCATGGAAAAAGATAACCCTCAACTGTTACTTCACAGCACACATAAAAAGGAACCAAAAAGTAAGGACTCAATGGGAGTGACCTTAGCCAAAATGTCCAACACTGGGGAGCGGGGACTTGAAGAGTCCACCTCCAGTAGATAGACAGGGCCTCAAGTGAAGGGATAGGCTTACTAACCCACAGTCATAAATGTTAAAACTTTTCAAAAGAAAGACACAGGGAAAATATCTTTTTAACCTTAAGAGTGTTAGACAGCAATTTCCTCTGAGAACCATCCCATCTTGGGGGGAAATAAATAACTCAGTGGCTTCAGGAGTCCCTGACACTGGCCAAGTATACTAGGCCTCTCCTTCCACAGCATATATAAGCTGTAAGGACTGTTGAGAGAGTATCAAATAAATTGAGCTTTTTAGACAAAGCTCAGACCAGCCAAGTCACCTGGAAGAAACAGGTCATCCAGGTACTCAAAGAGGCTCAGATCACCTGAACTGCTGGAAAGGACACTACCCAGCCTAGTGAGCTACCTGCAGGCTGTGCAGGGGGTCCTGGTTTCCATGTTTCATGAGCCCATGCCGGGGAGGGCTTTGGATGATGCAGCTGTCTTTGAGTCATTTCTGCCCCTGTAAATAACTCCCCACCCTAATTCCTGTAAGCAACCCCAATAAACCTCAGTTCACCAAGTTGGACTTTGGTAGTGTCCTTACTTTGGTCTGCCTTGAGTTCCTTACTGGGGGGAGTTTCATGTTTCCCAGGAATAGTATCACACAACAAGAGTAGGCAAACATTTCTCAAAAAAAAGTCAAAAGCCTTTATAGTAACAACATAGTTAGTGAAGCATAAGAAAAAATTAGCAAACTAGGTTTAATAAGAATTCAGAACCTCTGCCCATCAGAAGGCACTAACTGAGAAATGGAAAGCAGATGCTGAAGAGATAGTGCAAAAGTGTGTGCCCAAAATTTGTGTTAGAAAGCTAGGTATTGTAGCAGATTGGTAACCCCAGCCCTGGTGTGGCAGAGACACACAGATCTCTAGATCATTTGATGATTTCCAGATCAGTGAGAGACCCTGTCTCAAAATTGAAGTGTGACCATCATCTGAGAAATGATACCTGAAATTGACCTCTGGCCTCCATACACACACACACACACACACACACACACACACACACACACACACACACACACATATATATATATATATATATATATATATATATATATATATATATATATGCACACATACACATGCACACAAGCACACACATGTGTACACATACACACACACATAGAGGGTTGGGGACCAAACTACAGGCAGGGAAAATACAAGCAATACTATATTTGACAAAAGGCTAATGATATATATATATATATATATATATATATATATATATATATATATATATATATATATCTTCACAAATCAATAACACAAAACACAGCAACCCAACTTTAAGTACATACAAATACCCTTTGAATGAATTCACAATATAAGAAGGTAATAAGGAGCTGGTAAGCTTACAAAATCATCCAAAACTGTCAGTTATTGTGTAGTGAGATTTTAAACTACACTGAAATGCTATCTATCACACAGTAGAATGACCACAGTTAAAAATCTGTCCCAAGCCCCAGATATCAGTAAGGATATGAAACAACCAAAACCCCTACATTTCTGAGAAGCGCGTATGGTAGAAAACAGCTTTCAGCTTATTGAATGTACAACTATCCTAAAAATCAATATTTATTCTTAGATATTTACCCTGGTGTGATTAAAATGTGTCACCAACAGCAACAACAAACCCCTTAAATAGCTGCCAGCTGCAGAGCCCAGCTGTCTATCAGTGAGAATCTATCAATGAGAAAAACAAATGGCAATATTCTCACATATTAATATCCTGCATAGCAAGGAGAGATGTGCTTCTGATATATGCAATGATAAGAATACGTTAAAAAGGGATTCATGGAGGGTGACATGCAGAGGATTCCACCCATGTCTAGTTTAAAACAGGCAGGCCTCATTAGTGGCAGAAACTATGGCAATGGCTGTCTGCAGGAACCAGAAGAGGTAGGAGAGTTTGGGGAATTCTGGGAACAAGCCACACCTTTGTCTGAATGGTGGTTAAATACATGTTTACACCTTCAGACTTCATTCACTCTCAAGTTTATGCATCTCACAGCATATAATTTCTACAATATGAAGGATTGAAAAGTAACCATCACAAGAAAATAGTCACAGCATCTAGAAGATAGAATTCTGTAGGACAGCCCAACCAACCAGATCTCCAAATATCTCTGCCAAAGGACAGGAATTGTGCTAAATAAGAACACCATATGTCACAACCAGACCCAATGTGTGGCTTTGGATAAGATCTTCGGGAAAATAAACCTTCAAAATATTTTGGGGATGTTCAGGGGGAATTTAAATGTCATATTGGTTTCAGGTGATAAAAAAAATGTATTCATAGAAATTGAAGATTATAAATTGATTGCTGTTTCTACAGCAGTGTGAACCATCCGGTCTTTTTGGTATTATGCATTATACCTTGGTATCATGTATAGCTCTGTTCTTATAAAAATAAACACTGTTTGAAAACAAGACTGTAGCTCTGTGGCAGAGAGCTTGCCTAGCAGGTTCTAGGCTCTGGGTTTGATCAAATCCAGGTCCCAGTTCAAGGGCCACCAGAATGAACCTCCAGTGGGTGTTCTCTGTCATTTCATTCTAACAACCGACCTGCTGTGTAACATCCCTGTGTCAACTCACCAGATGAAGACGAAAGCTGAGTCCTGTATATATAATATAATCTGACCTCAAACTTCCTGCTCTTTTCATTTTACACACATATATATTTATGTATATATACATATATAGTAGATACATCCATGTATACATGCATATATATATATATATATATATATATATATATATATATATACATCTTCAGATTCAGGAAGACTACATATTTATGAGATATTTACTATGTTTTCATGAAATGCATATGGATGAACAAAACGTATCAAATGAAACAAGCCAACAGCAAAGAATCTGTAGTAAAGGACTGAACAAGCACCTCTGGTGACAAAAAGCATGATGTCATCCATACCTCACCACAATCTATGCAAGAATGACACTGTTAGCAATCCCATATTATAGATTTTTAAAAAGAAAGACATAGAGATCAAATAGGAAAGAAGAACCCAGCTCAGACCACTTGTATCTCATGCTGCTATATCACACCACATCCTGAAGTCCCCAGGCTGTCACCAGGCTAGCAGTGGAACAGGGAGAAAGATTTCCAGTCACTAACAGAGGGGCTGTGGCATCAGAGGATTATCATGTGCTACATCTTAGTAACATCCCTGCTTACCTGTCCAGGGCCGTGCTGGTGGGCATACTCCTCCCAAACCCGCGAACCCCCATCTGACGGAAATACGGAATGCAAGAGAGGTTGGCAGCGATGATGGCGAGAGAGTCTGAGGGACTCACAAAGAAGCCATTTTGGCCAAGGATCATATAACGGTCCTGTGGGGGAGGAATGTGTGAAGATTATCACTAAGAGGCATCTGGTCTTCGTACCCAGTTTCCATCATTAACACAAGCCACTTTCCTGCCACTGAAACAGCCTAAAACAATTTGAATTGGCCAAAGGAAGTATGAGAAACCATATAAATCCCTCAGGGGCCTAGAATCTTGATACAACTGGAATGCGGTCCACTTGCTGAGATGTGTGCAGAGCTCCTTCATGCTTCAGTGACTTCTACACACTCTCTCCCTTCCTCCCCCCACATGGACTGGAGAGTGGTAGTAATTGATAAATAGCCAGTCTCTTAATGTGATACTTTCAATGAAGCCAGCAATAAATGAAAATGTATTGCCTGGCTGTTTATTTTTTTAAAGAAATAATTTCTAAATAACATCCATCAATCTGAAAGTAAGAAAAGCTGTGGCTGTTTCATGGTGTTATCTAGCACTGAACACCAGTGCCACAGCCAAGCCCAGTGCCCCACGCACGGGATCTCCAGTCTCTGGTTTCTGATGTTTCTTCCATCACGTGATGAGAGGGTCAGCAGACTGGAAACATTCTCACTCACCCCATCAGCATCAAATGCAGCTCCAAATCCATATTCTCCTCCCTTCATGGCTTCCAGAAGGGTGGTTGCATAGGTCAGGTTTGGGTCCGGGTGCTGTCCCCCAAAGTCTTCTAATGGAACACAGTTTATTGCGGAGTTGGCCGGAGCTCCAAGTTCATCACACAGAACTTTCCTTACATAGGGTCCCATAACTTAAAAAAAAAAAAAAGAAGAAAATATAAAAGTACTTGAAGAATACTCTTCCCTAGGTGTTTTTCTTTTGATAATAAAAAGATAACAATTCACTTAATAGCCCAGAAGAAGAAAACTTTATACAGTCATTTTTAAGGTACAATATAAAATAAGAATCATATCAGTTACCATTTATTGATCATCTACCATGTGCCAGAGGCTCTGTTGAGCAGATAAAAGATGCCAATCATCCAAAAAGATGAAATTTTTTCCTTATGATTTCATAAAACATTGCCTTAAAGAAATCAAGTATGTAATAATGATTTATTACCTGCCGTGTTTCATGTATTAAGCACTTCAACTGAGTATACCAAAATCACTAAAAGGCACTAGCAATCCCCTTTGCACAACTGTTATAATGTTGCCAAATAAGCATCCAGATCCCAGAGGCTTTATATGAAACAAGGCACCTCTGGCAAAACAATGACCGCTAAGCAAGAATAGAAGGTCCATGGACCAGAAGACCTAACACTGAACCCCTATGTTAGGAACTGAAAGGATCAGATTTAAGAGGGTACGACGCATGACACCTACATTCCTGGGCTCTTATCTAATAGTGAGGTAAGTCCAATAATGTACAGATGATTGGAGAGGTGAGACCAAAGGGGAAGTTTATTGGTTCAATTTTTGTTTTCATTTATATCAACAGAAAGTAACTAGAGTCCTAAAATTTTCTAGAGCATTCTATATATCTGAAAACAGAGAGGTCTCCTTAATGGTTCTCAGACACAGCTTTTGGAAAAAGAAAAAAACACAGGCTCACCGCCATGCATAGCATCAACACGGATCTTCAGCTGGCTGGGCCCTGTCAGCAAACTCTTGATGGCGTTAAAGTCAAAGATAGTCCGGAGGAGGTTGAGATAGATGTCAACAGGGTCCACAATCTCCACTGATGATGGGAAAACAGAAGGGGATGTCGGTGAGCATACCCAGAAATGATCTTTACAGATATAAAAAGAATTACCACCCTAATGATGGGAAATTCTGATCAAAGTCCCAGAATAACCTGCATGCTACATGGTCAGGGAAATGTCCACTTCCAGATCAAACCTCAAATCATAGCACAGCCAAAATGCAACAAAGTTTTCAGATAACTAAAGGTACAAATAATATCATTCCACATTCTTTTTGCAAAGATAAAATGAACTACTAGAAGAATTTACAATACAAGTGTAAGGTCACTCCTGCCCATACCTTGTCAGCAAACACCTCTCTCTCCCCCAGCTGCACACACACCAATGCGAACAATCAACTCACATATGCAGTGGTCCTTCCTGTGGGGTTAGCCAAAAACTGACTCAGCTGGTGTGAAACAAACACATAAAGGAATGACCCAGCTGTAGTCTTATTTTCCACATGTTATTATGCACACTGGATCCAAGCACAGAAGTGGTGATGTGGGGCATATTCTGACTTTACATAAACCAACCCTCTTTCACACTCAGCCAAGTACCTAATCTCCAGGGGAATGCCAAACATCTGCAGATGCTCAGGAAACACAAGAGCTCTCCAATGTGCCACTGAGAATCCCACCTTTTTATTTAACTCATGAAGACCCAGCACACAGAATATGGCACTATTTTCAAATATCTATCAGGCACAATGAATGCTCAGAAAGTATTCTTCCAAGGAGGAGTAAATATTTGAATTGGGGGGAAATAAAATTTTGTCCAAAAAAAAAAGTACTGCTTTTTAAATTTGTAGTTACAACTATTTATCTCTTTAATTGTGTGTGTGTGTGTGTGTGTGTGTGTGTGTGTGTGTGTGTGTGTGTGCATGCACATATTTGGGTATGTGCACATGAGTGGAGCCACCTACAAGTGTCAGAGATATTGGATCCCCTGAAGTTGAAATTGTGACTGGGTAAAGCTGCCTGGGTGCTGGAATACAAACTTGGTACTCTCTCACAGATACTAAACCATCTTTCCAGACCCTATAATTAAGTATATTATATATATATATATATATATATATATATATATATATATATATATATATATATATATATTTCAATGTCATATTGCTTTGAAGCTGAAATACTTAAATCTACATTAAAGGTATTATCAGGCTGGTGAGATGGCTCAGCAGGTAAGAGCTCTGACTGCTCTTCCCAAGGTCCTGAGTTCAAATCTCAGCAACCACATGGCAGCTCACAATCACCTGTAATGAGATCTGATGCCCTCTTCTGGTGCATCTGAAGATAACGATAAATAAATCTTTGGGCCTGAGCAAGCGGAGTTGGCCGGAACAAGCAGGGTTGACCAGAGCAAGCAGAGGTCCTAAAAATTCAATTCCCAACAACCAAAGGCTCACAACCATCTGTATAGCTACAGTGTACTCAATACATAAAATAAATATATAAATCTTAAAAATAAAAAAACTCAATCTAAAGAGACCATATTTTAAAAGGGGGGGGGGGTATTATCAATCAACCTTCAATAATTTTTCAGTAATCCAGATAATCTTTCAGTACATTCAGGTACAATATTTAATATGTGATATAAATTACCCCTTCATCTGGTTCAGTACATGTCTCAAAATACTTTCTTTACATTTAAGTTGACATATGAATATCCACTCCAATTTAATCACTTTTTAAGGAGTGCAGACTATCCTTAATCATCGTCTGCAGTGAAGAGGATATTATTCAGAAAATCATTTAAAAATCACTGCCCATGAACCATCCATCTGAAAATGCTTGATTTTATACCTCAGAGGCTTTAGACATTTTATTTACTCTATAATAAAAGATATTTTGGGAAATTTCATTCTGATTCTTCAATTCTTGAATCGCCTGCCTAGGAGTATTTGATAATCACAAGGGGTAGTTCAAGGAAACAAGACATGCAGGGAACTCAAACCCTCTGATCATCTAACACATGCTCTCCACACCTTTAGGTGAGACCCCAAGGACTCTTAGTTCTCAGTTAAGTCAAGCACTGCTCGACACTTAATACAGTACATAAATTATCTCAAAGGATTATCTCCTAATTATTTTGGGGAGGCAGGAAGTCCTCCACCTACTTCCAGGCTATCACCTGCACTTATCAAAAGTCACCCTAGGAACAATGCCGTCATCGCAATGGGCTCCCCAAACACTCAGTCTCTCAGAAACTATAAAACCTTAACTATGCCCCAAACAATTAAAATACATTTGACTTCTTCTTGGTGGTGACACCCCAATATCTCTCACCCATTTTAGAGCTCCAGTCATTCTAATCATATATAGTCAGGCATATTTAAATTATTTTGTTAGATAGAACACAGATGAAGTTGTCTAGTTGTCCACATGAGCACGTTTTTGCATGTGTGCACCCCTAACTAGATTAATAAAAAGCACAAACTTTTCACTGGTACAAAATAATGGAGGTTATAGGGTTAACCAATTGCTTTTGGATTAGATTTGAGGTCTAATTTATAGGAGGGAATTAATTCCTGGTACTATAAGCCTGGTCAAAAGCCCATAAGCCAGGGGATCATAGGCTCTAGGGGAAAATCTATTACTGTTAAATGGGCATGTAACCAAACTGCCAAATAAGTATTTATATTATTTATATTTATATTTTATTTATACCCATTGATTCATGTTGCTTTCAACCTTGGCCCCAGGAGCTTCTTCTAAAGTGGAAAAGAGTTAATATATGACTCATAACTTGTCCAAGTGTTGATGAGTAATTAATGAGTGCTCAGCCCTAAACAGGATATCTTTATCAATCCCCTCCCCGCGCAATGTATAGAGAATGCTAAAAGAAGACATAAAGAATGAAGAAGTGTCCTGGGCATATGCCCAGAAGATGTTCCAAAATGTAATAAAGTCACATGCTCCACTATGTTCATAGCAGCCTTATTTATAATGGCCAGAAGCTGGAAAGAACCCAGATGTCCCTCAACAGAGGAATGGATACAGAAAATGTGGTACATTTACACAATGGAATACTACTCAGCTATTAAAAACAATGAATTTATGAAATTCTTAGGCAAATGATGGAACTAGAAAATATCATCCTGAGTGAGGTAACCTAGTCACAAAAGAACACACATGGTATGCACTCACTAATAAGTGGATATTAGCCCAGAAGTTCAGAATACCCAAGATACAATTTACATACCACATGAAGCTCAAGAAGAAGGAAGACCAAAGAGTGGATACTTTGGTCCTTCTTAGAAGGGGAACAAAATACCCATGGGAAGAGATACAGAGACAAAGTTTGGAGCAGAAACTGAAGAAAAGGCCATCCAATAACTGTCCCACCTGGGAATCCATCCCATATACAGTTACCAAACCCAGACACTATTGTGGATGCCAACAAGTGCTTGCTGACTGGATCCTGATATAGCTGTCTCCTGAGAAGCTCTGCCAGTACCTGACAAAAACAGAGGTGGATGCTCTCAGCCTACCATTGGACTGAGCCCAGGGTCCCCAATGAAGGAGCTAGAGAAAGGACCCAAGGAGCTGAAAGGGTTTGCAGCCCCATAGGAGGAACAACAATATGAACTATCCAGTACCCCCAGAGCTCCCTGGGACTAAACCACCAACTAAAAAGTACACATGGAGGGACTCATGGCTCCAGCCGCATATGTAGCAGAGGATGGATGGCCTTGTGGGACATCAATGAGAGGAGAGGCCCTTGGTCTTGTGAAGGCTCAATGCCCCAGTGCAGGGGGATCCCAGGACAGTGGAGTGGGAGTGGATGGGTTAGTGAGCAGAGGGAGGGGGTGGAATGGGGGGGATTCAGAGGGAAAATGGGGAAAGGGGATAAAATTTGAAATGTAAGTAAAGAAAATATCTAATAAAAAAGAAAGTGAAAAAAAAGAATGTAAGAGGTGGAGGATGGAGAAGAGTGTGGTATTAAGTCCTGTCTTCTACATATGGCATTGCCATTGTGTTTAGGAACTCACTGCAACTATGGTTACCTGCCCAAGATCAACCAATGCTCCAACTGGCAAGTACTAATCAGATTCAGTGGTTTAAAAATAAACAATAACAGCGAGAGAGAGAGAGAGAGAGAGAGAGAGAGAGAGAGAGAGAGAGAGAACATGAATATGAGAGGAAGACATGTTAAGAGTGGAGCTTGCAGGAGAATTAGAAAGTGATATTATGATCAAGATATATTGTTTACATGGTGAAGATACATTGTTTACATGTATGACAGTATTGAAGAACAAATAATGATACTCTATTGTTTACATGGGCACTGTTGCTTCTAGTGGATATGCTAAGGCTTTTGGGAAATACTTATTATCTGAGCAAATAATCAACTCAAAACTTTCCAAGAAAGACATGGGATAGGTAGCCCAGTGCTTTTGCCACCACACAGTCTATTTTAAGCTCTTCTCTGACTTTAAAAATCTTGTGCACAGGTTGTGAAGGTGAATTCAGGAGAAATTATGAGTAGGAGTTGGGGGAGTGAATAGGATCAAAGTACATTGTATAAATATATAAATTTCTTAAATAATTAATAAAAATGCTATATTTTTAAAAACCATGTGCCTATGATAGTTCATCTTTTTCATCTAGGTGAGTTACTTGTAAAAATGAGGACACCATTGGAACACAAACTGTGCCCGATCTTGTAGAGGAACTGAAAGAATAAAAGAAGGTAGCTCTATTGCTAACTATATGCCTTCTGTACAATTTTAATTGAATAAAATGAGATGCATATTCACAGTATGAATATTGGTATAGTATTCAAACTGAATCTGTAAAATAATAAATTCTTTTCTTAGTTCTTCTATAGTTTATCCACTCAACCATATAATATTTGTCAAACTCATTCTGGTGGTTTTTCCTTTTAAAAGGGGACAACACCTCTCTGAGGAGCTCTGGCTAGTTTCCAACTTATGACCCTGCTTCCTCAGTCTCCCAAGTCCTGTGCTTACATTTTATGCCAGACTGTTTAATTCTTGAACAATTTGCCTTTAAAAAATACTTGGGAGTTACTGAGTTCCTTTGTAAAATCTCTGGAGACAGTACTTGGTATAGAGCAGGTGATCAACCATGGTGTCTGAAGCAGTACTGGATGGCTCTAGCCTGTCAGAGAAACTCTTACCTCCCATGGGAAATTTAACAACCCACTGCTCTCTTAACCCACATCTTTGCCTTAATTGCTTAGAAATTATTTGGTGATCCACAGTCTATTCCGTGTATGCTATGATGGTACAAACCCTGTCCTATGTTGAAAATGATACAGTTTGGAGAGTGGCTTTTGAAAGTGTCCATATCTAATACCGAGGTTTCTCCCGTTTCTTTCTGTACTGCATACGCTTCCCAGCTACTCATACAGCACCACCCTTCAGATGACTAATTCAGTAATTTTCATGAGTATCCCTCGCTGAAGAAACCACTGATCACCAACCAGGACCTGCCACACACCCATGGACAACTAGAATCTACCATATGCATCCCTCTTGGAAGGTTGCCCCAGGCAGGAAAATTTTCTGACTTTTTCAAGATATCTGTTACCTCTGAATGGTTTGAACTTGTTCTCCAGGTCAAATTCTTGTCTTCCCAGTCGAGATAGGTCGATTCGAAGATCTGGACATATGGCATATTCCTCAATTGTTTTGCTGATCTGGTAGATTTTGTCTGAGACAACATCTGGTGCAGGACCTAAAATTTGACATCCAAAATACATTTATTTTAAAGCCTCTATAATTTCTATCAGAGATGCATTACTGGCCTCCTGCACTAGCAAAGAGGCACTCTCTACACAATGAACAAAGATTCATAGTTCAATTAGACCATGTATCTCCCACATTGTATTCATTCACTATGGAGGATATTTGATCAGCCCTGCCTGTTCTGTGTAGATGAACAACCCACATGTTTGTTTTAATCCACTTCTAAGCAATGATACATACACTCTAAAAATAGTTTCGCACCTGCTGGGGAGACCCGGTTATGTAATCAGCTTTGTTCGGGATATGAGACACAAACAGGATATGCACTTGACAGAAGTAGGAGATTCCAGATTCAAACCACAGCTCCCCAAGTGCCTCAGAAAACTGATTTCTACTCCACACTGTTGTCTCATTGATATGTGATGTTACCCAGATGCGTTCATTACTTTTTCCAGTTCATACTCTCCATCGCAACTTAGTTTTTAAAAATGAGAGGTAGCTAAAAACTGCTTGATATATTTCCTTGGGAAGTCAGATTAGCAACAGTGATGGAGTTAATGAGTTTTAAATGAGCTGAGCATGAAATCAGTAGTTGGTTTTGGTCATAGACGGGACTATAGGGTCCTCATGTGAGCCTACATATGTGAAAACTCGCATATAATATATTGGGTGTGTTATATGGAGCTTAATACTCAAGAACAAAAGTATTACCACCCTCTCTAAGTAGAGAAACTAAAGTCAGAGAGCATGGTGTTTGTACAGTTTACTTTTTATTTTCTGTGAATGGATGTTTCACCTAGATATTTATCTGTGCACCACATGTATTTAATGGTCACAGTATCCAGAAGAGGCCATCATATCCCCCTGAAACTAGAGGTGCAGACCAGACCATTGTCAGCTGCCTTGTGGGTGCAGGGATGTTTCATGTAACAGAAGGTCCTCCAGGTCCATCCATACTGTGACAAATAAAAGTACATCCCATTCTAAGGCTGATAATATCCCTTCATGTATCTATTGCCTTCTTCATCTATTCAACTATTAACAGATACTTGGGTTGTTTCTATATCTTAGCTGTGATGGTTTGTACATGCTCAGCCCAGGGAATGGCACTATTAGAAGGTGTGGCCTTGTAGGAGTAGGTGTATCACTGTGGATATGGGCTTTAAGACCCTCATCCTAGCTTCCTGGAAGTCAGTCTTCCATTAGCAGTCTTCAGATGAAGATGTAGAACTCTCAGCTCCTCCTACACCATGCTTGCCTAGATGCTCCCACGGACCCACCTTGATGATGATAAACAACCTCTGAACCTGTAAGCCAGCTCCAATTAAATGTTGTCCTTTTTTAAGACTTGCCTTGGTCATGGCGTCTGTTTACAGCAGTAAAACTCTAAGACATTAGCTATTGTGGGTAATGCTACAAAGAAAATGAGAGTGCAGATTTCCTTGCACTATAGTGATCCAGTATCATTGAGTTTAGAGTCCGAAGAGCGATGGTTTGCTCATATGGGAGTTCCATTTTTTTCTCCATACTGTTTCCTTAATGGTCATACCAATTTGTATAACTTGACAATTATTCTAGGCTTCTCCTTCTCCCTATCCTCTCAAACATTTATCTCTTACTATTTTCATAGTAGCTATCTTAGCAAACATAAGACAATAACTGTCCATATGATTCTTGAATTTTTTATATTATTGTCTAACTAAAGAATGTTCTACATGTCCTGAGAAAGAACATATCCTGCTGTCATGAGACAGTAAGTTCTAGTTGTGCCTGTGAGGTCTATTTGGTACAAAGTGCAGTTCAAATCCCATATTTTCTTGAAAACTTTGTCCTATTGATCTATCCATTGATGAAAATGGGATGTTGAAGAACCCTACTATTGTTATCCTGATACCCATTTCTTCCTTTGTATCCATTAAGATTTACTTTAAATACTTGGGCGCCTCAGCACCGAGCACATATAGACTCATATATAGACTCATAATCCTTATGGGTTCTTAGTGAACTGTTTCCTTTGTCATTACATGCTGACCTTATTTTCACCTTGTAATAATTATTTGACTTGAGTTATATTTTCCCCAAGTGTTACCAGCCTTTGTTTCCTTTGGTGTCTATCTTTCAGAACTATCTTTTTCTGCTCCTTCCCTTTTGACTCACATGTGCTCTTAAAGCTTCAGAGTCAACTACAGGCAGCAAGGAGATGAGATGGCTTCTTCTTGTAGCCATCCAGCAACTCTACATATTTTAATCGAAGAAGTTAGTCCATGTATATTCTGGGGTATTACTCATAGTACTTTCCCTGGTCTCTGGTCATTTCCTGGGCTCTTTGTTACTTTCTTCCATTTCTTGTGTCTGCTTTTGTGGTTTGGTAATTTTTCTATACTATTATGTGTTGATTATGCCCTCAATACTTGTAGATGTGCTCTAGTTTTTCCTTGTGGGGTGTGTGTGTGCGTGTGTGTGTGTGAATATGCATGTGTGTATCTGTGTCTGTGTGTGTGTGTCTGTGTGTATCTTGGTATGTATGTGTCTTTGTGTATGTTAACATTCAATATGAATGTTTTATGAGTAGTTTATTTTTTTAAACAATGTATAAAGTGGCCATGGGGAGGAACAATAACAAATTCTTCTTCTTTCACTACACCATTGTGCTGTTTTCCCTGGTGCCGGGAATAATTCACAATAATAACTGCTTTTTATTAAAATTCAGCTTATGCTCTCATAAAGCAAACATGCTTGATATTCTAGATTTTAAAAGACTGAAGAGGCTTAGTGAACCAATGTACAATTCTGATGTGCATCTTTTATTTTTAAATGAAACAGCTATAAATAATACTTTGACAACCACCACAAGGGAAAGTGACTAGAGATTAGGTTTCAGATGGTTTTGGAGGGTTGGTGTTATTTTTCTTAGATATATATGATGGTTAGTCTTTCATTGTCAACTGGACTGAATTTGGAATCACTTAGGAGACACATTTCTTAAGGGTGTTTCTGCAAAGGTTTAATTGAAGAGGAAAGGTCCACTCCAATTACAGGGCACCATTCCATGGACTGAGGCCTCACCCTGAATAAAGGAGAAATACAAAGAAGCCAACCTTTGCTCCTCTTTCTTCTCACTCTCCACCCCCACCCCCAGCAGCCTCGCATTCCTCTCCTGTACACCTTCCCTTCTATGGTTGACTGTGTCCTCTCAGACCAAGAGCCAAAATAAGCCCTTCTTTCCTGAAGTCGCTTCGTGTCAGGAGTTTGTCACAAGAAAAATAAACAGCACAGCATGTTCCTATAGTTGTGGGGGATGGGTCTGTCTTTAAAAATGAACACAAAAATACTTAGGTATGGAATGTCTTCATGTTGAATTTTGCCTTAAAATACCCCAGGGGGACAAGAATGAGAAAAGTACATGGATGGATAGCTGGAGTCTACTTATGACAGACTATACATTTCTAAAAATTTAAGAACAAATTAAGGAACTTCTATACATAGTAAAAATCTCCACTGAGATCAAGACTTAAGCTAAAATTTGTCTCTCTGAGCAACCTTGTGGTCTTCCACAGTAACTCAGTCTCCTGGGGCTTCAATTCATTTATTTGCAGAATGAAAGGGATGTTTAAAATGGCCCCCAGGGTATGTTCTAACTTTAAAATCCAGAGTCCTTTTGTATCAACTATCCAGAAATTCCCTTGGCTGAAGCATACAGGTGATCAAGAGACTAGCTCTGTGCATCAGAGATATATATGGTACTTCCTTGGAATCATATCGCCTTGGGCATCTCACTGAATTTTTCTGAGCTGATTCCTCTCCACTTTGCCTGCTTACCATCAGAGAGTGTGATAATATATGAGAAACAGTGTCAGTTAAGGCATATTTGGAACTGCATACCTCCATTGGCAACATTAAACTTCACTCCAAACTCTCCCCCTGGTCCTCCAGGACAGTGGCTGGCTGTTAGGATGATCCCACCAGCTGCCTTGATCTTCCTGATAATGCAGGAGACTGCAGGGGTCGACAAGATGCCATTCTGCCCAATAATCAGTCGACCAATCTAAAAAAATATGGGAAAAAAAGTCAGTCCAAGGTTCATGGACTTGAAGGCATTTAGACAGGAAAGTAGTCCAGGCTCTGTCAAGAGGTAATCAATCTCCTAGCTAAAGGAACTGAATAGACTCTGTGTTAGGAAAGCTGAATAAAAGGAAGATTGTCTGTTCCACCTGAAGTCTCCAAGTCTTGGGGTACTCATATCTAGTCTTCCACTGCCAACTAATAATTATTTAAGGATCATTGCTTTCTGGTTGTTTGAAATGTCTACTTTTGAAGACTAACAGTTTTGTTGAGCTCACATACATTCTTTAAGTCTGACTAAGAAACTATAATTTTGAAGGTGTTAGAAATGACAAAGAAGAGGGAAAGGATTACTTCCTACTTCTCTTTCTTCTTCTGTGTGATACTTTACTCTCAATTGCCACCTTGATGCCACTTAGAATCTCCATGGAAACAAATCCCCAGGCTCATCAATAAGGGATTGTCTGGATTAGGTTCATCGAGGGAGGGAGACCTGCCTTAAATGGCTGTTCCAGTCTATGGGCTTGGTCTAAGACTAGATTAAAAAGAAGAAAGCCACAGAGTAGAAGCACACACAGCTCTCTGCTTCCTGACTGAGCATTCAATGGAACCAGTTACATCCTGCTCTTGCTGTTGTGCTTTTGAATTTCTGCTCCAATGTAAGAGACAAAAACATGGACAGCCCTCTGAAATATAGGATTCAGAGTCCCTCCATTGCATTGCTTTCTATTTTTCCAACAAATTTGCTTTTTCATATATTATTACCCAATACTTTCCATATTATTTATTTACCCACTATACATAACCCCCCAAAATTATTTATTCTAAATAACCTAGAAAAAACCTGCAGAGATAGTGAGTATGTAATAAATATCTGTGAATTGGTTAGAATTAAAACTAATAAACAAGTTCTGTATGAAAAATAAATTGGGAAAGAGGAAGACAGAAGATAACACGCATGATGATGTGATGGTTACCCTTGTCAACTTGACACAATTAGAGCCACTAGAAAGTTTCAATAGAGTAGTACTACATTGAATTGACCTGTAGGCATGCTTGTGTGGGGATTCTCTTAATTAACTGATACGGGAGGCTCAGCCCACTGTAGGCAGCACCATTCCCTAGGCAAGGTCCTGAACTGTGTAAGAGTGGAGAAACCAAGGTAAGCGGAAGCAAGAAAGCATATATGGATTCATTTCTCTGTGTCCTTGACTGTGGGTAGGATGTGACTGAAGTTTCTGGCTTGACTTCCTCACAGTGATGGAGTGTAGCCTGGAACTGTAAGTTGCTTTTGTCAGGGAATCGTATGACAATAGAAATGAAACTAGGAAACATGGATGCCCAAACCGTCCTGGAGGGAGTCAGGAGACTTGGACATCAGCTATGCTGTGAAAGGGGTAAACGGGGGGATTATATATGTGTGTGAAATGTCATCACTAAATGATTACATATAATTAATATACCTGGTCAACTTTAAAATGAATAAATAAAATTAAAAGACATCCCCCCACTGAGTCAGGAGCTAAGCAGCTCTACAGGCAATGGCCCCTCCCTCCCTGTGTGCTCTGGGAACTCGAGGAAGCATAGGACACTCAAAGGAGTCTTACTCATTAACATGACAGATGAAGGAGTCTTACATACTAAAGTGACAGATGAAAGAGTCTTGCACACAAAAGTGACAGATGAAGGAGTCTTACACACTAACGTGACAGATGAAGGAGTCTTACACACTAACGTGACAGATGAAGGAGTCTTACACACTAACGTGACAGATGAAGGAGTCTTACACACTAATGTGACAGATGAAGGAGTCTTACACACTAACGTGACAGATGAAGGAGTCTCTTACATACTAAAGTGACAGATGAAGGAGTCTCTTACATACTAAAGTGACAGATGAAGGAGTCTTACACACTAACATGACAGATGGAGTCTTACACACTAACGTGACAGATGAAGGAGTATTACACACTAACGTGACAGATGAAGGAGTCTTACACACTAACGTGACAGATGAAGGAGTCTCTTACATACTAAAGTGACAGATGAAGGAGTCTTACACACTAACGTGACAGATAAGCATACCATGAGGCCCCAGGAAAGAATAAACCATGGTAGAGCAGGAAGTGAATGAGGACTTGGGACATACTCAATACTGCAAACCCAACAAAAGTTTAAGAATCAATCCATATTTTTCAATCATAACTCAGAATTAGGAGTACTCTTAATTCTCCACTCAAAAGACACTGGGGGACAAGCTGGTCATGGTGAATCTATGTTTTTACTGTCAAGAGTCAGGAGGTAGAGAGAAGAGGATCTCTGTGAATTTGAGGCCAGGATACTCTATATAAAGACAGGGAAACATAATGAGAGCCTACCTCAAAGGAAACAAACAGAACCCATTTGGTATTTGGTTTTTACAAGCAACACACAAACTGGCTAGCAAAGGCAGACACGGTCTTAGAGTGAACAAATGGTCAACAGACATCCCAAGCAAATGGAACTAGAAAGCAAGCAGGTGTGGCCATACTAATATTGCCAACATAGACTTGAAGCCAAAATTAATTGGAAGAATTCAAAAAGGTTCACTGCATAATGATGAATGGGACAATCAACCAAGCAAAAGTTACAGTTACAGAAATGATACACATGAAACATTGGCATACTCAATTTCATTACACAAAGGCAAATTATACTTGATGTATTGTACTTGATGTAATAGCACAAACTGACCCCAATACAGTGATGGTGGGTGGCTTTAATATGCCACTCTCACCAAGAGTGACACTCTCACCCAGACCCCTTAAAAGATCAACAAAGAAATATCAGAGTTAAGTAACAGAGGTCAAATAGAACTAGTAGACTTCTATGGAATAGTCCACCCAAATACTCCAGAATATACATATGCTCCACAACAGAACCATGGTAACAAAAATAGCATGGCACTGGTACAAACAGAGCCATTCAGTCAACAGAACAAATGGAAGACCCAGACATCCCCCTCCACACAGCTATAGCTGCCTGCATTTGACAATACTGCAAAAACATACACTGTAGAAAAGACAGTTTCCTCAATAAACAGCGCTAGGGAAACTGGATGCCCATGTGGGTATCCACATGCAGAAACAAGAAGCTAGATCCCTACCTCTCACCCTGTACAGAAATACTTCCCAATAGATCCAAGTCTCAATGTGAGACCTGAGACTCCAAGACTGTTAGAGGAAAGCATAGATCGATTGGGTCAAGATCAAGGCAGGGGAAGGAAAGGAGTCCAACAGCTCAGGAAACAGTCTCAAGGACTGGCAGATGGGTTGTATGAAATGAAAACTTCTTCACAACAAACAATGAAGGGAGAGTCAGAAGAACAGGACAACGCCTTTGCTAACTATATATCTGGCAATGGATTAGTGTCTCGAAAATATGAATAACTAAAAAAATTGAGAGACATTAAAAGATAAAATGAATCAGCAAGATCAGTAAAGTAACAGTGGCTCTGTTACTGAAAAGCTATTCAATACAATCCTCACGAGTTACTAACAAACATGAGAAGCTGGACAGCATCCTTAGCCATCAAGGTGATTCAAATTAAAACTACAGAGTCTCCATTCACCCCCATACTATAAGGGAAACTACCATAAGGAAAGTCACCAGACTACCATAAGCAACAAATGCCAGCCAGGGTCAGGGAGAGAGGAGCCAGCAGACCGTGTTGGTAGAAATGTAAACTGATATAACCTCTATAGAAAAAAAAAATCTAAACAGCTGTACCACTCACTCCTCAGAGCATCCCCAGTAGGTTCGGGTTGGCATTCCATAGAGACATTTGCAGTTCTGTGTTCACTGAAGCATGATTCACAACTGACAAAGTACGGAGTCAGCCTGGGGGGAGGGGCGTGGTCAGCATAAAGAAGAATGAAGTTGTGTTCTTTGCTGAAAAACAGATGTGACTGGAGGTAATTCCATTGGGCAAAATAAGTCCAAATTCAGTAAGATAGTAGTATTATACTCTATTCTCATGTGTGGATTCTAGATCTTAAAAACATGCATAAGACCATGTGTGTGTTTGGTAAGTGTGTGTGTGTGTGTGTGTATTAGTAAGTATGAGAATATGTTTGACTAAATATGTGTAAATATGTGAATGTGTGTGCTTGTGTGTACTTGTGTGCATGTGTGTATTTGTGTGTATGTGTGTGTATGTGTATGCATGACATGAAAGCATAAAGACTGAGGGAGGAAAGGGACTGGCAGGGTAAGGGAGAGAGAGATGTGGAGAGGCTCCATATCAAAGTATACAATATACTTGAAAGAAACTGCCTTTTGGAACCATGACTGTGTACAATGACTAAAAGCCAATGCAAGTGGGAGGGGTGAGGAGAGAAGAGGCCAAAGACCAGGAGAAGGCTATCAGGGGCTAATCATTTCCTGGTAGAGGCTGTAGAAATAAAGAAAGTTGTTCATTTTGTCACTATAAAGTGCTAGTGAGTTGCATTCATAAGTGTTCCTCTGCCCCGTCATCTATATTGATCCTTAAAGAAATACATTCTTAACTGGTAGGAAGGAGGCTGAGATAGAACTCGGTGGCTGGACATTTGCCTACTATACTTCATGAAGTCATGAATTCCATCCCTGGCACAATAACGAATTAGTTAATGAAAAAGCTAATAAAATTGGAAATGGTGTATACATGTAGACACGTCTTATACTGTGTTTACTTAAAATGAAAATTTTAAAATGATCTTGTCCAGTAACAAAGAGTCAGCTAGACAGAGTATAGTGGGGGGAAAAAAACTCATGGAATACTACTTAGCCATTAAAAAGTCATTAATTCTTAATTGTCCAGCTGCAAAAACATAGTTAGCAGCCCACAAAAATTCAGTAGAGGGTCACAGGAGAGTGAAGAGCACTAGAAGTGAGCGAGAAGTAGGCTTCGTCATACTTAGGTTTCTGTTTCTGGAATAAAACCATGACCAAAATCAACTTAAGGAGGTGTCTTAGTCAGGGTTTCTATTCCTGCACAAACATCATGACCAAGAAGCAAGTTGGGGAGGAAAGGGTTTATTCGGCTTACACTTCCATACTGCTGTTCATCACCAAAGGAAGTCAGTACTGGAACTCAAGCAGGTCAGGAAGCAGGAGCTGATGCAGAAGCCAGGGATGTTCTTTACTGGCTTGCTTAGCCTGCTCTCTTATAGAACCCAAGACTGCCAGCCCAGAGATGGTCCCACCCACAAGGGGCTCTTGATCACTAATTGAGAAAATGCCTTACAGCTAGATCTCATGGAGGCATTTCCCCAACTGAAGCTCCTTTCTCTGTGATAACTCCAGCTGTGTCAAGTTGACACAAACCTAGCCAGTACAGGAGGAAAGAGTTTATTTCAGCTTACAACTCCTAGGAACATTCCTTCACTGAAGGAAGTCAGGGAGGTACTCAAGTCAGGAACCTGGAGTCGGGAGCTGAAGAAGCAGCCTTGGGGAAGTGCTGCTTACTGCTTCTCCTTCACTGCTCTACTACCTCTATTTCACAGCACAGGCCCACCTGCTAAGGAATGGCACTGCCCTTAGTAGACTATCCTTCCCTACATCAATAAGCAATCAGGAAAATACCTCCACAAAGACCGCACCGGCCAACCTGATGGAGGGAATTCTTCTATTGACATCCCTTCTTCCTAGGCAAGCCTACTTTGGGTCAAGTTGACCAAAACTAAACAACACAATAAACAAGGTATGATGGCCCAGTCTGTGAGTGCCCAGCAGCCTCTTTCCCTACCCACTCCTAGCATTGTCCAAGAGCTCATGAGCAAAGTGACCACTGTGGTAGAGAGGTCATTCATTAACTCAGAAGCATGGTTTCGGTTCAGCTAGGCTGATCTGCCCTCATTCCCTGCTGAGTGTCCAATCTGCTGACACTAGAGATCAACTCCAAGCTGCAATAGGGCAGCATTCCCCTGGGATGATGAGCCAGGTAGCAGGTTGATTCACTTGGGCCAGTTCCATAATGGAAGGTCAGCACTTTGTATTAACATGGACATACAGAGGAGAAGGCACAGAAAAAAGAGAAGGTGAAGACAGTGGCTAAGATGGCTGTGGCTGAGCAATGTGGCCACAAGCCCAGGAAGCCAAAGAATGCTAGCCACCACCAGAAGCTAGAAGAGCCATGGAACAGAGCCTTCCAGAGAGTCTCCAGGGAGCACGGCCCTGCCAATGCCTTCCTTTCAACTTCTGGGCTCCAGATCTGTGAGAAAATAAGTTGCTGTTGTTTTAAGCTAAGTGGGTCATTTGTTATGGTAGACTTAACAAATTAATACAAAATCTGCAAATGAATATAAAATCAGTACCCTTTTCTACAGCTGCCACAACAGACTATCAACAACATACTGGCTAAATCAAGAGCATGTTGGCTTCTTGGCATTCTGAAGACCTGAAGCACAAAACCAAGGTGCCCCCAAAGACACACATCCTCAGATGGCGCCTGGAGAGGGGCCTCCAGCACCTCTCTGGTTTCTGGTATCTCCCCATGACTCTGGTCTGTCTTCTCATCATCTTCTCTTTTGCATGTCTATGTTGTTTCCTCTTCTGTTAACCTTCCCTCTCTCAATTAAGCCAAGACAAATGTCACTGGACACGTCATGGCTTTCAACATCTAACAGTTGTTAAGATAACTGCACATTTGAGGCTTATGGAATAAAGGGACGGCACCCAATTTGAAGCTACATGTGAGTCTTGTACCATGTCTTAGATCTACCTCTGCTGCTGTGATGAAACATCCATGAACAAAAAAAGCAACTTGGGAAGGAATATTTATGTCAGATTATAATTTATGTTCTATCATTGAAAAAAGTCAGGAGAGGGACTCTCTTAGTCGGGGTTTCTATTCCTGCACAAACATCATGACCAAGAAGCAAGTTGGGGAGGAAAGAGTATATTTGGCTTACATTTCCATACAGCTGTTCATCACCAAGGAAGTCAGGACTGGAACTCAAGCAGGTCAGGAAGCAGGAGCTGATGCAGAAGCCATGGAGGGATGTTCCTTACTGGCTTGCTTACCCTGGCTTGCTCAGCCTGCTCTCTTATAGAACCCAAGACTACCAGCCCAGAGATGGTCTCACCCACAAGGGGCCTTTCCCCCTTGATCACTAATTGAGAAAATACCCCACAGCTAGATCTCATGGAGGTACTTCCCCAACTGAAGTTCCTTTCTCTGTGATAACCCCAGCTGTGTCAAGTTGACACAAAACTAGCCAGTACAGGGACTCAAGACAGCAACCTGGAGACCTGAGCTGAAGCAAAAGCCATGGAAGAATGAACAGTGCTTACTGTCTTCTTCCTATGACTTGTTCAGTCTTCTTATTTTAAATTAATTTGTTTATTTTATTTATATGAGTACACTGATGTTCTCTTCAGACACACCAGAAGAGGGCATCAGATCCCATTACAGATTGTTGTGGTTGCTGGGAATTGAACTCAGGACCTCTGGAAGAGCAACCAGTGATCTTAATCACTGAGCCACCCCTTAAGCCCCCCCAGTCTCCTTTCTTAAACCATCGAAGACCACCTGCCCAGAGTTGGTTTCGCCCTAGTGGGTTGGGCCCTCTCAGACATGCCCACGGGTAAATATGATGGAGTCATATTATCCACTGAAGCCTCACTTTCCAGATACTTCTAACTTGTGTCAAGTTGGGGAGCAGGAGGCAGGATGTGAGCCTAGTATCTTTATCTGCAAAGCCAAAAGTGTTCATTTAAGGTTCTGTAGGAAAAACACTTTTAAAATTAGACATGACCCAATATAATACTGACGTCTTCCCTAAACCCTGCACTTATTAAAATTTTTTTTTCTAGATAGCAGATTCTCCTTTAACCCTCTGTTTCACTTTCTGGGAAAGCCCTAGAAATACCACCCTCTGTCAAAGTCGCAGACAGCAAAGAAACTATGGTCTACTTACCTGACTGGCTTTGATTTTGAGTCCAGCACTGAAGGGCAACATCTGCCTTGTGTTTCTAAGTGAAACCAAGACTCAGCTGGGGAGGGAAAACTATGGTATGCCTAAATCCCTACTCTGAACTTCTCACTGCATGGCTTTGGCTGGATCTAAGAATGATCCCGCCCAGTTCCGCAGAACCAGACTCCCCTGAAGGGGCCCTATTGCCACTACTTCATCTCCTGCTAGGAAAGAAGGAGCGCCAGGGTGTGGTGGTGTATGCCTTTAATCCCAGCACTTGGGAGGCAGAGGCAGGCGGATTTCTGAGTTCGAGGCCAGCCTGGTCTACAAAGTGAGTTCCAGGACAGCCAGAGCTACACAGAGAAACCCTGTCTCGAAAAACCAAAAAAAAAAAAAAGAAAGAAAGAAAGAAAGAAAGAAAGAAAGAAAGAAAGAGAAAAAGAAAAAGAAAAAGAAAAAGAAAAAGAAAAAGAAAAAGAAAAAGAAAAAGAAAAAGAAAAAGAAAAAGAAAAAGAAAAAGAAAAAGAAAATCCCTGGGGCTGGTGAGATGGCTCAGTGGGTAAGAGCACCGACTGATCTTCCAAAGGTCATGAGTTCAAATCCCAGCTTCCATATGGTGGCTCACAACCATCCATAATGAGATCTGACGCCCTCTTCTGGAGTGTCTGAAGACAGCTACAGTGTGCTTACATATAATAAATAAATCTTAAAAAAAAAAAAAAAAAAAAAAAAGGAAAGAAGGTAAGACCAATCCTAGTTCCTTGAGATTCACAGCACAGGAGGCAGCCAGGCAGAAGGGAACCCGTGGGGAAGAGTCATTATCACACAGATGTGCGATATGGGGCACCTGTCTTCCCAGATTCAGAGCTAAGGAGAGAGATGGGTCGACTGGCTCCCACTCTGTTGGACCTTGGAATGCTTAGAGGAAGGGGACATGATGGTGACTCCTCACACTGCTTAGTGTTTGTTCTCCTAAGGACACCAAGACCTCTCACCTAACCTTAACTATCACTTGCTTATATTGCTATTGTCTTCACCCAAGGAGGGACATGGCTAGAGATGAGGGAAGGAAGACGCCCTTCCACTGGTCACAGACCAATGTCCTAAGATGTAAACAATATGATTTAAAGCCTCTCCTAATCACTTCCATTTCTTTCCATCATGTGCCCACAACTAACTTATTATTTTTTCATGCTCTTATTTTCTTCTAGAATGCTAACAACTGTTCTCCTAAATTAGATTTAGTATAAGTTCATTTTCTAATTAGCTCCAACTAAAATCCTTGAGAGCAGAGACGTGCCATTTCAACCCTCAGGCTTAATTTTCAGAGTAGATACAGAACCCGGACGCTGAGTGAGTTCCCTGATAACACAAGGCTAAAGAAAACCAGATTGGTCTTATGTGTGAACTCTCTTGAGAAAAACACTCCAGTGTAAGTCTCCTTTAGCTTTAAGTAAGACGTTTGTTAAAAAGGGAGAGAAGTATGGCACTCTCGTTGTCTCCCACTCCCTAGAATGGAATCACATGACTTAATGGGCTATATCCCAGAAATCAGTCAGTGAAAGTGAAGAGAGCAATAAACAGACATTTCCTTCATGCCTCACAGAGTGTTCTGCGGGGCCACACAGATGCCACAGTGTCCCCCTGTGAGGTGCTGTAGCTAGTAATGTATACAAAGGCGCCTGTTTCCTGTCTTCTTTGTTTAACACACACACAGAAAGCCCCAAGCCAAGCTGCCATTAGCAGGAGGAATACTACGCCCTCCGTCTCTAAATCCCAGCTGTCAGAGAGGGATGGCAGCCCTTAAGGAGCGCTTCGTGAGTAAGGAGATGGATGGCTCCGTGGAATTTAGAGAAATAACAGACTCGAGGCAAGGCATGGATGTGGTTACCCAAACATCAAGGGACTTCTCCATTTGCAGATGGATAATTGTCAGCTATGCGCTCTCTTACATGGGGACCAGATGGGAACAACAGGATGCATCCCGGGCTTCCTGGACCCTTGGAAGACATCTCATACACTGGAGCTGGAAAGAGGTATGAGGGTACATTTGAACCAAACCAACACAGACTCCTCATGAAACTCCTAGTGTCTGAACATGTGAAGAAAACTCCCAGGCATATAGAAGTTTGGCCCATGCTATGTTGTTTAATCAGCCCATTATGAAAATCTCACAGAGATCACGAAATCTAATTGCCTTCAGCTGCAAACTGGAGTAAAAATGGGAAGTTATGTCCCTGCTAGCAGTCAGATAGTTACGTGCTTAGAGAATGCTCAGTAGCCTTGTCCTTGAGTCCGACTCATTAAATTGCTAACATTCTCTAAGGTGAATCATCCCCGTAGACAAAGGATAAAAATTGCCAATGTCTGTTATCCTTCCCTGGTAAAGAAGGCAGAAGGGAGACCCAGAGCCAACCAAGACTTCACTCCCCTGCCTCCGAGACTCTGGGAAAGATCCTGAGCACCTCAGCTTTTATATCTAAAGGATCTATGTGATCACATGATAGGAGCAAAAAAAGTACCACAGATCGTCTGCAGGTCACAGTGCCAGCACCGAGCAATCCCTCTGCACATCCCGCTCCCTTTCTCCAGCTGGTGACATTTCCTAACACTGCATGGTGAATGTGTCACTATCATCAGGCACTAACTCGAAATACTCTTCTCCTTTGTCAGTATGAAGTACATAATAACAAAATAAAAATCATCTGTAATCCTATGGTCAACATTCCCAGGCACAGCCTTGGTCTCTGCCTGTCTCAGTCATCTTCACAAAAGGAATTGCTGCTTAATCTGTGTGTGTGTGTGTGTGTGTGTGTGTGTGTGTCTGTCTGTCTGTCTGTCTGTCTCTCTGTCTCTGTCTCTGTCTCTCCCTTCCCCTCCTATGTGATGTGTGTGTCTGTGTCTGTGTGTGTGTGAACTTACAGTTTATAAATCGTAGGTTCCTCAAACATCCTCAGTGCTAGTGATCTCATCTCCATTTGCTTTCCTATCCTCGCCCCCCTTCCTCACTTTACCCCCACCCATTATACCCTTCCCCCCTCCATACCATCTCTCCCTTAAAGTCTCTCTCCCACTCCTCTACCCTTTTGCCCCTTTTACTTTCCCAGCTTCTACAAAAACTCAAAGTCAAACCCACAAATCTAAAGACTCGAAGCTACATTTAGGGAGGACACGCGGCATGTGTCTTTCTGGGTAACCCCATCTCTTTACGGCACTGAATAACCTTCTCCGTATAATTGTAAAGGGTGTATAATCTTCCGTTATTTAAATGGACTATTATTGATGACTATCAAAGTGTTTTGCCTCAAGTTTTATAAGTAAAATAATAACATGTTTGGAGACTGAAGCTATGGAGAGGTGTAACTTGAAATGGATATTATTTGCCAAAAATTAAGAAGCAAGTCAGTCCATAGAATGTGTCCATAACGACAGTGTCCTTTTTAGCCACCAAACCTGCTCACTATGAAGCTGCTGGAGTGAGTGACAGCCCCATGCCACCCGAATCTTCTCATATCGTCCTGCCTCAGCTCCCTGCTGACGCTGTTCTCTAGCGTGTACCAGACTGCAGTACTGACTTACCGGCGTCACTGAGCTCAGCTCACAAACCCATCCTTGTGAGAGAGGCCTGCCTCCACCCGTCAGACTCACACACCTCCTAGTCTTGCTCTCATTCCATCACCAGTTCCACTGAATGTTCTAGAAACACGGGTCTCCAGGGAAGAGCTGCCTATCTGTTTTGGGTCTATAATGTCCTCAGCCACCTCTGACATTTGGGATTCTTCTCTGCCCTCTGTGATAGTTAGTGTCCCTTGTCAAGCTGACAGACTCTAGAATCATGTAGAGAGAGGCCTCTGGGCTTGCCTGAGAGGGGAGATTGTCTTGTTTACATTAAGGCTCATCTTTTTTATTATTTTTTATTGGTTATTTTACTTATTTACATTTCATATGTTATCCCCCTTCCAGGTTTCCCTTCCACAACCCCTTATCATAACCCTCTCCCTCCTGCTTCTATGAGGGTGCTCCCCCACCCACCCACTCCTGCCTCACTGCCCTAGCATCCCCTACCCTGGGGAATCGAGCCTCCACATGACCAAGGGCCTCTCCTCCCATGGATGCCAGTTAAGGCCATCCTCTGCTGCATATGCCACTGGAGCCATGGGTCCCTCCATGTGTACTCATTAGTTGGTGGTTTAGTCTCTGGGAGCTCTGGCGGATCAGCTTGGTAGATATTGTTGCTCTTCCTATGGGGTTGCAATCCCCTTCAGCTCCTTCAGTCATTCCCCTAAATGGATCAGGCTGTTCCTTCGGCAGAGAATCCAGGTCTGTATAAAGTGGAGAAGAGAGAAGCTGAGGCCCGCTGGTATGTATTGATCTGTCTGTTGCCTGGTCTGGAATGCAGTGTGGCCAGCTGTTTCAAGCTCTCACTGCCAGGATTCCCCTGCCTAGATGAGCTCTGTCTTTTGACCTCTGAGATACAATGTACCCTTTCTCCTTTCAGTTGTTTTAGTCATGGCAGCTTATACAATAACAGAAAAAGAAATGAAAACTCCTCTTCAACATAAAAAAAATACAGCCTTGTTGGGGTAGGGAGAGTGGGCCCTGGGCACATACTACTTGATAAAGTAGACAGAATGCACACATGTATATCCACACCTATTTTATAGGTAGATTTTATGTAAAGTATTTCACATAAGATTTTAAAAATCTCTTTAAAGTTGTATACTTTCTCTGAGTACTTACCACAGTCTATTAAAATTCACGTATGTGTGGTTTTTTTTTTTTAAATGAATCTCCTCAGACCAATTTCTGTCTGATTGGGAAATAGTAACTGCCCTTTTCCTAAGGGGCCCCACCCTTCATCCTATGTTCCACTGAACTGGTGAACTAAAGACCTCTGCAATCAGATTTACAACTCAGCAAGATTAAACAGTTTACTGTTATTTACGATAGCCATTCTAGACCTTCCGCGTCTGCATCTGTCACTGTTCATTTGAGAGCTCCCTCCCAAAGAGCAGTGTGCCTCCTCACCAAACACTGAGCAGAGCTGCAGGAACAAGCCCCTCACAAATATTTTAACCAAGTGCTTGAAAGCGAGGTGAGCCCTCACAGCTGTGCAGTTTCAGACTCCTCAGCCTATTAGCTAGATTGGCGTGGAGTCTCCAGTCTCTGCTGGGCCTGTTCCTCTCAATAATCTCTCACATGGCCCAGTCCATTAAGTCAAAAAAAAAAAATCTTCGTGAAATGATCAGATTAAGGTCTGGCTTCAGGAAAGGGCAGTGGAGTCAGGCTTGGATTGATGTCTTCACAAACGCTGAGTGGGCAGGAAGGTTAAATGTGGAAAAGCATGGTGTGGACCCAGCTTGCTCCCTTCAGGAGACACAACACACAGACTGGATCAGGAAAGTCCTTTGGGTTGAGTCAGTCTTGGGGGGAACAACTGCGGGCACTCAAGGATCATTGAGAGGAGTGCATGTGTGTGTGGGCACAGCTGGCCAGGGAGGGGTGGTATCTGCGGCAGTTGCCACCCAGCTTGCCAGCAGCCTGGAGAAACGCCAAAAGTCAAAAGGAAGCCATAGGAAGCAACTGTGGACAGCAGATCAGCTCAGGAGCCTCTGGCAGAATAACCACAGTTAAAAAACACACTCTGCCTCCTTTTCATCGATGCAAAATGTTCTGCTTGTGTTATATGAGTATACAAAAAATAACAATTCTTAATAACCCATTACGTTAAGCCACCGAGCACCTTAGAAAATATGGAAGTGAGTAGCCCAGGAATGTGTTCATCTAAGAGTCAGTGTTGTAGGTGCAAGTCCACTTGTGAAAGCCTGTGTTCAGCAATGCTCACTGCTGTGCATTGGTAAGAGAACACTAGAAAGTAATCTATACATTCCACAATGTAACCGAGAAGTGGCGAATGACTTATGACATGGTGATACAGTGATACTATTAAAATCTGAACAGGGGAAGTGGATATTTGCTACCAGAAATGTGTGCATGGCAGCTTGCTAACTGGAGAAACATTCACAGGGGAAGCAGGATCCCATTTTTTTTTTTGTATAGAAGATCAGAAAATACAATTGGACTCTAAACATTTACAGTGGGCCTGTGTGTGCCTGTGGTAGGGTGAGAAGAAGGGCCCCTCTGCATTCTATTTTACACACTTTCTAGTTAAAGCAGTCATATATTATATCATATAGATATAGTCATTGATCTCATTATTAAAGATATTACTAACCAGGCACAGGAGAGATAGGCTAGAGGATCATATGAGCTTACAGGGCAACACAAACTACCCTCTATCTCAGTAACCAAAAAATCAACCATCCAACCAACCAAACACACAACAAAACTAACACGTCAACAGCAGCACACAGCCTATCATGAAACACGGTTAAAAACAGGAAAAGGTCTGAATTTTATCTGCAATGCTGCAGCTTGTGACCTGAATGACCAGGGGAAATCACACAGCCTCGGGGTTGGTTCATAAAAATGGAGAGCAGAGACTTTTTTTTTTAAGACTTTATTAGTTAAGATATTTACTGCCCAGCTAACTCAATAGTTGTGTCTATTAATGCTCCCCAACAATATGTAATAAACATGACGACTTCCCCCAGCTATAGCAACTCTTGAGCATTTTCAATGTTCTTAACCTATCTATTCTCTTTATTTAGATTCATCTGGTGACAGTAAGGTTAATTGCCTTCTTTGTGCGTTTGTTGGTGACAATTTTTGTATTAAGTTGACTTGTCTTCTTGATTTGGAAGAGTATATTGGAGACACGAACCGCTAGTTTTAAAACTTTCCTCTCGGTCCATTTTGAGATCCTTTATTGAATAAACTAAACTTTGTACCTCTGCTTTCAGATTTTTTTTCCTTCTTCCTTTTTCCTTTGGAAATCCTAAATATAGCACTAGATATCACTAGCTAGAAATCAGGAATCTTGCTAGAGGAGAACAATAAGAAAAGCAATAACAATATTATGTTTGCACAAAACCCTTCTTAGTAAAGACTTGGAAAGGGAAAAGTCAAAACCTCCATGACTCCAGGCCAAGGGAAAGATCCTCTTTGATGGTTGAGTGTTCCTGAATTATTTTCTCTTTGTACAAATGTAGATATTGCTCCAAAAGGTGATGTCACTAGAAACCGTAAGGGGTACGTGATATTTAAAGACCCAGAAAATACGAGCTTTAACTTTTAAACGTTTTGTGCATATTATAGAGATGCATTTACTCATAAACAGCAGAGTTAAAAATCAGATGAACTGATTTAAAAGGCCCCTTTGGGATGTAAGCACAGCAGTGTAAGCCCACTGGCCAGGCCTGAGTGTGTAAGATCTACCCATAAGGCTATTGGCTGATGCTGACACTGAAGCCCAGGCTCTCTACCTTCATTTTTATATCCCTGGGATAACCAGATCCATTTTCTCCTGCATATTATTCCCAAGTAATCTCATTAAAAATTCTCTTTCATACTTCACATTGCCATGCCCTAGCAATGGGCAGGACCCTAAAATCAGAGTTAATGTTGATGAGTCAATACCTGTGTTTGAGCTGCTCCAAAAGTTGACCCCAAGGCCTAATCTTCAGATCTGTAAAGAAATTAGCAAACTTGCAGGGTTCACAAAGGGCTCCATCAAAACAGACCTTTGATCAGATATGTTTCTCAGGGCAAGTTTTACACACAATGTTGTGGACATGTGTCTGCCTTTTCAATAAACACTATTATATTTTATCATGAGATCTAATGAAGCAGCTTGGTTGAAAACACCATCTGGGTCTCTGGATATATTAACCAAAGCTTAAAATAACCTCCCAGCAACTGGGAGGGCACAGCTGTTCCCAAACTCTCCCGTTCCTTTAACTCCCCCAGAAACAGAGAGTAAGGACACTAGAGGTTGAAAGGGTCACACAGGGAAGGGACATCCAAGGGCTCCTGAAGTGTGTTGCTGCTCCCAGGACATTTGCCTATGACACACTCAGGTACGAAGATCCCGAAAGGGCAGTGAGGCAAGGTTTTGGAAGGTTCCTCCGGGGTTTCTCCTGCACTGCACCATGAGCCTGCTTTCTGCCAACAAGCACTACAGTAGCTGGTTCTGTCCACCAGTTCTATAAGGAGCACACGGCGCGGTCTTCCTCTAGAAGCAAGATCCTGGGTCACCCAACCTTAGATTTTCAGATCTAATGCAGGAAAGAGGTCTTAAGCGTTGAAGTGTGGGGTGCAACTCTTACTTCCTCCTTCGAGTGCCCACCCACCACCAGTACATCCCCTTTGTTCCAACTTTTAGTCTGTGTTACTCCTCTTTGGAACCGTGCCAAGATCCACTCCCCAGATTGTTTTAACACATGCAAAAACAAGTATGCTCTCTCTTTCTCTCTCTCTCTCTCTCTCTCTCTCTCTCTCTCTCTCTCTCTCTCTGTGACTAACCAGCTTTTCGTGGGCAAATTGAGATCTTACAGTCTGTGGGAGCACCTGCCCTGGGGGACAGTCCTAAATCCTCAGCTGATTCAACCTGCTTCCAAAAGATTTCACTGATGCGGCCAGCCCTTCCAATCTCTTGCATATACTACATCCTTTGTTTATCGTTGCTGGTCCTTGTGTTGTCAGTACAGTTAGTATATGTCACCAGCAAATGGATTTTCTCTTGGATGAAATGTACAACAGAGCTGTAAAGTTTTTGTCAAGGGACCCATGACAGGCTTAGTTCAATACATATGGTTAAATCTTAATTATCTAAGATAATTCAGTTGGCCACAACAATACTTTTTTTTCTTTTTGCTAAAATGTATTATGATTTGAAACCGAGATGTCTCCCAAAGGCTCACGTGCTAAGGCGATTAGCTGTGGGAGTATATTATAAAGGCAAGGTAGGTAGAGCCTATTTGGAGGAGCACGCCTTAGAAATACATACCCTATCCCTGGCTCCTTCCTATATCACTACATTTTCTAACCACCACAGAGGGTGGGAGGACAACTTTGATTAGCCACGTGATCCTGTCACCATGGCCTTTGGCTTTACCATGGACGCAGAGCAAACTGACCACAAATTGACACCCTAGAAACACTGGGATAAATTAGATCTTTATCCCTAACACCATAAATTAGGCATTTGTCACAACAATGAAAACTGACCAATGTGGTGGCTTAAATGTTACAAAGTGCATTCTGAAACAAGGTTTGATTGGACTCTCAGGGTAAATCAGTGATCTGAAGCCAATTAGAAGACAGCTGGCTTCTAGGCATGCTGAAAGGCTAGTGTGTCAGTCTGCAATCTGAATGGCAGAGCAAGCAAACAAGTTCTGCCTTCCAGCTGCTAACCATTTCTACCATCCTTTCACCTCCAAGGTCATCACACTCAGAAATCGTATGTAGACTTTCCAAGGACGTCCTTGAATATTTGATGATGTAAAGCATTGAAGGAACCAGATTTGGCTTTTTTTCTTTGTTCGTTTTTGGTTTTAAGATTTTTCTTTTCTCTTTTTTATGTATAGAGGTGCTTTGTCTACATGGATGCCTGCAAACCAGAAATGGGCATTGGATTGTTGAGTTGCAATGCAGGTGCGAGACATTGTACTCAGGACCTCTCAAAGAGCAACCAGTGCTCTTAACCACTAAGCCATCTCTTCAACCCCAAGAACCAGAATTATTAAACATGTAGAAATTTTTATTCTTCAGGAAAAAGTACAATGACTGATACCTGGTTACTCTGAAGGGTAGAATGGATGTTGTTTAACAACCTGGTGATCTTTTGTTATTCTATGGAGCCAGACTCTACCTGGACCCCACAAAATCCTGAGCATTGTTTTTAGGTCTCTCGGTGAGTAGAACCCATCGTTATGAAGGAGGTCCCATGTGCTTCGCATTCTCCATCAACAGAATCTATCTTTATGCTTATTATAAATCCTTCCTCCCTAGGCCCTTACCCTGAACTCTGTTTATCAGTCAATAGAAGTCATTTTCTTGTAGCAGGCAGAGATGCTTTTGCTACAGAGGTGAACATTGCAAAGGAGGTTCGATGTAGCTGTCCCTGAAGCTCTGTCGAGGTAACTGGCTCATGGAGATTTCTCCCCAAGTTTTACTATGCTTAAATGTGTAAGAAAAATAAACTGCAAGGTCAGACTCTGGAAATTTTGACCCAGCTTCTGCTAAAGTGTTACTAGCCTGCATGTCATTCTTCACTTAGCACAGCTCATTCTCCTGCTGGCTCTGACACTTGCAGGGACCCCAACATGATAACCCATATTTAACCTGCAGATACTCTGGGGTAGACCAGACCAACTCTAATTTTAACAGGCGAGCAGATTTGAAATCTAAGCTTCAGAGCAGTGCTATCTAACATCATTACCATTAACTACTTATGACATTTCAATTCAATTTTATTTCATTAAGATGAAATACTATAGCTCATTTATATATTTCATTAAATACATAATTCATTATATTTTTATTAAATAGATAATGTTATATATTTTATATAATATGTAATATTATATATAAGTAGATAATTCATATGTACTTCATTAAAGTGAAATAAAATAAAAAGCTCATTGGTCACACTAGCTACATTTTAAGTGTTCAACTGTCACACTTGGATAGAGCATAGGAGAGTGCCAAATCCAAAACAGTTCCTCCATCAGAGAATCTATTGAATATCATCTCCAGAGAAGGAAGACTTCAGTCACTTCTTGGTCTGCTCACCCAGAAAGGACCAAGGCAATTTTACAGCAACTGCGCATTATTTAGCTCTTAAACTGTTTAAATTGTGTGTGTGTGTGTGTAACTCAATACTACTGAAGAAGCTCTGAACAAGATGGAAAGAGAAACAGGTTTGAATATCAATTAGTTCCCAACTAATCTTGTTCACAAGATTAAATACTATTTTCTTCTCTGTTCAGTCTCTGACTTTTTTATACATGGCCAATGTTTTTCTCTCACTCTAAGGTATAGTGTGGTTTGTGTCTTTTTAAAATAAATTAAAAATACTTCTCAGGAGGTTTTAAGTAATTTTATATAACAACATAGAAGCTATAAAATAGAGAGATCTGCAGTTATTGGTCAGTGGTAGAACATTTGCCCAGCATCCCCCAAAGCCGGGCTTCCTTCCCCAGCACTGAGTAGAAGGTAGAAAGCAAAAAACGTCCCTTCTTATATTTATTTACTAATCCAGTGTAAGTGACTGTATAAAAATCCAAGATTTCCAAAACAACCTTGAGATTCCACCTCACTCCAGTCAGAATGGCTAAGATCAAAAACTCAGATGACAGCAGATGCTGGCGAGGATGTGGAGAAAGAGAAACACTCCTCCATTGCTGGTGGGATTGCAAGCTGGTACAACCACTCTGGAAATCATTCTGGTGGTTCCTCAGAAAACTGGACATAGTACTACCAATTGATCTAGCAATACCTCTCCTGGGCATATACCCAAAAGATGTTCCAACTGGTAACAAGGACACATGCTCCACTATGTTCATAGCAGTCTTATTGATAATAGCCAGAAGCTGGAAAGAACCCAGATGTCCCTCAACAGAGGAATGGATACAGAAATTGTGGTACATTTACACAATGGAGTACTACTCAGCGATTAAAAACAATGAATTTATGAAATTCTTGGGCAAATGGATGTATCTGGAGGAAATCATCCTTAGTGAGGTAACCCAATCACAAAAGAAGTCACTTGATATGCACTCACTGATAAGTAGATATTAGCCCAGAAACTTAGAAAACTCAAGATACAACTTGTAAAACACAAGAAAATCAAGAAGAACGAAACCAAAGTATGCATACTTCATTCCTTCTTAGAATAGAGAACAAAACACCCATGAAAGGAGTTACAGGGAAAAAGATTGGAGCTAAGACGAAAGGATGGACCATCCAGAGATTACCCCACCTGGGGATCCATCCCATAATCAGCCACCAAATCCAGACACTATTGCATATGCCAGCAAAATTTTGCTTAAAGGACCCCGATATAACTATCTTGAGTGAGGCTATGCCAGTGCCTAGCAAACACAGATGGGGATGCTCACATTCATCTATAGGATGGAACACAGGGCCCCCAATGGAGGAGCTAGAGAAATTACCCAAGGAGTTGAAGGGGTCTATAACCCTTTAGGTGGAACAACAATATGAACTAACCAGTACCCCCAGAGCTCGTGTCTCTAGCTGCATATGTAGCAGAAGATGGCCTAGTTGGCCATCACTGGGAAGAGAGGCCCCTTGGTCTTACAAACTTTATATGCCCCAATACAGGGGAATGCCAGGGCCAGGAGGTGAGAGTGGGCGGGTGGGGGATCAGGGCGGGGGGAGGGTATAGGGAACTTTCGGGATAGCATTTGAAATGTAAATAAAGAAAATATCTAATAAAAAAATTCCAAGATTTCCTGATGCCTTCCCCAAAACCAAAAGCGACACACACTCAGTGGTCATAAACTTCAGTTGTGGGGGTGGCTATTTTCCCAAATCCCTGCTCCAAAGTTGGCAGTAGGAAAAGAAGGGAAGAAACAGGGTGTCTCCTTTCCAGAAGGAATAACTAAGTTGCTCCATTGTAAGGACATATAAGGGTTATAAAAGAACGCTCCCTAAAGGCTGGGGAGATAGCTCAGCTGTAAAGTGCTTCCATTGCAAACAGGAGTCCCTGAGGTCACCCCCACATGAAAAGCAAGATGTCTCAGTTGGCGTTCATTGCTGTGAAGAGACACCACAGCCAAGGCCACTCTTATAAAGGCGAACATTTAACTGGGGCTGGCTTACCGGTTCAGAGGTATCATCATGGCAGGAAGCATGGCAGTGTGCAGGCAGACATGGGGCTAGAGGAGCCCAAAGTTCTACATCTTGATCTGAAGGAAGCCAGGAGGAAACTGGAATTCCACACTAGGCAGAGCTTGAGCACAGGAGACCTCAAAGCCCAGTCTCACAGTAACACACTTCCTCCATCAAAGCCACACCAACTCCAATGAGGCCACACCTCCTACTAGTGCCTCTCCTGTGGGCCAAGCATTCAAACTCATGAATGTATGGGGCCAAACCCATTCAAACCACCCACGCCATGGGGCTGAGGAAATGCCTGAGAAGGTAAACGTATCTGCTGCCAAGCCTGAGAACCTGAATTTAATCCCCAGGATCCACCGGGTGGAAGGAGAGAACCAACTCCCAAAAATTGTCTTCTGACCCCAAACATGGTATGATATACATGCCCCTGCCAGCGCACGCGCGCGCGCGCGCACACACACACACACACACACACACACACACACACACACAAATGCCATCTAATGTAATTCGAGGATTAGAGAAACACTATTTTGCAGCCTCCAATGAAGTAGTGTAAGAGATGATCAGTAGTAGATTTTAAGCCACTGAGCAAATATTGATAAGAAACCAAACTTGCAAATTGTGTTCACAGCCCACACCACTGCTGCTGCCTAAGGCCAACAATCCCTCTCGCTTGCCGAGCTCCAGCCTAAGGAGAAGCAGGGTAAGGAGGTATCCATACTATGGCTCATACAAAACAGGCTGCCCCCCTGGTACTGTGGCATGCCATGAAATCAGACACTATCAGAAGTCTACTGAACTTCTGATTCGCAAGCTCCCCCTCCAGGGTCTGGTGCAAGAAATTGCTCAAGACTTCAAAACAGACCTGCGTGCGCATCCAGAGTGCAGCTATTGGTGCTTTGCCAATAGCTGGTTGGTCATTTTGAAGATACCAACCTGTGTGCTATCCATGCCAAGTGTGCAATAGTTATGCCAAAAGATATCCAGCTAGCACGCTGCATTGGTGAAGAAGGTGCTTAAGAGTCCACTCCAAAGGATGGACCCAATGACTGCGGCTGCCAGGGAGCCATCCCACAGTCAGCTACCAAACATAGACATTATAGCATATGCCAGCAAGATAGTGCTGAAAGGGCCCGGATATAGCGGTCTCGGGGGAAAATATACCAATGCCTGGCAAACATGGAGATGGAAGCTCACAGTCAGCTATTAGATGGAACACAGGGTTCCCAAGGAAGGAGCTAGAGAAAGTACCCAAGGAGCTGAAGGGGTCTTCAACCCTCTAGATAGAAGAATAACATGAACTAACTAGTACCCCCTGAGCTCATGTCTCTAATTGCATATATAGAAGAGGATGGCCTAGTTGGCCATCATTGTGAAGAGAGTCCCCTTGCTCATGCAGACTTTATATGCCCCAGTACAGGGGAACGCCAGGGCCAAGATGTGGGAGCGGGTGGGTAGGGGAGCAGGGCCGGGAGGGGGAAGGGTATAGGAAACTTTCTGGATAACACTTGAAATGTAAATGAAGAAAATATCTAATAAAAGTTGG